>OZ030015.1:8477500-8992500 GCA_964023405.1 Apodemus agrarius
GGCCTTGCTGGCCAGTCCCCCCTCCTTTCTCCGGCTCTCCATTCCTTTCCCCTAGCTCTCTATTAAGTGAGCATTTGAGCATTTCCTCTATCACGTAACAAAATGGGTTCTCAGTGTAGCTGTCTGAGTTCCAATTCCAGATTCCAATCTTTTTCTGGCTGTGGAACCCCAGGG
This sequence comes from Apodemus agrarius, assembly GCA_964023405.1. NCBI lineage: Eukaryota > Metazoa > Chordata > Mammalia > Rodentia > Muridae > Apodemus > Apodemus agrarius. The sequence goes on from OZ030015.1 coordinate 8,477,675, forward strand.
AAATTGTTTCATCTCTCCAGATATTTCTTTTTTTTCATGAATCAAATGGGCACGGCAAGAAACCCACCCCACCTCCCTGCTCTGCACGGTGGTAGAGTATAGTGACTCTGTGCACATGAAAAGCAAACCCGTTAAAACAATCCAGAATACAGTGAATCGCCTACACGGCGAAGACCACAGGGCCCTCGACGGCCTCTCCGTCAGCCCAGTCCCCTCCTCCCTGGAGACTAGGTGGAAGGTGACTCCCTCACCCCAACCCGTTCCATTTGGGATTTAACACTCCCATCTGTGAGGAAGCAGCCTGTAGCCCTCTCTTCCCATGCTGTCTCTGCCTGTCTCTGCTTCCCGCTGGCCCTGCCCTTGTTGCAGATGGAAGGCAGCCAGGCTCAGTGTGTGCACCCCCCACCCCTCCAAAGCCTGGAGTTTTCTAAAGCTCTGGTCATGTGGCATCTGGCCTCTTTCCTCAGGAACACAATTCAAAGGGGTAAGCCTTTCAGAGAAATCTCATCTCTCATCAGCTGCCAGGAACAACCACAGGGAGAGGAATCTAAAAGCTGCACTCCCCCTCCCCCTCCGCTGCCACCCCGTGCAAGGGAGCCTGCCTTTGAGACAGACATGGGGCAGGAGAGATGGCCATGCTGAGGGCTTGTGCAGGGGTTAAAATTAGAAGGCTGTCCTGAGGTACACACACCACACATACCACATACACACACACACACACACACACACACACACACACACACACAAAGACATGCTCACTTAATTATAAATAACAATATTGAGGGGCTAGGTTATTGCTATTCTCCAGAGAACAAGGGTTCAATTCTCAGCACCCCCACAGTAGTTCAGAACAATCTTTAATTCCAATTCCAGGACGCCCTCTTCTGGTATTTGTGAGCACAAGGCACTCAAGTGGTGCCTGCATGATGATGTAGAAGCAGAGAAGCGCTTGTGTGTGTGTGTGTGTGTGTGTGTGCGTGTGTGTGTGTGTGGTGTGGTGTGTGTGTGTGTATGTGGTGTGGTGTGTGGTGTGGTGTGTGTGTGTGTGTGTGTGTGTGTGTGAGAGAGAGAGAGAGAGAGAGAGAGAGAGAGAGAGAGAGAGAGAGAGAAGAATTGAAGAGCTGGGAAGATAGCTCAGGCTAGGACTTGAGTGTGACTTCCAGGACCCAGACAAAATGCTAGGTGTAGTGATGTCCATTTGTGATCCCAGAGTTGGAGGTGGAGAGAGACAAGTGGAGCTCGGTGAGACAGCCTCACCCATGGGTGAGCTCTGGTCCCAACAACAGGCATAGCTCCTAATGAAAAACACCCAAGGCTAATCCTCATGCATGGCTCCACATGGATGTGCACATAGTCACACGAACACACACGAACACACACACACACACACACACACACACACACACACACACACACACACACACACCACACACACACACACACACACACACACACACACACACACACACACACACAATCTTAACCTCCCTTTGTCTCTCAAGGTACATCAGTGTCTACTGGATTTCCTCCTGGGATCCTTCTCTAATTCCCACAGCAGGCATCCTTCCTTGGCAACCTTGCCCAGCCTTGAGGAAAGAGTGCCAGTCCACACGTCTCCCTTCCCCACAGCCATTACCACCCCTCACCATATCCTTAGACATCTGGCCAGTGAGGCAGCACGCTCGTGCCTACCCTCCGTCATCAACTGGCAGAATATCGTTTTCCTCACAATGTGTCCCTCTGAGAGAGACACTGAGATAAAGCTGACATCATTTCAAATCACACTGACTCTGGCCAGATGGCCCATGTCTGGGAATAATATTTGCTAAAAGTTCACATTTGTTTTAATGTTGAAATCACTGCAGAGGTTACCTTGAGTCTAAGATTTGGGGACCCTGGCCAGCAGAGGGTAGAGGATGAGGGGCAGGGAGCCTTCCTTTAAAGTTCTGAAGGTAGGAGCGTCCTCCCTTGCCAGTATTCTCTGGCTGTGTTCCTTTGCCTTGCAAACTGAGGCTAAACCATGAGGATAGCAAGTTCAAAGCCAGCCTTCACAGCTTGGTGAGACTCTGCGCCGAAATAAACAGTAAAAACAAGACTCAGAGGTAAGTACTTGCCTGCCCTAGGTGAAGTCCTGTGCTTGTTCCACAATACTAAATTGTGTGTGTGTGCATACATATGGTAAGTGTGTATAGACATTACATGTATTTGTGGGGACTCGGAGGTCAAACTTGGGTGCCATCCGCTTTACTTTTAGAGCAAGATCTCTTTCTGGCCTGGAGCTCATCCCCTAACTAGGCTAGGCTGGCTGAACAGTGAGACATCCAGACTCTAACTGCCCAGTATTGCATATATGATTAATACCAGGAGAAGGCTAGCCCTCAAGGTCCAGATCATGTGCCTTACTTCCCCCTGGGATCTAGATTTGAGACTATAACAGTACTCTTCATTCCCCTTGGAAACGCTTAAAGGGCATCTCACAGCAGTTCCCATTGCAAGTAGCTCTTCAGGCTGGCCATGTCCTGCACAGAAGGTCTACAGGGCATGTCCCACGTATGTAAAAGCCTCCTCTATGTATCCACAGGCCAAAGCTTAGTCTGCCTTCTCCCCCCTTTCACTTAGAGACAGAACCCCAGTGAATTGTTCAGGTTTGCCGTTATCAACGCACTCTCTAGGCCAGCCAAGCCTTGAACTCTTGTTCGCCATGTTTCAGCTCCCCCAGCGGCTGGAATGGCTGGCCTGTGCCATCAAGACTCTGAAAAGCATCCTCTGTGAATTATCAGCCACATGGCGACCAGAACAGCGTCTGCAATACAGGAACCATAGCCTGGCTCTTCCTTGCACAGAACTGGCCTCTGGCTTCTTTTCGAGATCCTTATATCATCCATAATCTATGTCCCAACTCCACAGACAGTTCACCTCATTCCTCCACACGTCAAGGCTGCGCTGACTCCCGCCCCCCAGTGCTCCCTCAATCAATCTACCTCCTTCCTGCCTCAGGACATTGGCCCCTGCCGCTGCTCTTTCCCGGAATGAGATTCCCAAGGGTCTTTGCCTTCCCACAGCCACCCCGCGTGTCTCAGCTAAGATGTCATCCCTTCTGAGAGACTTCCATGGCTTCCCTCCTCCCACTCACTGAGAGCTGTTACTGTAGAAAGCCACATCGGAGTCATGAAGAGACCCCTAACACACTGAGCTGTTGTGGGAGAGGAAGGACCATGGGCCTGCGGCTTCTGGGGCCAAGTGGCCTGAGCGTCTTTTCTTCTCTTGTCGTTCCAGTATCTGGGAGAAAGAGTGTCTGTCTCTTGGTGTCATTTTTCTGTCCTCCTGACTGAATGATGCCTGGGATACCACAAAAGAAGCCCAAAGGGGGCAGCATCCGCAATGCCCAGTGCTGGAGGAGCGCCCGCCATCACCAGCAGCCACTATTCGCTCTTAAGAAGATCTGCTGCTTCAGACAGGGAGGAGCCAAGCCTAGTTATGGGTTATGAACCTTGGCTGCTTCTTAGAAGCGACCAATCCAAGGAAATCTATCCATCTTTGAGGCCATGATCTGGGCACAGTGGCTCTTTTCCTTTCCTGTATTTTCTTTTCTTTTTCTTTTCTTTTCTTTCTTTCTCCCATTCTTTTCTTCTTTTTTTTAGCTCAAACTTTATTCTCAAATGTATTTAAGGCAGGAGAAAAAGATAGACAATGCCAGAGATCTGGTAAAGGAAAGGCGTGCCCCTCACCCTGGAGTCTAGTTAAAGCCTCTATCCAGCTAAAAGGCCAAGAATTCCAACCCCAATAACCACCTTTGATTAAGGTCTTTTATCTTTCCTGGTTGTGGGAACCTCACCTTGTGTGATCCTAATGCTCCTATTTTATTTGTTTTGTTCTTATGATTGCAATTCCATGGAGAGCACCTCTGGAGACACCCCATAATCTCAGTTATGGAGGTGAGGGCAGAGACTGGGTGGGGGAGGTGCCTTAGATACTGGCTGAATAATGAGCTCTCCTAGGCTCCCAGCATTTCCTGTGTACGGCAACCAACAGACCACTAAGGCATGAAGGGCACACTCAGGCTTTCAGGTTATCCTTCTTTCCCCGGGTGGCTTTCTACTTTGTATTAAAATTTGTTTATTTTAACGTGTGTGTGTGTGTGTGTGTGTGTGTGTGTGTGTGTGTGACTCTGTGTGTGTGTGTGTGTGACTGTGTGTGTGTGTGACTGACTGTGTGTGTGCTTGTGTGCACTTGGGTGTTTGCATGGGCACCACGGGGTGCAGTGCTCCCGAAAGCCAGAAGGCATCAGATCTCCTGGGACTGAAGTTACAAGGAAAGCCGAGCCACTCGCCAGGGTCATACAGGCGTCATACAGGCTGTAAGCAGGTCACCCTGCTTCATACAGGCTATCCTAAAATTCCTTACTGCACTGGAGTTCAGAATTCAGTTTTACAGTGCACTAGGTGAGGCCCTTAAAATATTAAGGAGACTCCTCAGGCTGCCAAGGATGACAGAGAGGAGCTGTGTCTCTGTCCCCATCCCCCAGAAGTGCTAAAAACCACAGACACACATAGAAGAATAAACATTTTACCAACTCTGGACAGGAGGAGGAAGCAGCTACTACAGAGTGAAAACAAGACACGAAGCAAGAGCAGAAAGGAAGGATGCCCGGACGGACGACTAACTCCTCACCCCCACCGCAAACCAAGCTGTGCTCTGGAAGGAAGAGCAGCAAGGCGACCTGCAAGGCCAGCGCCGGGCTCACACCTAGCCAGGGACTCAGCCCATGCTGCTCAGTCCTCTCCGCCCTCCCCGCACAAGTCATGGAGACAGTTTACAAGCTTCTATCATAATCAAAGAAAGAGAGGAAATGAGCCACCTAAAGATGACACCCGGTTCCTCACACCTTTTGGAAATTTCACACCTTAATTCAAGGCAGATGCTGTTTACCTGTGCAGTGCCAGTGTTTTGAAACCACTATCTGTAATTGGATCATTAGCTCACCTGTGGAATTGTTTAGATGTGTGTGTGTGTGTGTGTGTGTGTGTGTGTGATAATATAATTTCATTGTTTGCCCCTTTTCTTTGCTCTCCTATATACCCCTTTTTGCTCTCTTCCAAATGCACACCTTCTTTTCTCATTAACTGTTGTTTTATATATCTTCTTAGCTATGTAAATACACCATACTTAGTCTGCATCATAATGCTTCTTGTACAGATGTTTCCGGGGTTGATCATTTGGTATTGGGTAGCCTGTTGATGAGGACTTCTCTGGGGAAGATCATTTCTTCCCCCTTTCAGCTTTCCTTGGTAACTGTCGGATTACGGCCTCGCTGGCTTTCCCCCACCCATGTCACCATGGCCACTGGGGTCGTTCTGGTTAAGCTTATGTGTAGGCAGCCGTGTTGGTGAGAATTTGTGGTGGCATTCTGACATAATCTCAGATCAAAGCTCCGTGATCCTCTTACTCTTCCAACCTTGCCATCCCCTCCTCTTCTGCAATGTTCCTTGAGGCTTAAGCATGGAGTTGTTTTGAAGATGTATCCACTGGGACTGGATAACCAGTTGATAAGGTCTTCTCTGAGGAAGATCATTTCTGCATTATGAATAGCTTTGCTTGCCTGTAATGTTCTCCATCTGTCACAAAGATAAGTTTCCTTGATGAGGGGCAAAGATAACCACAAATCTGTGGGGATAAGGGCAAATATTCATAATATAAGTAGAGATATGCTGGCTTAGTGAAGTGGTGATTGCAAGTTCTCCTTCAAAATACATGACTTGACTAACCCTGAGTATTGGGCCAAGTTCCAATACCAGGTGTGTTCGATTTCCCTCTTGCTGAGCGAGTCTTAAGGCTCACTAGAGACCTGTTTGTTACCACCAAGATACACATGCCTCTATGACACGCTTGCGGTTACTGTACCATGCTAGTCATTGTTGTGGTTCATAAACACCGTAACTGGGTAGAATTGTTATATGTTTCTTTGGAAGCCTGAATAGCACATTCTGTGACCATGAAAGCCAGCCCCAGGAGAGGAAGTTTGCATTTCAGTTCCAGCTCAGAAGCATCTGGATCTGAAGTCCATGATGTCCTCAGCCATGGGGACTTAATTTAAACCTCTAGGGTAACCCAAAGGTAACAGTAATTGCCTATAGTGTTTCAGGAGTCTCTTGGACAATTCTGACCAATAATTCAAAAAAGAGTATTTCATCCCTGGTGTTAGAGTTTTTGTTACATTATCTTTGGTTCTTAAACTATAAAAAAAATAAAAATAGGAACCTTCCAAACTCATTCAATGTTGATAGTCTCACTCTAATACCAAAAACCAGATAAAGGCACAATAACAGCAACAAAAGGAAGGAAGGAAGGAAGGAAGGAAGGAAGGAAGGAAGGAAGGAAGAGATTTTAATGCTATCCCAATCAATCCCCATCTTATTTTTCACAGAAAAAAAACTATCTTAAAATTTATATGGAGCCACAAAGACCCCTGATAGCAAAAACAATCTTTAGCAAAAAAGGGACAATTCTTGGGATTAACATTATGGATCTTAAGATATACCGCAAGGCCAAAGTAATAAATGCAATAGTGTGTGTGTGTGTGTGTGTGTGTGTGTGTGAGAGAGAGAGAGAGAGAGAGAGAGAGAGAGAGAGAGAGAGAGAGCCAAACCCAAACAAGCAAAAAACAGACATATACTCCACTCTGGTGGAAGAAAATTGAAGACCTAAATATGTAATTTCAGCCTTTCAATATTTAATAAAGATGCCAAGAACACACACTTCGACAAATGGTGCTGAGAAAACTAGATGACCACCCACAGAAGAAGGACATTAGACCAACATCTAACACTTATACAAAAACTAGATCAAATGGAATAAAGACCTAAATGTAACACCAAAACTGCTGGAAGAGAACATGGGCAGTGCTTACAGGGCACATGTAGTACCTACAGGACCTAGGCAGAGCCTATACGGTCTGAGCAGTACCTACAGACACAGGCAGCGCCTACAGGACCCGGGCAGCGCCTACAGGACACGAGTAGAAAGGACTTTGTGAATGGGATTCCACTTACCCCAGAACTAAGGCCAACAACTGACTAGTGGAACTTCACAAAATGAAGAAGCTTCTACACAAAACAACAACAAGCAACTGGTGAAGATGGACCCCACAGAATCAGAGAAGATCTTTGTCAGCTATACACAAAATACGTACAGAACTAAAAAACAAAAACAGAGAGTCAACAAACAACCCATTCAAAAATCATGCCTGGGGCCTAGACAGAGAGTTCTAAAAAGAAGAAAAATGGGTAAGAAATATATAAAAAAAATATTTATTGTCCCTAGCAATTAGGGAAGTGCAAATCAAATCAACTTTGAGATCTCTTCTTACCCCAGTCAGAATGGCGAAGACCAGCAACACAACTGACAAGAAACACTGGAGACGGTATGGAACAAATCAGTGTGGAGAATTCTAAAAAAGCTGAATATAAATCTACCATATAATTCACTATACCATTCCTTGGCATGTGCCAAAGCACAACATCATGGCCCAGGGATGCTTGATCAGCCATGTCCATTGCTGCTCTAGCCACAGTAATAGCTGGGAAAGAGAAACGACACGAATGTCCTTCTACCAACAAATGGTTAGCAAAAAGGTGGTGTATATAAACTGTGGAATACTATTCAGCTGTAAAGAAAAATGAGGTCACGAACTTTACAGATAGGACAGAACTACAGCAGATCATAGTGCCGGAAATGATCCAGACCCAAGAAGACAAAGGTCACACATTCTCTCTCATTGCAGGCTCCTAGCCCGAAATCTTGAGATGTATGCACATGTTCCTGGATCAACTGCAGAAACCAGGAAAGTAAACAAAAAGTGGAGCCCGGTAGAAGGAGGAATAGGGAGGGCATTAGCAGAGTGTTAGGGAAACATTGAGGGACTGCAGTCAGAGAGGGGGAAAGAGATAAATGCTCAAGAAAGAGAAATTACAGTAAGGATGTCTGGAAAGGTTCTAAGGAATCACACTACTAGCTATCTACCTATAAATAAGCAAAACACCTACAACACAGATAAGTCTTGTATAAATATGCACATATGTAGTTTACATGAAACTATCATACATGTAAGTGTTTACATTAATCTGTTCCTGTAGAACCAGATAACAACACCCTAAAGGAGAAGGCTCTCTTAGACTCTTCCCCTTTTATACCACAGGGGGAAAAATCAGGTAAAAGGGAAACTATTCCATCTCCTCAAGAAGTCCTTGATTAAGACGTAGAAAGGAAGGTCTTCCTTGCTGTGAGTGTCACCCCGATGTATAAGAGCATGCGAGAACCAAGTATGTGGATTCACATGGATAACAAAGAATGGGGTGCTGGGCAAGCTTCAGTGTTCTTTAACTTAAGAAAAGCCTTTAAAATTTTAAATATAAATTGCTCAGTCATCAGACGTCCCAGTGAGAAGCAAGTGACATTAAGGGTCTCACTTCCAGGAAAGGATTCTCAGAGGGAAGCCAAGGCTAACCACACAGGGCAGGAGGATCAGACTGAACTGGACACAGCATGGACGTCACAGCCCCAAACTGCTCCCAGCAACAAAAAGCCAATGGGCACCAGGGCTGCACACACCTTTACTTCCATTAGCCCATCTACCCTGTACTTAGAAATGCCTAAAAATGTATCTTCCGCATGCAACAGAGCCGAGGAGGCCTTCAGCAGGAATAATCTGCTTCCATGTCCATGGAAGAACTATGAATGGGCCAGAGAATCCTGCCTCCTAATCTCAGCATCTGGGACAACAGTGGATTGTGGGTAAAATTTGAAAAGTATGTTTCCACATGAATCTGGTATGTTAACATTAAGAGAGCATGTGTGTGTGTGTGTGTGTGTGTGTGTGTGTGTGTGTGTGTGGTATAAACCTCAGTCCTGGGGATGCCAAGGCAGGAGAATGACAGGGAGTATGAAGCTACATTTGGCTACAGAGTGTGAGTTCTAGGGTCATCTGGTCAATGAGACAGAATAAGACCTTGCCTCGGAGAGAGAAGGAGGGAAGAATATTTTAAATTATTCAAGTGGCAAATTTGTTCAATTGCTCAAAATGGACTCAGGGTCCCTAGAAGAGAAAGAAGGGACTCATGCCGAGTCAGGGGGTGATAAGGAAGGATGGTGGGAAGACGGGAGCTGTTGGCATGTGGCAGGAAGGCGCTCTTTCCATGACTCCCAGATAACCATGGAACCCCGAAACAATCAAGGAAAGGTCCAATGCCTATGGACACCAAAAATTAAATGTCCCTGCTGCCACCCGGTTGACCTCCTCCACTTCAAACTGCATGCCAGCCAGCAGCAGCCTGCTGATACCCAGCTCAGCCCCCACACTTTTGTGGGTACAGGACATTATGTCTTCTTCTGCTAGACTACAAAACTGGGGCCATTGTGCTGTGAAGAAAACACATGAATGTACTCACCAAAAAGGAAGAATCATTTCAAGAGACACTTCAAAGATAATGACAGTGTCTGGGGAGGTGTCTCAGTTGGTGAAGTACATGTCCTGCAAGCATCGGGACTTGAGTGCTGGGGAGGCAGAGAGCACTGGATCACAGAGCTTCCTGGCCATCCATCCTAGCCTAACAGGACAACTCCGGGCCAGACAGAGGCCTGTCTTCAAAAATGAGGTGGTCTGCTCTTTCTGAGTGACACTTAAGTTTGCCCTTGTGTCTGATATACCTCTGGTCTATACACACATGCACACACACACACACACACACACACACACATACACACCATATACACATATTATACCTGCATACATGAACATACTCTCACATACAGCACACACGAATACGCACAAACTAATGTTTTGAAAGGGAGAAGACTGACATGGTTGTAGGTTTCCTCAAAATAAATGAACATACACAGTGTCAAATCAAGAGTTAGGAATGAAGGTCAACAGAAGCTGGTTGCATGGGCAATGCACGATCATTCTCCGATGGCTGAAGCTTTCCTCTTTAGTAAGGAAATAAATCCTTCCTTTGTGATCCAAGCCCACCCAAAATCTATGTGCTACTCTTGGAACTGACATCAAAACATCACATCTTCTGACTTCTATATATGTGCCATGGAGCCTATGTGCCTGGTCATACTACACAGAGAGATAAAATATAAATACAGATGTACATATTCACATATACATATATGTGAGTTTGAGAGAGAGAGAGAGAGAGAGAGAGAGAGAGAGAGAGAGAGAGAGAGAGAGTGTGTGTGTGTGTGTGTGTGTGTGTGTGTGTGTTTGGCTTTTAGAGTCACTGAGATGGAAATAAGAATTTGCCTAGCATGGAGACCATGTGAGCCAACCCTCTGTTCACCAGTCTCTTGCAGCATAACATATGATCCTTGCTATGAGCCATTAGCTGAATCAAAACCACAAGACTGTGTCCTCAACATGCATGATTGAAATGTCATCTACCAATGGATGCTTTCATTACTTATGAAAAAACAATCCATCCCACTGCTGGCATTCCGAGTCAGTAGCACTGGAAAACTCAACACAAGTTCTGAGGAAAATCAGCTGAGGCCCATAATTAAATGTAAATATTCACCTGCAAACAACCACAGTCCATGACGTCATTCTTGCTTTTGTTCTAGCACAGCACAGCGCTGTAATGTTGGCAGATTTCTAAGTTAGTGGACTGTAAAACACAGAGGGCTTCTGCTTCAGATTGAAGGCCATGTGCTCTTGTTGATACAGTCCTGTGTGTCCCCTCTTTGAAATACAGTGTGTTTTAGTTACTTTTCTATTGCTTTGATAAAATACCATGACCAACAGCACCCTGTGGAAGTTTAGTTTGTCATAAGTTTCTATCACTGCAGAGCGTATGTGTGGGGAAGGTGGCAGCAAGCAGGATTATGTACCGTGTCACCACCAGGAAGCTGAGAGCTTCTATCTCAGCCACAACCACAAAGAAGAGAGATCAAACTGGGACGGGACAAAGCTGGAAACTCTCAATAACCATCCTCAGGGATACACTTCCTGAAGTAAGGCTTTCGCTCCTAACCCTCCCCCAACAGCACCACCAGCTGGGGCCAAGTGTTCAAAGGCCTGGGGTATAGAGGACATTTCAAACTGCCACACCGGGTCATGGAGACCCTAAGCTATCAAGTCCAGCCCAACCATGTGGACTTCACAAGGAGTTAAAAAGTGGGTAGCCCTCGGGTGCTAACTGGGTCACAGGATAATGATATGAAAGCCAGTGTCCTTGGGCAGGTGAATTTATTTATAGCTCCTAGAACGTCAAAAAAAATCTCTCCTTCTACTTTCCCTCCCTCTGCTTCTCCCTGTCCATCTCATGATGCCGAGGACTGAGCCTAGGGACTTGCATTCCATTCAAGAGCTTCATCTCTGAGCTATTTCCCTAGTCTTTTCTCTCTGTCTCTGTCACTTTCAGTCTTGCTCCTTTCTGTCTGTGTATATCTATATATACATCTACAACTACATCTACAACTACACCTACACACACACATACACACACGTATATATATGTATACACACATATGTATTACATGCATACATGTATACATATACACGTATATGAATATGAAATATGTATATGTGTGTATATATATATAATATATATATACATATATATATATATATTTCTCACTAAGATGCCTAAATTGGCCTTTAATTCCCTCTGAAGTACAGACACATCTTAAACATGGGACCTCCTGACTTAGCTTGCCAAGTAGCTGGGATTACAGGCCAATGCCACCATGCATAACGAGGATTTATTTAAAACTATCTAATAGACCCTAGGCTGAGCTGCAATGTTCTGAGTAGCTAAGGATGATGATCTTGATCTTGAACTTCTCATCCTCTTGCCTCTACCTCCCGAGGTCTGGGACTGTAAGCCAGTCCCCACCATGCCTGGATCACGAAGTGCTGGGTATCCTAGCGGAGGCCTTGTGCATGCTAGGCAGTTGCCCTGCCAGCCGAGCTACCCTTCCAGCCGAGAATGGCAATCTGGAAAGAGAAGACCCATACATTTCCCATTGTGCTCTGAACATTGACTTCCACCATTCTGAACACGCTTTGAAGACGCCCTGCAGTTCATCATGCCTGTTGGCCAAATTAAAACCTCACTCCTTAAAGGAGACGATATCTTGTCCCATTTGTCTGCATCTCACACAAACTAACCCACCTCAACGTGGAGACTGGAGATATGTCCATGGGCTCCTCAGAAGGAGCTAGCCATGCTGGCTCTCATCATTACTGCGGTTTCTTTCATTTATTTGTATTTCGCTTCGATGATGGGGGCAGTGCTTGGAATCAAACCTTGCACGGGTGGAGCAAACACTCTACCACGGAGCTGCCTCTGATGCATAGTTACGAGAAGACACCTATCTACATTTTATCATCTGTTTATCCTCTGATGTATGTGTGAGGGACTACGGTGGTAGGGGGAGCAGCATATGTATACTTGAGAGTGCAGGCTCATGCAGCCCACCAACAGAAGTCGGAGGAGGGGGTCTGCTTGCCTATTCTGTCAGCTCCCTGCTTTATTGCCCTAGGATGGGTCTCACACTGAGCCAGAAGCTAGACTTGTGGCCAGCAAGCTCGAGAGGTCCCTCTGTCTCTGCCTGCCACCGCCCTGAAGGTGTAGTTAGTCCCAGTTTTAATGCGGGTACACTGGGGATTCCAAGTCAAGTCCTCATGCTTACACAGCAAGCCCTGTAACCTAGTGAGCAATTTCTCTTGCCTCTGGTAGAGAACTTTTGGAAATATATCGACTTTATATAAATTGTCTTTGGATAAATACATATATTACCAGGGAAATAGGTCATTATAAGGATATCTATGGATATCTTTGTATTAATCAATCAGAGTAGTGATTCCATCTTCTTATCACTGCTCTGTGTTCAAGTCTTTGGCTTGGGCTCCTAGGCCCAGCAGCTAGAGCTGCAGCCTCTGAAGATAACAGCTGTCCCTGCAGTTCTCTGGGGCGGTTCAGCTACCCTCAAATGGCTCATGATGACTACTGTTAGAACTCCTGCCACGTCCTCTGCTGAAGGACTTCCTGTACGCAAAGCCCTTCTTTATCTTCTGTGTCTATTTAATTATTTATATATATGATAGCACAGGACTGGCAGGCATAGTGGTAGAGGTCTGAAGACAGCTTCCTAGAGCTGGTTCTCTCTGTCCATTATGTCCATTTCAGGAAAGAACTTGGCATCTCGGGCTTGGTGGCAAGCACCTTCACCCACTGAACCATCTTGCTTCCCCTCTCTAAAAGAGCATTTGACTTCCTCAGGTGTCTGTCTCACTAGGGTTTATGGCAACTCACCCCAATCAGAATGGCAATCACCAAAACCTGTGACATCAAACTCTGCTAAGGGTGTGGAAAAGGGGCCCATTTATTTACCATTAGTGCACATAAAAACTAGTCTAGCTGCTATGGAAATCAGTGCGGAGATATCTCAAAAAATTAAAAATAGAATGTTCATGAAACCCAGATATTCTACTCCAGGGAAAAAACCCAAAGGGATGGATATCCTAGCACAGGGACACTTGTTCATCCATGTTTATTGCTGCTCTGTTCACACCAGCCAGGAAATGGCATCAGCCTAGATGTCCATCAACAGGAAAAGAGATAATAAAAATGTAGCCTGTATGCCCAGTGGAATCTTACGCAGCTGGAAAGAGAAATGAAGTTGTGAAATGTGCAGGGAAATAAATGGATCTGGAAAGTATTGTATTAAATGGGGTAACCATGACCTAGAAAGACAACATCCAGCTGTTTTCCTCCCCTCCCCCTTTCCTCTACCCCCCTCTCTCAGTTTGTTCTTTGAGAATTGTATACAATTTTCTTCATATTCATTGCCTCCCCAAGTCTGCCCAGATCCCCAGATCCATCCTCCTCCCCCACCCACTCAAATCTGTTGCCTCTTTCATTTTTTTAAACATATCAAGACTAAATTGTACTTCCCATTTATTCTTAGATTTAGAGTCCTCTACTGGAATATAGTTGACAAACCAGGGGCCACACATGTAAAAAGAGAACCTCTCTAGGTTGATAGGAGCTCTGTCCACGCTGGGATTTTGGCTGTATCAGGCTTGTGCAGTCTTCTGCCTGCGTTTACAACCACTGTAAACTCCTATGAGCACCTGTCTCACTGTGCCAGGAAAATACTATTTATTTTTGGCCATCCAGAACCTCTGGTTCTTAACAATCATTCCTTCAACAATGATCCCCAGCTTTGGGAGGTGTGTGTGTGTGTGTGTGTGTGTGTGTGTGTGTGTGTGTATGCATGCATGTGCGAGTGATATAGATGTACCATTTAAGGGTAAGCATTCTGTAGTCTCATACTCTATACCTTGACCAGTTATAAATAAAACAGAAGCCCCTCAGGTGAGAAGCACTACTTTACAGGTATAATGGTAGCCATCAGGAGTCAGTTCAATACTCTGTCTGTTTCTCAGGATAACAGTAGAAGGTTTCCCCCTAGGGCCTATGACTTGTCTAGGCACAGATTCCTGACCCTGATAATTGTGCCAAGTACAATTGCTACATTCTGGAGTGAGCCTTGAATCCAATTAGAAAATTGTTTGTTACTTGTATGACATTGATGCTACTCTAGTACCAGAGAGCAGGTCTTACCAGGCCAGTCATCATTGTAGCACACAGAGTTCACACCTGGATGAAACTGATACTGATTTTCTCCTCCAGTAATGTTCACGGCACCTTCCAGTGCTATGAAAGCCAGACAGGATGGACAAGGCTTCCAGATGAGTATCATAAAACAGTGTATGTTGTCTGACTCAAATGACTCAAGCGGGCCTTACCACTAAGTTCTGGAGAGAAACTAAATGTAATGTCAATAACCTGTGGTCACCTGAGCTGTTTGCCAAGGACTGCCTCCAGACCCATCTCTCTCCTTTTGGGAATTGCCAGATCCCAGATCGCTCCCTACCCGGGATTCTCTACCCACCACACACCACCACCTGGGGACTTAAGGTTACACACTCTTTCTTATATAAAGGTCCCAGCTTATAAAGTACATATGGATGTATATAAGAGGTGTGAATTCAGGTAAAGCCTACTAATACTAGAAAGAAAATCAAGAGGTCATAAAGAGATGCTGAAGGAGGGGGTTAACATTAAAATAGAAGGGAAAGGGGTTGCTATACAAAGAAGGGGCAGGAAGCAGGGTACTTGGAGGTGAGGGAAGAGAAGAAATCACTAATACCCACCTTGTTTGAAAAATTCCATAATGAGAGGCTAGGGGCATGGCTCAGTGGTTAATAGCACATGCCGCTCTCACATAGAACCTCAGAAAATCACAACCCAGTTCCCAGCCACCCCATACCAAGGAGATCTCGGCTGCCAGCCTCCAGGGACCTTTTATCTTCCAGGGGAATCTCTACAAATGAGCACAGATAGAATGGCACCTGATAGTCTCTGTGTTCCTTGGGAATTAAGCCTGAGCTGAACAGAGAACACTAATAGACATGCTAATGTGGATGAGGAGAGTTCAGAGGCCTCAAACCTGGACAAAGCATTTCAGACAACTACAGAATGCTGAAAGTGGGAGAATTTGTCCTACCCAGGGGAGAGCACACTGACTGGCTATCCCGTGTACAAGTAGCATCATACAAACTAAACAGGTTCTATTTATATATTTAGGAACATGCATGTGTACACATGTATACATATGTATGCATGCATGCATGTATGTATTATGGATTTAAACAATTAAAGAAAAAGTGGCCATGAATGGAAAGCAAGGGCATACATGGAAGGGATCAGAGGGAGGAATGAAAGGGAAATGGTTTTATTATATAATATTCTCAACATATTTCATTAATTTTAAAAAGCAAAGAAATAGCAAAATACAGAATTATACAGCTGCATCATCACCATTTGTACTATGAAAATAAAGAAAAATAACTTTATTTTTCCTTTTAGAATTTTAAAGGAGGGAAGGAGTCATTTCCAGCAGAGTAAGATCTTCCCCTCCTGGCATCTGTATCTGATGAGAAAAGGACTTGTAGGAAAAGGTAGCTGAAGCTAACCGTGCCTCCGCCACAATCAGATCCCTAATTGCTATTATAAAATAGGACATTAAGAGGCCTTAGAAGGCATCTATTATGTATGTTTCTTGGGCTAACCAAAAGGTAATTTTATACATATCAAAAAGAAACTAAACAAAACAAAAACAAAAGTCCTGCCTCCTAGGAAGGTAGACTTCTTCCTTGTAAGAGGCACCAAGAAATAATCCTGGTAAAGACATTTAATTTCTAATCCCAACTAGTTGATGTTAGACGCCTAAGGCAATGTGCTGGTGATCTGAAAGAGGCATCACCAGTGAGGTCGAAGGAATTGATTATTAATGTCTGCCACGAGAAGGGGAAGGTATAGCTTGCAAGGCATTTGGATGTCCAGTGTTTCGGGACACTAAAAGGAAGACCCAAAACATCAAAAGCAGCTAGTTCCTAAGCTGATCTCTCATGGAGGAAATGGTTTTTACAAGTCTATTTTCACCTGGCAGTTTGTCCACTGAGCTTTCAAAGGCAAAGTCCAGTTGAGCGGTGCCATTGGGTGGAGCAGAGCTCAAGCGAATGTGGCTCCCAGAGCACACGCAGTCCTCTGGATGGCTGTCAGGCAAGGCCAGGCCATCTGTTCACCCCTGGGGCAGGGATCCCAGGAGTGTCTCTCATCGGGGGCAGATGAATGGAGGGGCCCTGATATCACCAACAACAGTCTCTTCAAATGTCTGTCTTTGCCAGAGCACAGTGCTCTCTGTGAGTCAGAACTCTCCAATGGGGACAGCCCCTCCCCATGAACCTCAGAGGAAAGCATCTGTAGGTATCTGTGGTTATCTCAGTAGAGGAAGGCAGGGCTACTGCCATCTACTGGGTAGAGGCTGTGCATACTACAATTAGAAAGTATCAATGAAAGAATTTTATGTTTGGGGATCCCCACAGCATGGGGAACTCTAGCAAATAAAGATTACAGCTTTAAGAAGGCTAAGAATCATTATTGTAGATGCTCCTGCCTCGGTCTCCTTAATGCTGACGTCATAAGTAGATACCACCGTATCCTGTGAGATAACCTTCTATAAGTGTAGGTTCACAAATGCTGTTATCTGTGACAGGATCCATATCTGTACAAAGTCGGATGAGTTGTCTTCGCTGTCTCTTCTTGCAGTGTTTGTGGGCTATTCCGTTTTAATCCCAAGTATTAAATAAACAAGGCAACTGTCTCTTGCACCTTGTAGCACGTTGTCCCCTGCCCAGAGTGTGGCTTGCATACTTGGCATTGGGGCGTGCTGCCAATCACCCCTGCTCGAAGTTGGTCATGCTCAACACCTTCAGTGAGGTCGGCCCATCCCACCCCCTCCTATGCTGAAGCTGAGGAAAGTCCAGGCAGGGGCCAACTGAAGCGTGTATCTTACTCTACTCCCAGCAAGAGGGATGGCAAAGGGTCCTCCCAGAGCTCAGGACACTCCTTCAGGCTCCCCCTCTACTTTGCCAACTCCACTTTCAAATGACGAGGCCCATCAATTGGCAGAGCAAGTCAAACCGCTGAGCTGGATCCTGGACCATTATTAGCTTCTAAGCCAAGGCTCAGGCAGAACAAGAGGGACAGGAAAAGGGGGCGACAGAGCGAGGGAAGAGAGGGAAAAGAAGGAAACTTAACCTGAGTTTTCAGTCTCGAGACCAAGCAGAAGCGAGATGAGATCCTGTGACGACTGCCTGAAAGAATTAAAGGCTTCGCCTGATGCAATGGGTTCTTCTGGCTCTCCCCTCAAACCCGGAAACGCTGGATCATAGCGTCTTCATTTACAGCTGAAGAGGGATACAATTGTGTCCTTTGGCTACTGAACATATTAAATGTAGCTTTATAAAAAGTTAGGAGGGGGGAACTCAGAAGGTAAAGCCATACTGACACCTGCTGGCACTCCCCCAGCTTCTCTTCAGAGGAGGATTGGCCTCCTGTCCTGCTGTTTCCTGGCACACTGGGCCCACATGTGGCCAGCTGAAATTAATATTCCTCAGTGTGTGCCTGATCAACAAAGGAGGAAATGGACAGGGCCTCTGGGTGGCCACAGTCCCTCCTCCCTCCCTAAGGCTCACAGGCCTGAGCTATGCAGATAAATGAGTTCAGTCTTGCTAAATCCAGTGTGGTGAATTCAATCCCGGGAGCCCTGTTTCGGGGTTGATGCCTTTTCTTTCTTCTTTTGATTTTTTTCTTTTGTACTGCTGGGAATTGAACCCAGGACCTCCTGTATGTTAGGGGGGAGTTCTAGTTCTGAGCTTTATGCCCAGCCTTTTTTTACTTATTGTTTTGAGACATCTCACTAAGTTGCCCAGGCTAGCTTTGAACTTGAGTTCCTCCTGTCTTAGCCTCCTGAGTACTCCTGTGTGTGCACACACCACCTTCCCAAATTTAGCCCCAGACTTCCATATAGCAGTGGGGCACTGCATGTTAAGACCTAACCATCTCAGAAGCAACACGGCTCCTTCTCTTTTTCTAGGCCCCGAGTCTTGGTGTGTCCAGCTGGGTGTCCCCGGAGTCCCTCCCCTGAGCTTCCTGCCTTAGATGGGCATCCACTGCTTTATGATGACCATGCACCACCTTGAATCCATCCTGGCCCCTGCCCCCACAGGCAGCAGTGTGACTGTCCCTTCTCGCAGGCTGCTGTACTGTGAGCTTCCCGAGGCAGAGACAACATGGAGTCTGGGTGTCACCCTCCTCTAACACAGCACCTGCCTGCAGGATGGGTTCAAAATATTCACTGAACCCTAGGGGAAAGGCAACAAATGAACATTCCCCACCCCCCCCAAAAAAAGAAACTCCGTGTGGTCTAGCTAGTGCTGTGGGGAAGTGTCAGAAGAATGTGGACTCTCCCCCTTCTAGCTAAACACTCAAAGCTGCATTCCTTTCCTCATAGCTTAAATCTTAACCCCCACGTGCTGGCCTGAGCTCTGGGTTCTCTGGCATGCTGACCTGCACCGCATCATGACTGCTGGCTCCTACCTAGCCTCATAGCTCTGTGATGTTTGCTCTTTTAATAGTTTGACATTTGAGAAGCTTATCGAGAATTTTGATGTGCATGCATATGTAATATGTATGTACGCCTGTGTGTGCACCTGTATGCATGTGGAGGGCAGCAATGTGCATGCTTATGGTGTGTGTGTGTGTGTGTGTGTGTGTGTGTGTGTGTGTGCCTGTGTTTGTGCACCTGTGTGTATGTGAAAGCCAGAGGCTGATGGTGGGTGTCATCTTCAGTTTGTGACTTACTTCTGAGATGGGTTCTGTCACTTAACCAGGAGTTTGGTATGTAGGCTAGACTTTCTGCTTGATGCTGCCCCCACCTACATGTCCTCCCGTCTTTGTTTCCCAATTATTGTGATATTCACCATATGTCAGGCTTTTGGACTCTATTCGTTTGAACTTGGGTCCTTGACTGAACCATCTCCCTGCCTTACAGAGATTACTTTAAAAAGCAAACCATGGTAACATAAAATTCAATAAAGTAAGAGAACCAAACTAAAATGGAGTTGATGATGGATGAGACGAACACACAAAGCCCGCACCACTGGGCCCTATGCACTGTAGAGATCAGACTGCAAATTTAACATGAGCTTCCTTGAAGGCTTTGTAAAAAAGGGGTCGCCTCCCCCACTCAGACTGTCTGATAAGAACATAAACAAGCATCTCCCTAAAAGACAGCATCTTCCTGATTTTGGAAGCAGGGGTCACACAGCAGTGGGCAGCATAGCCTTCAGAAGTGTCATCAGAGCACATAAGGGCAGGGAGTGTGAATTCCCCACACCCCACGTCCTTCATGTTCCTGATTTCTCTCCAATGGCGTTCTGTTTTACTTTCCTCTGTGTATAACATTTGGCTCTAGTGGTTCCCTTTCGTTGAGTCTGAGTGGCATAGTCTCTGACTAGGGGCACATATGATGTCTGCCTTTTAAAACTTAGAGGTGACACTCCTTTCTTCAGTGTTCCTCATCATGAATAAGAGCTTTGCAGGGTGAAGTGGAGGGCTCTTCACTATGCCTTGAAGAGGTGAATGGACTCACATGCTTCAGACAGGAAATGAGTAACTCACTCCCTCAGAACACCACCCATATGCTAACTGTCCTCAGAGTATCACAAAGTGTTCACATGGGCAAAGAGCCCCCTTTGATACCTGGGGACACTCTAGGGGCATCTGTCTTGGAGTGGCAGACCGACTCCATTGGTACTGGGAGAGAAGTGGAGGCCCTGCGTTTACTGTAACTTTCACAGTGCCCCACAGCTGCAGAGTGGTAGAATTCACACTCCCTTTATCCTCCCCCATCCCTCTTCCTAGTCAGTCTTTCTGCACTCGTAAAGCTTTTCCAAGTTCGAAATAACTCCATTAGCCCAGGTCTTTGTGGCAACACCTTTGGAAGCAAGGGCTTTCTTCTCCCACTCCAGTCCATCCCCAAATCCCAAAACTTCAGTAGAAGCCTCCAGCAGACCTTGACGGTTTTTGATTTAATTTCCTGGGACACAATCTCGGGCTAGCAGGGAAGTCACTATGTGACCCAGGCTGTCCTTGGGTTACAGTCCTCTACAGTCTTCCTGCATCAGCCATTTAGTTCCGGGATTACAGCGGTGCTCCACCAGGCAGACCTCACTGGCCTCATGTTCTCAAAGAAAAAAGTCAGGCACATGGTGAAATCTGCACAGCCCCTGCACTGTATTTACCGTCACTCCACGAAGGTCTGCG
The DNA here is from genome assembly GCA_964023405.1 of Apodemus agrarius. Lineage (NCBI taxonomy): Eukaryota > Metazoa > Chordata > Mammalia > Rodentia > Muridae > Apodemus > Apodemus agrarius. Next base: position 8,498,416 of record OZ030015.1, read on the forward strand.
AGCATCCGTTCCCATACTGTTCAGCCCTCACAGCCACAGCAGCCCGAGCCAGGCTGCTGACCCCGGAAGTGTAAAGCCTTGACCGTGAGCCGAGTGATCGAGCAAGCAAGCATTGGAGCCTCTGAGGTAGTCTAGAACAGTCCCGGAAACAAGAGGAGGCTGTCCAGAGAGGAACAACCCCACCCCCAGCTCTGCCAGGGCTGATGGTGCTGAGTCAGCTCCCTCCACACCCTGCTGTCACGTTTTCATAACGACTCTAATAAACGAGCATTTCTCTCTGCTGATCAATCAGAGCAGTGCATATGGCCGCTGTCAGCATCCTCAGCAGGCAGAGCTCCTTGGCGAGATCCAGGCTGTCGGCTCCTTCCTTGGGCATCTGCAGTAACACTGGGCTCTTCCCCTTCACCCTTAATCCATCAACTCAGTTACAAGCAGAAGAATGTAGGCTTAGTGTCTGGAACTGAGGTGCTGTGTAGAGAGCTGGTCAGATTCCTGTAAGGTCAGATTCTTCAACCTTCAGAACTCCATCGCTACCAAACCAGAGTCAAGGACGTAGAGGAAGCCCCACAATGCTAGGCTGGGATCCATCACCCTGCCCGGTGTCCTCTATCAAGCACGGTGGCTTTCATGCCATTGCTTGAGGGATTGAGTCAAGAAGGATATTGGCATGAGTTTGAGGCTAGCCTATGATACATAGCAAGATTCTATTTCGACAGACAGACAGACAGACAGACGGACGGACAGACCAAAGACAGATGGCCCGAAGGAAGGAAGGAAGGAAGGAAGGAAGGAAGGAAGGAAGGAAGGAAGGAAGAAACAGTGATAAGTTGCTGATCAAACCCTCCTTTGGCTGGGGATACGGCTCAGTGGGTAAAAGTGCTTGCTGTGCAAGCATGCGATCAGTTTGAACCTCTAGCACCATGTCAAAAGCTAGGCGCGGCTGCATGCACTTATGATCCCAGCACTGTGGAAGACAGTGATAGGAGGATTGCTGGGGCTTGCTGACTGACAGGCTAGCTCCCATTCAGTGAAAGACTCTATCTCAAGGAAGAAAGGGAGGGAGGAAGGAGGGAGGGATAGATTAATAGAGCGAGATGCCAAAGATTTTCCTTTGGCCTTATGTGAGTGCACAGGTATACACACACACTCACACATGCACATACACGCACACTCACACACACACAGGCACACACACACATCCAGGCATATACACACATATGCCACTTGGGCATATAGACCAGTCATGCAGCATCCACACATACAGCTCCATTGATACTCTGGAGTAAAAGGGGCCCCAACAAAGCAAAGTATTAGGGTTCTAACAAGGATATAACCACAACTGAAGACTAAGCTTTCTGTATCTAACACCCCTGTTCTAAAGTTCACAGGAAAGAGGAACAGACAACTTGAAGAAAGACTCAGCAAGAGAGAGAGGACTGTCAAGTCCATGCATTGCGTGATCCATGTCTCACTGGGCTGTCAGGGAAAAATGCAGCCGCAGCTGCTGTGGGCAGTGAGGTGACACCAGGGAAGCAGCTGTGTGCACGCAGCACAGTCAGTGGTCAGCCAAGCAGCTCCAGCCTCGAGCATGTGATGGCCAGTGACTGCCACAGACAGATGGGAGACCCAGCGTGCCCTGCACACCACACTCAGAGCCTTGCAGAATGCCGCAGCGAGTAGGAACGTGTGCCTGCTTCCCCTGCATGACATCGATGCTCTCAGACTAGCTTTCCAGAGCAAGCAGAGCCAAGCAGAAATATCCCAGTGTTAGTCAAGGTTTGTATTGCTGCAATGAAATACCACAAGTGAGGAATCTGAGGAGAAAAAGGGGTTGGGGCTTAAGTTCCTATATCAATATTCATCACTGAAGGTATTCAGGACAGAAACTCAAACAGGACACTAAACTAAAGGCGAAAGCCAATGCAGAGGCCATGGAGGGGTGCTGCCTACTGGTTGGTTCCCCATGACATGCTCAGCCTGATTTCTTAGAGAACCCATGACCTGCCCAGGGATTGCATCGCCTACAATAGGCAGGGTCCTCCCTCATCAATCACTAATTTAAAAATGCCCTGCAACCCTGCCTGCAGCCTGATCTTACAGAGATGTTTCCTTAACTGAGGGCCCCTCCTCTTAGATGGTTTCCGCTGTGTCAAGTTTACACAAAACTATCCAGCTTGACACACAAGCACATCCCTTTTAAGCCACAACCATCTTGTTCTTGTTCATCCCCAAGATGACACATGGACAGCAAAAATCACATTATAAGACATCCTACACACTTAAAAAGTCCCACAGTCTTTACAAATTCAAAAACTTTAATTAAAAAAAATTAACTTTAACTTAAAAAATTCAGTGGTTTTTTTTTTAATTCAAAGACTCTTTTAAAAACCTAAAATCTCTTTTAAAATGCAGTCTCTCAACTGTGGGCTCCTGTAAAATCAAAAATAAATGTAGCCTTACTTCAAGGGGGTAGAAGTGGAGCACGATCATAATCTGAACAAATCAAACCCAAACTCCGACATTGCGTATAACTCAATGTCCAGGATCTGAGAATCACTGATATTCGTCTGGGTTCCCCCAAGGGGCTTGGGACACTTCTCCAGGTCTGCCCTCAGCGCCACAGACAGCTGGTCTCTTAGGCGCCATTGTCTCTGGTCTTCTAGGCGCCATTCCCACACTGCCGCTCTTCTTGCTGGCTATCCATGGTGCTGAAATATCCAACCTTGCTGGGATCCTTTGACGTATCTGGTCTACACTTTTAACGATAGCCTCACTGGGTTCTTTTTAGGAACTCCAGCCCTGCCATCCAGCGCCATCCAAGTTTTTAAGCCTTCAAAACCAGTACCACTTGGGTGACTCTTATACTACCGAATTTGGTGCAACCTCAGCTAGTTCTGGAACACAGCTTCTGTGTGCTGGCCCTGAGGAAACGCTTCCCACAGGCTTCACCTCAGTGATGCCAGTCTCTTCTTAATCACCATCAACTTAACCCATCCTCATTTGTCTCAGTAACACAAAGGTTTCACTCCACGTTCTGGCCTCGTGTTAATCCCAGCCGACTCCTCAGTCTCGACTCACAGAATGACAGAATCTCAATCCAAAATAGCAAGTGGTCCTGATAGCCGTTAAACTTCTGTATGAAACTTCACAAACCAGGTCTCCATCTTCTGCACTGCTCTCAGCATTCTTATTCTTCAAGCTCCTACAGAACATCCCACTGAGCTTTCGGCACTCAATGGCTCTTCTAGCTCCACATCCCCAAACCCTTCCACAGTCTTCCCCAAAACATGGTCAGGTCTGTTACAACAAGGCTCTACTTCCGGTACCAAGCTGCCGTAGGGTTTCTATTGCTTATGATAAAACACCATGGTCAAAGCAACTGGAGGATGAAAGAGTATATTTGTCTTACACTGCCATATCACTGCTCATCATGGAAGGAAGGACAGGAACTCACACAGGACAGGAATCTGGAGGCAAAGGCTGATGCAGAGGCCATGGAGGGGTTCTGCTTACTGGATTAGTCCTCATGGCTTGCTGGAACTGCTTTTATGTAAAATTTAGGACCACCAGCCCAGGGGTGGCCCCACCCACAATGGGCTGTACACTCCTCCATCAATCACTAATTAGGGAAATGCCCTACAGGCTTATGGACAGCCCAATCCTATGGAGGCATTCCCTTAGCTGAGGTTCTGAACTCTCAAATGATTTTAGTTTGTGTCAAGTTAAAATAAAACTATCCAACACAAACTATCCTAACACTTCACCACATGGCTCCCACCTCACTTGAGGATTAAGACGCAATAGGAGGCCCTGTGGGTAGATATGGCCCTCATGGGATTGTCCCCTTCAAACTCCTGGGTGTGTGTCCCAGCTGCTCCAGCAGGTAACCATGAACAAACTGCTTAAATCCACCCACAGCTCACTGTCAATCTCCAGAAGAGAGAGATTCAAACGAGCATCTTGGAGATTCAAAGAATAACCTTGGGGCTGGGGAGGTGTCTTGGTTGGTAAAGTGCTGGCTTTCAGAGACTTGATTTTGAGTCTTAAAAGCCATAGGAAAATTAACCATGCGTGGTAACACACCTTTGATCCCATCCCTGGAAGGACAGAAATAGGGGGAATCAATGGGGCTTGTTTGCCAGTCTAACAGAATCTTCAAGCAGCAGGCCTTGTCTCAACAAGCAAACAATACAACAAAACAGTGTAGATGGTATCCAAGGGGGATGGGGAGGGACAAGGCGGGAGAGAGAAGGAAGTGATGGAGGAAGAGAGGGAATGGGGGAGGGAGGAAAGGAGGGAAGAGGGGAGGGGGAGAAGGAATTCAACTTTAAAGTGGATGAGAAACATCAGGCTATTTGCAAGAAAGGCCTGGCCAAGTGTGTGCTCAACATCCCGTGAGTGGGGCCAGCACCCGAGAGAAGAGTAGGAAGACCAGCTAAGCTGGATAATGCAAATATTCCAAGCCCAGGGTTTCCTCTTTCACACAATAAACTTCACTGGGAAATGGACTTCTTTTTTTCCCCATAAACTTAGACAGATAAACAGGTAATAGAGGTAGGTTTATAGATGCCATAAAACAATAAATGGATGATAGACAGAGATAGATAGATAGATAGATAGATAGATAGATAGATAGATAGATAGATAGATACAGAAAGAGAGACAGACAGACAGAAATCTTTCTCCATCTCTTTCATGTAGGGGGGTCTCACACATAAGGCAAGTGCTCTATACCTAAGCTACACTGAAATCTCAACCCCCATCTCTCTTTGATGAAAAACTCTAGACCCCAAAGGAGGAGAAATAACACAATCTAGGTACTTGGATGTTGCATGCTATATTTCCCTGCCATGATGTTTCCCTTCTAGAACTTTAGAACCCTTAAAAAATGTTCTCCCCTACCTTTCCCTGGCCATAGTGTTTTACTCCCGCAGCATACAAGCAACTAACATAGTATATCAAGGCCATTCATTAAACCCTGTGTTCACTTATTCTAACCCCTGGGCCTTGGCACCTGCTCTCCAAGTCCCTATCACATTGCTATACTGTAACTTTTGTAACTTCATTCATTATCCTGACAAAAGTGGGTATTTGTACCTTCTATGGATCACAAAGTTCCCACTTCACTATCAAGAAAGTACCCACTCGAGCATGGGATGTTTTCTCAGTTAAGTAATAGGCAGGGATTATGTGGTCCTCTCCCAGCCTCTGGGAAGACCGCAGCCACCCACGTCTCCATGTTCAATGACCAGTGACAAGCTAGTTGTAGCTCAGAGCAACAATGGACGTGAAATATGAGACACTTGTCTCGCCTGTGAGCTCATATGTCATTGTCAGCACAACACCTCAGCCTAGTCTGCGCTCATCCCTGACGTCATCCTATCTTCCTGGGTCCCCTTACTCTGAGGATCCATCACTGATTAATTCTTTAATTAAGGTTTCATGTGTATGTGCCTCAGGGTAGGATTAAATACGGCCAGTAGACACTGGGGAGAACTTTCTAGCTCCTTTAAGCATTTCTTTTAAACACCAGAAGGTAAACATGTATGTGGTGGATTCCTGGATAATTCATGCAGTTACTGACTCAGTATTAATATGGGGTTCATGGTTGTTGCGAGATCCCCATGCCAGGCACAGACAGTGTAAGTTACCAGGTGACCTTCAGAGCATGTTCTCAGATTTCCAGAGTCTCAGGCCAGTGGGAAATTGCTGTGTCTCCAGAGTGTTTTCTCTGTCAAATACAATCTCCTCTTGGACTGTGCTTATTCTTAAACCCAGGATCTTAAATGGTAGAATCCAACGGTTGAGGGTTTGGAAAATGGAAATACCAGACATATGTCCGAGCTGACCCATGTTTTGAGGCACAAAACAAAGATTAGAAAGGAGTTTAATTAAAAAATAATAACAGGTTGTTTTCTTTTACCTTACCTTATTATTTTTTAAGATGCCTGTTTGTATTCTAGCAAGAAAGAAAGAATGAGTGTGGATTTGGGTACCTGAGGAGGTAGGGGGAATCTGGAGGGAGGTAGCAGATGGGAAACTGTGATCAAAATATACTGGATGTAAATCTATCTACTTTCAATAAAAAAGAAAACTGTAAAGAAAGACATGGAAGTGGGAAATACAAAATGGAAAGAGTTTCCATGTTCACCATGTAGCCCAAGCTGATGTCAAAATCACAGCTCTTCTCAGCATTTCCAGGGCTGACCATGGCTTCCTCCAGCATGATGAACTCAGCATTTTTTAATTTAATTTTATTTTTTGAACTTAGTATTTTTAATATGGACAAAATCATAGAGATTTTGTGTGATTAAATTATTTAAATTAGAAAAAAATCTTAATAGATTGGGTGACTGTATCTGAAGGGGACAGGCCACATTTAAAGAATGAAAAAGATAACAGTGTGAAAATTCAGACTGTGTGTTTTCTCCAAGGTTTGATCACACACACACACACACACACACACACACACACACATCACACACCAAATCACATATAGACCACATTTACATACACCACACACCACACATTGCACTTACCACATACACATATACACAGTCATGCACCAGACATCACATACAACATGCACATAGGCACACACACACACACACACACACACACACACACACACACCTGTGAGTGGGGGCTATGACCAAGCTGGAGAGGGCAGATAAGTGTCATGGGCACGGTGTGCTCAAAGCTTGGTCTGGGGTAGAAAACTCTGGAAGCAATGAGTAACTGGTAAAGACAGAATCAGGCTTTACCAAGACATCACTCAAATTGGTGATTAATGAATCACTGTCCCCAGATCTCAACAAGCACCTTCCTGCTACCTGCTCCCAGGGTGTGTATTCCTGGTGTCCCTGTTAGCCATGCTTGTCTTGAACTGGGAGAAGGCAGCTTGCAGTCAACAGTGTAGGCATGCTCTGAAACCCTGTGACATAGAGGCTGGGACACAGCTCTGCAGCTCTGAGGTAGAGCTCTGGCCTGGCCTAGAGTCCACCACCGAGGGACTGGAAACATGGCCCAGTGTTAGAGTACCTGTTTAGAATCCAGTAATGGGTGACTGTGAGCATGTCCCAGTGTCAGGGGGCCTTTCTAAAATCCACTAGTGAGGGGTCAGAAGCATCTCTCCCTAAAGCCTCTTTCTAGAAGCCTTCAGTGAGGGTCATGGCTTGGGGATCCAGCAGTTACATAACATGTCTAGTGAATGCCTGGGTTCCATTCCCAACACAAGGGAGACAGACCTATAAACCTTATTGTAGGCTCATACTACAATAAAATAAAAGAAGTGATTTCTAACGCGTTGGCTGGTTAGAGTACCTCCTTGCACATTCTTCCTTCTTATGGATGAGGGATGGCAACAATTCTGTTGTCACAATTAGATCATGCTACAAAATCCCTCATTTCAACATGGCAGGGTGTGAGTCACGGGAAGTACTGCAGAAAGCCACCTCTACCATCCCTCAATTCCCGTGTTTTCAAAACACTCCCTGTATCAGAGCAATGAGTTTCCAATTAAAGAGGCGTGTTTCATTCCAGGAGGCAGAAGTGATGGTGGCCTTCGCCCAGCTGAGGGGAAAGCAGACATGCCATAGAACCTGACTTTAGGTCCAGGTGCTTGTGGAAGCCATAAGTCCAAACCATCATCCAACCACCCAGCCAGTGGACGGCTGTCCCCAATCTTAATCAAAAACCAGAGCAGAGTAAGAAAAGAGTAGACCTTGGGAGCTCAGGCAACCCTACCAGCAAAGGCTTCTTGTAATTTACCAGAGTTGCCTCCATATGTAAACTTAAAAGGAAATGGGTACACATCCAACAAGCTACTGATTGAATATGATGAGGCTTGGAAAGGAAAGCAATAGAGTTGAAAACAAAATAGAAAGGAAGAGAGGTAGATGTATGTAAGTTAGGCACTTACCATATGCTAGGTCCCGCTCTGGGTCCTTCTTGCTTTTTTTTTTTTAATTCCCATCTAAGGATAGAACCACCATGGAAGCTCCCACAGTGTAGTCGAATCAACAGCCACAGAGGTTAAATAACTTGCCCAAGGTCACAGAGTTGGCAGGCAGCAAAGCCAAGAGCCTCGGGCTCTCCTGGGCTGCCACACTCTACACTGTAGACCCTAGATAGAATTGGCTCCCTTTCCGTCCCAACTCAACGGACTGTATAGGCTAATTTAGTGAAGACCCAAAGAACCCTTATGACTCCGCTGTTCCAGAGGAGGCTGAGACAGAGCTGGGCTTGCATTCTGACTCTGGGTCTGTGTAATTGTCGGAGTATCTTTGCCCTTTGGGGATGCTCAAGCTTTTACCCCTGAATAAAAACTAGAAACTAAAAAAGTCTTGGACCAAAATAAACTTGTCTGTGGCTCCAGCCAGGCTTCTGTGGTCACTTAAAAACTGAAAAGAATGGACCTTTTTTTTTTTTACCCCCCTCCTTTTTTTCCTTTTTCTATTTCGATAATGCAGATAAAGGGCACGGGGAGGAGAAGGCAAACGGGAATGGGTTGGAAGAGGGTCTGCCTCCAATAGTGCTCTGGACACTCGGCAGGACACGGCCAGCGCTGTTCCTTGCACGTGATTTCACAGTAAACCCTAACATGATCATAAAACACAACCCAAGTTGTAATTCATCGTGCACAGGCTCAAACCTATTCCAAGACTCCACTTCCATTTCCAAGTTCAAATGAGAAGATCCTTGGCTGGGAGCCAGTTGCACAGAGAGGAAGCCCAGTCCCTCCTCTCTTCCTCTCCTCGGGAGCTCTGGGGCAGGCAGGTAGGCACACCCTGTGCTGGGGCTTGCAGGGAAGTCAAAAAGTCTCCTGTTGTTGTCTTTGACAGAGGAGATAGAAGTGGCTCCAGGGTGACCTGGGAATAGGTCTTCCCCTCCCTTGGCCAGCAGACACCTTCTGGGTGCTGTGAGACACCTGGCTCCTGACGCTGGGGCCCTGAAGGTTCCAGGATCTTCTTGGCCAGGGGACCCCCCCCCCCCCCGCTGGCTGCGGCCAGTTCAGATTTTACCTTTGCCTCCATCCCCAAGGAACTGAAAGACTAGCCAAGACTGGGGCGACCTCCCTGCCTGCTGAGATCTGAGTTCTCTCCCCTTTGTGGCACCCAAGGAACAAGGAGGCATGGCCAGGGCTCCCAGTTCCAAGGTTTTCATGCTGCCCTCATCTTCTGGGGTCCAAGACAGCTGGACATTGACCTGGCAAAAAAAACAACCACAGCCTTTCTCCCTCACCCAGCCTGGGCTTCCCTGCTTCCCACCAGTGGTTTGGCACTTCCAAAGGCCTTCCCAGCCCCCAAGGTGCCGCCTCCCTCTGACTTCCACAGGGCTTGGAGATTGGGAGGCAGCAAAGAAACAGGAGGTGTACCCCATGTCCCTGCTAGTCCACCCAGGAGACTGAGTGACCCAAAGTGCGCAACCAGGATACTGCCTCTGCCGCTGCCCCTGGGACGCGATGGGAGGACAGAGGAGGCATCCTGGGAGCTGGGGGGGGGGGGATACTTGGGGCAAGGAAAGACAAGAAGGGAAGAAGAGACAATGTGGAGGTGGAATGAGGGGCTCCTGGGTCCCTCCCTCTTCAGGAATGTGCCCAGAGATTGCTCCTCACGCCCTGCAAAAGTTCCTGGCCCATCACAGCCAGAGTGGCGCTGGGAGGAGGCCACCTTTGCTGGAACATTGGCATTTCTTTCCTGGGACCCTTTGGGTTGGGTCCGGATTAGGAAGCGCCAAAGCGGTCGGTCGACTGCCTGGACTTACCTAGAACTCCTGGCGAGCTTGGCAGTTGTTGCCTGCTCCTAGATTCAGGACCCCCTGGATTCCTCAGTGGTCTGTGTGACCAGCGGCGTTCAGCATCCGCCAGAGGAAACGAATTCGGATGTTGGCTTCTCTCACGCCAGCTGTCCACAACTTCGCGGCAGGTCAGCCGCGCCCTAGAACTGGGCGCGGCGAAGGTCCGGATCACCCCTAAGGGGCCCTGGTGTCCAAGGCCACCTGGTCTGAAGCGCAGGGGTTTCCGGGATCTGGAGATGCGCTAGGTCCTCTCAGATCTGCCCTAAGCTGGGAGGACGCTCGGAGTTGTCGGCTCCGGACGCCGGGGCGGGGCGCGCGGCTGTCCCCTCCAGCTGGGAGCTGCGCGACTCGCTGGTGGTTTCTCGGGTCCGCGAGGCGCACGCGTGGGTCCTGTGGCTGGCAGAGCGCCCCCACTCTTCCGCGGGTGCAGCCGGGTCTGGCGCGATGCGAAGAGGGAGGAATTCCCCCTCGACTCTGAGTTCGGGCTCCCCTCCCCACTACCACGCGCGGACCCCTAGATGAGGTAGCAGCCGCTGCGACTGACACTTCTGGGATCCAGACGGAGGAGGGTGGCGGCGGCGGCTGGGCTCGCAGGGGGGAACTAGAAAGGAGGTGACCTTCAAACCCCGCGCTCCAGGAGGCCGGGAGGAGGGGACCGGGTGACGCTGATTTGGGAGCAGCAGGCGTGCACTAGGTGGCCCGCGGGAGTGCTGGCAAGCTGGACCGGAGGGGAAGCAAGAAGAGCGCAACCAACAAAATCCAGATTAGAAAATAAACAAAGAGAGCAGAGAGCTGGGGAGAGCACGAGAAGAAAATGTGTGCATGTGTGTGCGGGTGCGTGTGTGTCTATCTCTCTGTGTGTGAGTGTGTGTGCTTGTGTGTGTGTGTGTGCGCGCGCGCGTGCGCGCGCGACAAGCAGCGAGCAGCCGGGCTGGCGAGCCAAAAATAATCCCGAGCACCAGGGAGCGCCCCCTCCCCCTTCCCTCTCCAGCGCTGCCGCCACGGTCACGGTCACGCGTGCAGCCTTGAATTCCAGCAGCCACTGTGGGCAAGGGGCTAGGTGCCCCTAGGCTTTTCTTCCTAAAGCGCACAAGGGGCGAAAGTTGCCTTCCAATGAACACAAGTCTTTAGGTTAATTCCCCTGCCTTCCTCTTCCCAAAGTGGATTTGCTCAACCAGCGCCTCACCCTTGCCCTCACAGACAGGGTAGGAAAAGGAATCTTGGAGGAAGGCTAAGGGTATGGCGCCTCCTTGCCCAGGTCCACTTCTGTTCGAAGAAGTTTCTGGAGAACGCTTAAATGCTTAAATCTCTCTGCCTGGCAGAGATGGAGCCCTAGTCCCACCTGGATGATCTCCACCTCTGCGTGGCAGGCCTCGCCTGACCTGACCTGACCTGACCTGCACCCGGAGCAGCCACCACTTCTCCGTGGGCAGAAGTGGCTCTGGGTCCGCAGGGCTGGGGTTTGTCCTCTGAGCAGCTAGCAGACAGACCCATCTGTGGCTCTTCCTAGGCCTTCCTAGTACTGGACTCACACTGCCATGTGTTGCTTCCATAGGTTGCACTGTCTTCTCAAAAAGGACAGAAAGGATGCCCTGAATCTGCCCATTTCACATGTTAGAAAGTTGAGGAATCAGAGGCTAAAGCAGGGCTTCTACTTGCACCCTCCAGGCCTGGGCTCCCCAGCCAGAAATGCTGTCTCACTTTCTCCTTTTCCTTTCTGCTCTCAATCCTTCCCTTCCCCTGCTCTTCCCCTCCCCCTCCTTCTCTTTCCTTCCTCTTTTCTTTCTTCCAGACCTGCTTTTCCCCTCCCTCCCCTTCCCACACCTCCCTCTCTCCTTCCCTCCCTCTTTCCCTCCCTAACCCATCTCCCCTCCCCTTCCTTCCCCTTCCTTCCCCCTTCCTCCCTCCTTCACTCTCTCCTCCCCTCACTCCTCCTCCATTTCCCCCTCCTCTCCCTCTCCCCTCAATCCCTCTCTCTTATTTACATTTCAGATGATTATGTTACACAATAAAATCTTCCCTGAAGCTTGCTCTAATGTTCCCTGGAGATCACCAACTCCTCTGCTGGGATCCAAGATCCCCCTCGGCAGGTCTCCCTCATTTCTTAAGGAAGGCACTATACCACCCCTGCCACTTAGAGACCAGACTCCATCACGGGCCCCTGACCTGAGTCTCTTACTCACTTCCTGGTTTCTGGGTTGACAGCATGAAGCAAGGCCCATGCCCCCTGTGTTTCTCTGGATGTCCTCAGAGTGAAGGCCCCAAGGCCTCATCAATGGCAGACTCACTAATCTCTGCATATCTACCTCATATTATTATTATTATTATTATTATTATTATTATTATCACTACTACTACAGTTTCCTTTCACATCTAGGAAACACAATGTTCTGCTATCCACAATCATCAATTTATTTAAACCACCCAATTTGAAGTCATGTTTATTTGAAGAAGTAACCTTGCAAACCTTATCATGTGTTCCCCATCTCTGGCACCAGCTATTTGCAGTTTGGGTTGTGTTTGGCCATGAGCGTTCTCAAAATCTCCAATAATAGTATATTTGTACACACACAACTGTGTTTTCCTTTCTCATAGTCTCTTATCCTCCCCAGAAAGCACAAAGAAGTCATAAATCCAGGTTAGTAACATCATAATCATTTCCCCCAGAAACTGTTTGCACTGGGAGAGCTGCTGAGTTGAAACGTAATTGTCTAGCCATACAGGGAGATGCCATGGCTTGTAAAAGGAGTATTCTCAACTTAAAGGCAAATTATCAATAATGGGGGAAGAAATAAGTGGCAGCTAATGGGGTGTTATGTTGAACTGCTTCTCTGTGCTCCTGTTCCTGGGTTCTGAGGGGGAAGATACAGGCCTGAGCACTCAAGGCAGAGATGCTGGCTGTTGCTTCACTAAAGGGCTATGGATGAACCAATTTATTATTGTTAATACACAATATTAAAAGAATCAATGAGAGAAAAGCTACCAATCCAAAAATCAAGATCAGTTTGAATCTGTTATGATTTATTTATTTGGGAGTAGAAATAGGTTTTGATATATCAGTAAAAAAAGGTCAGAGGTAACTACTGATGCCTGCCTTGCTACTAGGCTTAAGAACATTTATCAAGAGCTAGGCGGCTCACATCTGTAATTCCAGCATTAGAGAGGCAGAGGCAGAGTCGGGGGCAGGGGCAGGAGCAGAGGCAGAGGCAGAGGCAGAGGCAGAGGCAGAGGCAGAGGCAGAGGCAATTTGAGGCCAGTCTGTTAAACACATTGTGGTTTTGGCCAGTTAGGTTTATACATAAGGATGTATATAAGGAGGAAAGAAAGGAAGGAGGGAGGGAGACAGGAAGGAGGGAAAGAAGGAACAAAAGAAGAAAGGAAAGAAGGAAGGAAGGAAGGAAGGAAGGAAGGAAGGGAAAGGAAGGGGAGACAGCCAGTAGAATTTAAAATAAACTTAGAGTCACCATCCCAATGGCATGTCGTCATTCTACTTGTCTGGGAAGCGCAGGCTGCTGTACTTGCACAGTGACCCATCCAGTTGCAGACAAAAAGTATTTTAGTCACATCTGTGTTGAGACTGAAAAGTCATGGAAGGTGCTGACTGGACAGCTCCTCACACACCAAAAGGGGGCGGTCCCCCAGCTAAGGTTACAAGGAACGAGGAAGCTCTGGCTCCTCCTACCGGCCGTGAAAAGTACTATCCTATCCGTTAGGAGAGCAGAATCAACAGTTTCACACTAAGTTGACAATGACAGTAATCGTGGGTCAGGAAGTTGGAAGAAGAGGGAAGGAGGAAGAGAGGGGCGGACAGGGAGGGGGTGGAAAAGAAAGGGGTGGGGGAAGGGGAGAGAAGGAAGGATGGCGTCGGAGAGGAGAGGGAGGAGGAAGAGGTGAAGAGAGGGGAGTGGGGAGGAATTTTCAGCCTCACCTGTGACTACTCAAGTACTCAAATTTCATCATCACTTCACATTTCACCTTTGAGTTCTGACCTTCTGAATCCTCCTGCTAAGGTATGAAGTCCTGAACACCATTTCCTAGCCTCTGGGTTACCTGGTTTTCTTTCTGGCTCTGTGACCCAGGTATGCTTTTCTTTTTTTCTTTTTTCTTTTTTCTTTTTTCTTTCTTTCTTTCTTTCTTTCTTTCTTTCTTTCTTTCTTCCTTTCTTTCTTTCCTTCTTTCTTGCTTTCTTTCTTTTTCTTTTTCTTTTTTTTCTTTCTTTCTTTTTTTGGATGGCCTCTGCATAGGTTGGTCCTCCATCCTGGAACATCCTACAGACTCCTTCTGCCTCTTAATATGTTCTAATCATCCATTAGAACACCCCAGTCTTCCCCTCAGAATCTCCTGCAGTGTGAAGCATTTCAACTCTTTGCAAACTCCTATACTATAGCACCTGCATTTAACTGGACCAGTTTATTGAAAACTCTGTTTTCCTCCGGGAATCAGAATGGCCCACAATGCCAAAGACTTATCACAGAGAGTGAAGGACCTGATGCATGTTACGTTCAATAAACATTCCGCCCTGCCATAGGCTATGGTGTAACTGGGCTCACCACTGAGCCTGGGACTCACCAGTTTGACTAGACTGGCCAGCCATAAAGCCACAGAAAACTTTTCTTCTCTTTTCTCTCTTTTCTCCCCCTCCACCATGTTTGAATTCCAAGCATGCATCATGCTTGGATATTTATATGTGTGCTACATGGCAAGCGTTTGACCTATGGAGTCATCTCCCACACTCCATTGCAGCCATCCAGGGTTCATATTTCTCGTGGGAGCTCTCCCATATATAAATTAGATACCACCTCTACTTGTAGTCTATCAAAAGAAGGCACAGCAAAATACCACCACAGCGGTTTTGCTGGAAATGACCGACTCAGAGCCAGGCACAAGTTATTGGAGGAGATGACTCCAAACAGACAAGATAAGCAGGAATCACGTAAGGAGCTAGGTCAAGAGCAATCCTAGAAAAGGGAGATCTGTTTAGTGGCGAGGAGCATGCTGAGAGCAAGGGGCTGAAGGCGCTGGGGAAGGCGAGGCCTGAGGATGAGGATCGGGCTGGGCAGTGACTCCTACAGCTCCGCTTGCCTTGATGCAAGGCTTCGGCTGAACCATGTTACTTCCTCCCGCCAAGACTCCCCACCGCCTGGATTCCTATCTACAAGCTGTGCCCAGTGAGTTCTAGGGGTGAGCTAGTTACTCTCAACCCCTGTGAGATGTTAAGTATGGCTGACCTTTGGACGTGCCTTAGGAAAGGAAAATGATTGGAAAGATGAAATGAAATGCTTCCAAAGAGCCCAGCGTTACTCTTCTAAGCATGCTTTTCCACAAGCGGGCAGAGGAGAGGCTGCTTTGCTCAGAATCCTTTACACAAACCCCCAGGTTCATAAAGTGCAGCCTACCATCCTCCTATGACATCAAGGCCTGCTTTACCTTGGATTCTCAGACCCAGAGCTAAGCTGAAATATTTGTGTCTATCAACTAATGAACTAATTAGAACAACCTGCGGGCCACCGGGAGCTGGACTAGACCTTATATTCTCTACTCCCTGCTCCAGACCTTAGGCACATGATAGGTACTGAATAAACAGGTGTGGCTTTGTCTATCATGTAGCTCAGGATTCTAATGTTAATCCAGGCATCTGAAAATCTCTCTCTCTCTCTCTCTCTCTCTCTCTCTCTCTCTCTCTCTCTCTCTTTCTCAGGAAATACATGTTGTCATGCTATTTACAAAATGTCTTTGAAGTCCAGCAAAGCGGCTAAGCAGGTTCTTGTTCCCAAGACTAAGGATCTGAGTTCCAACCCCAGGCCCCACAAGTGAAAGACAGAACCAACTTCTATAGGATGTCCTCTAAACACACACACACACACACACACACACACACACACACACACACACTAGCCCAGAGAAGGCAGGACAAAGTCTGGACTAGGGAATCCACAGATCCCATTTCCCTTCAGGGCATCATACACCACTGTAGGCAGGGCTGGAGGGGACAGTGGGGAACTTCTGGGACGAATAGTGTGGTTCCTGGTCTCCTCTCTGGGCACCGAGCCATAGCTGACGTACCACCTAGACAGGTAGGGGCAGGGGTCGAAGGTTCATGTTCCCACTTCCAGCATCTGCTCTCCAGACAGGAAGAGGGAAGCAGAGCCCAAGATGAGCAAGACCTGGTCAGATTGGGACGAGTGAGGAGAACCAGAGGGTTGGGAGAAGAGAAACCTTCGTAGGGAGTCTTAGGTCCAGTTCTTCTAGACAAAGGCCTTCTGCTTGGTGGTCTTTAATGAAGCAGCTCTCTGAGATGATCCACGTTTGTTCATATTGCTTTACGGGGGGCAGTGGATGTGGCGTACACTTTATTTGGGGTGAACCAGGGTTTATATACCTCTTGAGGGAAGGGTGTGAGAATACTTTGGGGGGGCAGGGGTGTGAGAATACCCAGGAGGGGGAGGTTATTGGCTGAAGGCTAAGGCTAGCTAGACACTTCTTTAGCCTGGAGAAGATCTCCAGGCACCATGCTATGTGACCGAGTGCCCACGGTCCTGTCTTTGAGGTGTCATGGTTTCCAGAGCAGGTGCAAAGACAGGGAGGGAGCAGTTCCATCCCTGTTGTTCTGAAATCCCCGAGACTCCCAGGGTTTGAGCTCATTCAGCCTGACCAGTTTCATGCCCATCTGGTGGCACAGCCCACTTGCCCCACACAAGGGGAACGCTCACTCTTCCATTGCTGGTGGGACTACAAACTTGTACAATCACTTTGGAAATCTATTTGGTGGTTTCTCAAAAAAAAAAAAAAGTAAGAATACTTTTCCCTCAAGATCCAGCTATCCCACTCCTAGGCATATACCCAAAAGATGCCCCACCATGCCACAAAAACACTTTCTCAGCTATGTTCGTAGAAGCTTTATTTGTAATAGCAAGAAACTGGAAACAACATGGATGTCCCTCAACTGAAGAATGCATAAACAAAATGTGGTACACTGACCCAGCGGAGTATTACCCAGCTCTTAAAAACAATGACATCATGAAAGTTGCAGGCAAATTTATGGAACTAGAAAAAAATCATCCTGAGTGAGGTAACCCAGACCCAGAAAGACAAACATGGTATGTACTAAGTATAAAGTACAGGATAACCATGCCACAATCCACACACCCAAAGAACCTAAGTGACAAGGGGGGCCAACAGAGGGAAGCTTGAATCTCACTGAGAAGGGGAAATGAAATATAGACATGAGGGGTGGATAGAGGGAGGGATCTGGGTAAGAGATGGGGAAACATGGGGATCAAGTATGAGGGGGACAGAGGCAGAACTTTAATCAGTGCATATAGGACATCTCTGAGATGAGCTAGAAACCTAGAACAATGGAAACTCACAGGAATCCATGAGGGTGACCCTAGCTGAGACTCCTAGCCATAGGCATTATGGAACCTGAAATGGGCACCTCTGGTAGCCAGGCAAGACTTCCAGTGGCGACACGAACCCACAATTTTTCCTGCCTACAAGATGTGCAGGGATAAAGAGGAAGCGAGAGAGAGAGAGAGAGAGAGAGAGAGAGAGAGAGAGAGAGAGAGAGAGAGAGAAAACCCCTGACACTATTCATGACATTGTGCTGTACTTGCAGACAGGAGCCTAACATAACTGTCATCTGAGAGGCTTCACCCAGCAGCTTATGGAAACAGATGCAGAAGCCCACAGCCAAACAGTAAGGGAAACTTTGGGAATCTTGTGGAAGAGGGAAAGAGAGGATTGAAAGAGCCAGAAAGGTCAAGGATACCACAGACAACCTACAGAATCAACTAAAGGGGCCAAAGGGGTTCACTGAGACTGAACCACCAACCAGAGAGCATGCATGGGACAGACCAAGGCCCTCTACACATATGTAACAGATGTGCAGCTTCCTGTGTCTTCACATAGGAACCCTAACAAGCGGAACAGGGGCTGTCTCTTACTCCGTTGCCTGCTTTTGGATATCTTTCTCAAAACTGGGCTGCCTCCATAGAAGATGAATCTATTCCTACTGCAATATGGGCTGGTATACATGGGAGGCCTCCCTTTCTCTGAAGAAACAGGGAGGAAGTAGTGTGGTGAGGGAGGTGAGATAGACAGGAGGGAGGGGGAGCTACAGTCAGTAAATAAATAAATAAATAAATAAATATTAATAAAACAGCTCTGTATTTAAAACAGGATGCACACAGGACATACCTAATAAATCACAATAAATTTTAACAACAACAAAATGAGTTTAATTTTAAAAAAATAATTATTTCCATGTCCCATATGGAAGCCATAGAAAATAAAAATATATTGTTTTTCTATACTTTAAGATGGTTTGGTACAGAAGCAGCATATATGCCTGTCAAACACCGAGGGCCACTCAAGGGCAGAGTCAACGCTAAGGATAACCGCGTGGGCAAGAGCAACGAACCAGGGTATCCATACTGACATGGAGTCCCAGAGTAGATCACTGCCCTACCCCCTTGCTGCGGCTCTCTGTCCTGTGTGATAGACATATCCTCTCCCCTCACTGTGCATGTTTGTTGAGGTACATGTGTGCTCTAAAGCAAGGGTTCTCAGAAGCAGCAGCACTGGTGTCTTGATCAGGATAACCCTTTAAGGTGGCCCAGATGGGGCAGATCACCACGCACTGTGGGATGCTCAAAGGGAGATGCAGCAACAATGGACTGAACGACCCTCTGGCGAGCACCGTAAGAGCCATGAAAGGGGAGGAATGTGACAGTGGCTCCACAGTTAAAGGGCTTATCCCATAAACACGAGTTCAGACACTCAGCCTCTGTCCTAATTTGCTTGTCCCATAGAGGGTGGTACTATTAGGAGGTGTGGCCTTGTTGGAGGAAGCGTGTCACTGCAGGGGTGGGATTTGGAGGGATCTTCCAGTGCTCAGACTCTACCCACTGCAGAAGAGGGCTTCCTCCTAGCTGCCTAAGGATGCCAGTGTCTCCTGGTTGCCTTCAAATCAAGATACAGAACTCTCAGCTCCTCTCAAGTCTGCCTACGTGCTTCCCATTATGATGATAATAGACTAAGCCTCTGAGACTGTAAGCCAGCCCCAATTAAAGGTTGTCCTTTATAAGAGTTGCCCTGGTATGGTGTCTCTTCACAGCCATGGAAGCCATAACTAAGACAGCACCTCTGTGAAAAGCTGAGGTGGTAGCATGAGCTGGCAGTCCCATCCATAGATAGATAGGGACACGAGGATCTCATGATCTCATTGGTCAGTCAGCCTAGACTAATCAATGCCTTTGGCCATTCTCCCAAATAAGGCAAAAAGAGAGAAAGACATATAAGGTTTATGTCTGTCCCCAAACACACACATGTATGTGTACAATTCACAAATAAACAACAAATAAAATAGAATAAATAAGAACAGCCTCCTATGCCCGAACCTCTATTTGCATCCTTGCTGAGGCTGCATCACAACACCATAACTGCTTCTGCTATCATCATCTTTAGACAAGAAGATAGAAATCCAGAGGAATAAAACAGGCAACATCTTCAGAATTCCAGTCCAGCTCAGACCTGACTCCTGCCAGTCAACATCATCATGGACTGAGGATGACACCACTCAGGGGGATGAGCATCAGGTCCACTTGTGTAACAGCTTAGTGCAATTCTGGAGTGGCTTCCACCTTGTGGCTCTGGAGAACGTCACCCATCTGGTTTTATTCAGTGTTTCGCTAGCACAACAGTTGTACAAACTGATGGGTTTCATGGTGATGTAGTTATTAGGTTTATCAAGGAATCAAAGGGTGTTGACTGTTTTCACCTCACATTACCCTTTCGTGATCCAGTTTCTCCCTCTTGCTACTCTCTTTCCCCACAATTCATTTCTACTTTCATGTATACATACACACACACACACACACACACACACACACACACACACACACTTGGACACAGCAAAAAAGGAAACTCCACTCCTTGAACAATATCCTAGCATTTCCAGTTTTCACTGACAGGGAGTCCTGCACTGTCTCCATGGCTCTCAATACTCATTTATGAATGTACGGATGCTACATAGGGTCTTCTAGAAGTGGACCTTCAGAACAACATTTAAGCACGAGAGGTGAATCTGTGAGGGGAAGTGGTGCAGGGAGGGACTAGAATCTGACACCAGAAGTGATGTGACGTTCCAGCAATGCGCCAGGCCTTGGCAGGTCCATCCTTCTCACATCTGAGCAGATCTACACCTGCCCCTTTGAGTTCCATGCTGGGCCGAGTGCTCAGTCAATGTCAGATGACATCGACTAACAAAAATGGCATCTTTACCATCTTGACTGGAACACAAACAGAGCTAACTACTGTTCAGCCCTCGACGGATGGGTGTCACTAGTCCAATGCCAACCTCCTTCCCTGCCATGTACTACAGTTAGGACATGCCTTCATAGGACTGGGTACAGTTAAAATGAAGGAACCTTTGGGAATTTAATCCATACCTTGCCTTGTATGTCACACCCAAACCAGAGAAGCCCTGTGGAGAAAGATAGCACCCTCTGCTTCCTAATCTCACAGAAAAGGAGACTGGGGCTCCAAGCAGGAAAAAAAGATCATTTTTTTTTTAAAGATTACAAACTTAAACTCCAGACCTCAGGTTTAAATCCTCCACCTCTGATATAAGGACTATTAGGTTTCATATTGCATTTCCAAAACCTCTCTATACTTACAGGTGTTCAGAGGCCAATGGGACAAAAACAGATATAGATATTTAAAGATTATTATTATTATTATTATTATTATTATTATTATTATTATTTTATGTGTGTGCATGTTTTGTTTTCATGCATGTCTGTGTACTACATGTATGGCTAGTTCCAACAGAGACTCCAGGAGGCCATTGGATCTCCTGGGATTGCAGTTAAAGACGGCTGTGAGTCACTGAGTAGATGTCGTGGGTTGAACTCAGATCCTTAGGAAGAACAGACAACTGAGCCATCTGTCTAGCCCTTAATATTTTATTTATCTGTGTATTCACATGAGTCTAGGTGCCCCCAAAGTCAGAAGAGGGCACTGTAACCCTTATAGTTGGGGTTACAAGCAGTGTTGAGGCATACAGTGTGGGTGCTGGGAACCAAACTCGGTTCCTCTGCACGAATGGTATGTGCTTTCAACTGCTGAGCTCTCATCTAGTCCCATAAATGTGTAACTAATACCAACAGTCCCCAACATGTCATTTGCAAGATAGCCAAAATTCTGCTCTGTGTACTTTCACCTAAAATCACCCACGAAGGTTAAAATCAAGACTTCCCAAGGAAAAAAAAAGTCTCAAGTCAATGAGGTGTTAATAGTTAATGAATTTATAATCAGAAGAGAAAAAGGTTTTCCCTGAATGTACTAACATTGTAGAGGGAAAAAAATGCTCTGTGTCTTAGCAACACGGGGTATAGGGGATCGATTTCTTTCAAATGCACTTCATTTTCTGTCTCACTCATTTTATTACAAATGGATAAGTAAAGATATTGAAGCCATTTAGAATGAAATATGCAACCCCGTGAAGAAGAATGTGCATCGGCGGTGGTTCCTGGTGGCTTATAGATGGTCTGCGCAGTTAGAGACCTATAAATCATGGTCAAACCATGCATTACTGTGCTCACCATTTGCACATACATTATTTCTATTTAGCTCTCCTTCTTCAATTAAGAGGCATACACCTCTAAACAAAAGAAATCACTGGGAATGTTCTGAAGAACACATTGCAGGTAATCTGAGGAAATAGGAGTGAACAGCCAGGTCTGTGGACGCTGGAGGGTCCAGAGCAGGCGCTTAGTGAAAGGCGAACCCCACCCCAAGAACTGAACTGCTGCAAGTCCACCTTGCTCTAGCAGAACATCCCACACCACAGGCTCAGACCCAGGCATGCCAACTAAGACATTAGGCATGAGTAGAGTGGAGTCCAGCAGCAATGGAGAATTCTTGGGAGTGTGTGGGTAGAGTGTCGTGTCTTGGTGACATGAATATAGCGAAGTCTAATGACCACAGACAGCTGGCAGGAAGGGGGGCATAGAGGAAGCAGAGTGCAGTGACCATAGCGGTCTGTTGGTAGAGTAGAATCTAGTGAGAAGGGCTGACACTTCTCAATTCAGGGAACAGAATAGGCAACTGAAATGTCTATCCAAACTCAGATCCTTGGTCTACCCTAGAGACTGAGATTTAGGAAATCTAGGGGTAAGATCAGGATCCAAATTGCACACATACCATTGCAATCATGCATGTGCATGCACACATGCACACATCCTAGTTTAGGCTTCTAGAGATGCCCGTTCTTGTCCCAGGAAGGCAACCCAGAGTCAGTTAAGTCTGGCTGAGATACTATTGTCTGATCAAAACCCTGATTGACTCAGGGATGAGGAAGGTGGTTTCCACGTGAGGTATGTCACCATTTGGTGGTATAATGGGAAAGTGATTGTGGAGGCGTCTCTGTCCTCTGCAGCTCTGTCTTAGAGAGTCTGGGGTGACAGCAGCCCTTCCTTTAGCAATGTCACCTATCATCAATGTGGCAAACGCTCTTTTACTGTTGTTAATAAAGGAAAACAAGGCACACGTTGGAAACAGTAGGACAGTGAACAATACGTTCTTGCATCCCTCTCTCTGTTTTACTCTATAAAGCATTTCCCAGGTATCAGCCACCATTCATGGACTGACACAGGAAGGGGGACAGTCAATGAAAAGGCCATCGGTCTATTTGATTTCCCTCCCTCTCTCTGCTTTGATGCATCTCTGTGTTCTAAAGCTCCAAGATGAGCTGCTTGCTGTTATTCCGTCAGGCAATTAAGCGACTTGGCAATAAAAGCAACCACTTTTTTTTTTTCCTGGACTCGTTCACAGAGAATACAGAACAGCACAAGACAGATGTTGAACCAAGACGTAAGTACTTTTCTGAACACACTTCTTGTTGCCAAAGCTAAATGGTTTGCCAGAGCATTGATTCCAGAATCCTTCTCTCCTGGGATCTTTTCCCACCCTTTGAACCCTCCTTCTGCTCCCCCTTCACGTGTTCTGGCCACCAGGGTAAGGATGTTTCATGGTTCTCTAACATGAACCCACCCTTCTGCCTCCGTCCTTGCTCTGCCTGAACTCAGTCCCTGGTTGAGATACACCTGTCATCTCTAGCACAAACACTGCCTCTGGCTTACACACTGCCCTGCCGCAGCTGGTTTCCCCCATACACACCATCACACTGGAGCACTGGGATTCCCCTCACCTTTGCTGCTGACCTTCGAGGTCATGCACAGGCCCAACTCCCAGCTGCTGCCTATGACAGTTGCTTTTCTCAACCATATCCTCACAAGGCAACTGAACGGAAGATGTTTATTTTCGCTCACTAAGGGTCAGTCCGTGATGATGGGAAAGGCATGACTTCAGGAACGACTCACGGCTGTAGAGTAGCTGTGGTGAGCATGTATTGAATATGAGGTTGCTTGCCTACATCTTGATTGATAGGCAGCATAGAGAACATCCAGAAGTGGGATCAAGCTGCAACCCCAAAGACCTGCCCCTCAATGACACACTTTCTTTAGTAAAGCCACACCTCTAAATGGGTCCATTACCTCCCAAGACAGAACCACCATCTGGGCACTAAGTGTTTTAATTGGATGGGCTGGCAGGGCATTCCACATGCAAACCATAGCTGGTTCACTCTGTCTGTCTATGTATGTATGTATGTATGTATGTATGTATGTATGTATGTATCCATCTATCTATCTACATCTTTCTCATATGGTGATGTGTTGAGCATCTCTAGAGTTCCTGGCTTCTCCCTGCTTCCTCCTTGCCATCTTGTCTGTCTTCTCAGTGCAGATGGTAGACACTGTCCTCTTTAAATGACAATTACCCAGTGTCCCATTGTTCACATGCTGCTCACATTACTTCCCTGTGGATGTCCTGGATGTCTCCAGGGCTTCTAGCTCTCAGAGGTCTCTAGGCCTTTCACCTCTCGGCTATATCCCCACCTCTACATTTCCAGCCCCCAAAATGCACCATCCCTCTGGCCATGTGCCAAGCATCTGGGCTGCCGTTTAGACTCGGTCCAATCATCATTTGGCAAGCATTTTTGAGTGCCTAGTATGTTTGCAAAATAAATTAGCAACAAAATTCACTGTATTAGTTGGCTCATGCCGTTGTAAGTGTTTGCTCCAAAACTTAGCAGTTCAAAACAGCAAATGTTAACTCACAGTTTCTGTAGGTTGGGGTGTGGCACAGCTCACATGGGTGACTTAGTGCAAGATCACCGGCATGGCCTTCATAGGAGCATCAGCTGTGGCTACAGCTTCTTTTCAGGGCTTGATGATGAAAGGTTCTGCTTCCATACCTTCCACAACGCTTAATATCCATTGTCAATTCAATAGGATCTAGGATTGCCTAGAAGACAAATCTCTTCACCTATCTATAAAGATGAGGTTAATTACGGTGCGGAACCACACTCTAAATACAGAGAATGACATTCCAGGGGCTTCAAGCATTTGCTGGAGTCAAGTCCTGGGGCAGTGTCTCTAGTCTCATGTCCCCTTCCTGTTGCCAGCAACCTCTTGGATTTTTGGTCAGGGTTTCAAGAGCCTAAGAGCCACACATCACATTGTACCAAGTTAACGACCCCAACAAACAAGCATCTATGGAAGTTCTAGAAGAATCAGGAACATGGCAACCATCTTATGGCTTATACTTACTTCCCTGTCAACATAATACTGCTCTGACAGACCAGGACATTGGAGTCAGATCTGCACTACCGCACTAAAAAGGCCTAGTTTGAGCTAGGAAAATGGTTCAAAACAGTTGCTGGACAGACACGAGGACCTGAGTTTATAGCCCTGGCACCACATAAAAAGCCTGGTAGAGCCATAAACATGTGTGTAAGGCCTAGAGAAAGCAGACTGCTGGCCAGCCGGTCTAGCTGAAGCAACAAGTTCCACAGTTGGCAAAAAAAAACTTCCTAAAGGGTGAGAGATTAGGTCTATGATGAGCCAGCCTGGCTCTCATGCATGTGAGCAGGTGTGTACATACAGTAGTAAACAAACTCACTCTCATATTTCTCATAACCTTTGGAATAAGTCCCAAACATCTTTACTTGACATGTATGTCTCAATCAGAGTCCAAGTCAGCCTCCCTACTTTTATCTGTGGTGCAGTATGTAGATTCATCTAAACCTTATGACATTCAATCATGGCGTTGTCATCAATAAAGATCATACCCAAGAACTGTGCAACCAGTTTTCCTTTTAAATCAACAACAACAAAAAATGGTCAAGGGAGAAGTCATGAAAATAACCTGAGTGTGGTCCCTGGAATCTTCGTGGTGAAACAAAGAATCAAGTCTTGCAATCTGTTCTCTAAACAGCAAGTACCTCCCCCACCAAATCTCTCTCTCTCTCTCTCTCTCTCTCTCTCTCTCTCTCTCTCTCTCTCTCTCACACACACACACACACACACACACACACACACAAACATACATGCACATGCATATCACATACATACTCATACATAAACACACACTCATACACTCACACACATACACACATGTATTTTTTAAATTAATATCAAAATATCATAAAACAGGTTTTCAATAAATTTATGATTTCCTGCTGGGCTTCATTGGTAGCAGTCACTGGCTGCATGCAGCTGCACACACTGAGGGTTGTAGGTTGGACATTTTGGGAACTTCTCTACAAAGAACTGTGTGCTGTTGCCTACATAGCCTGTGCTCTGCAATAACCCTGCAGCCCCAGTTCCTGGATGACTCAACTCTAACCTCTTCACCTGCCATGCAGACTCCTGCTGAAGACACTGCTCAAAAGCCAGTACACTTTATGAAAAATCCACCCAACTTTTCCTGGCTGAATCAGCTGGTTCTTTCCCAAGAAATCATGTAAACCTCTCCACTCAACAATGCTTCTCCACAGAGGCAATGTTGTCCCCCAGGAACTGCTTGGCAATATCAGGAGATCTCTCTCTCTCTCTCTCTCTCTCTCTCTCTCTCTCTCTCTCTCTCTCTCTCTCTCTCCCTCCCTCCCTCCCTCCCTCCCTCTCCCCCTTCCCCTCCTTTTCCCTCCCCTGTCCCCCTCCCCCTCTCTTTGCCTTTCTTTCTTTCTTTCTTTCTTTCTTTCTTTCTCTCTCTCTCTCTCTTTCTCTCTCTCTCTTTCTTTCTTCCTTCTTTCCTTCCTTCCTTCCTTCCTTCCTTCCTTCCTTTCTTTTCTCTTGTTTGTCACGAGTGGAGAGGGGGAGTTTGGGGTGTTGAGGAAGGGGTGGGTAGACCAGAGATGGCGCTCAGCATCCTTCAGTGAGCGTGCAGCCTCCTACTACAGGGAATGAATAATCCATTTCAGATGTCACCATGCCAGAGCACAACACTGCCTCTCTCTCTTGCAACACTTAAGGCCTCGTATTATAATGATCAATTTCATAGTCTCCTGATTAAACCAGGAGCTCCTCGGGGCTAGGGATACTGCTGTGTTTGTCAATGTTCGCTCAGCTCTGGCAGGTGCTTGGCCCATCGCAGATGCTCAACAAACATTGGCAGGATGAGGGAGGGAGGGAATGAGTGAGTGTCCAGATGGGCTCGTGAAACATAATCCAAGAACGCAGTTCCTGGAAGGCGCGATGTTTCCTTACATGGCTATTGTTTTTGAAAATTTCAGCTGTAGTGTGTGGTGTGCCACGCCCCCCCCAACACCAAGAAGCTGGAAAAAGTATCATCTTCTGATACTGGAGTCATGTGACTTGATCTGGAGCCTGTGATGATCTGTTTTATTTCATGTTAGCCATTATTATGAAAGGTGGCAGATGAGGATAGACAACTGCAGTTCTATTTGAATGCCTTGACACATCTGCATCCATATTCACACATAACTACACATGCACATAGAGCACACACCCATGCTAAGAATGTGTGTGTGCACATATGTGTTTATATCTCCACACCACTGTCACATTCATTTTTGTGCAAGCAAATTTCATGATCCTCTTCCCCATCCAATTCTAGGTTCAAATAAGCCCATGCGTGTGATGTCTTCGGCACCCATTGCTCCCTTGAGTAAGAAACACACATACCACTGGGAAATCAGTGTCCCATGTGAGGCTCAACATGTTTCTCAGAAAGGACCTCCAAATGTCAGATGGAATGCTTTACAGCTAATGCCAATAGAAAGCACTCGGAGGTTCACCAAGTCAATAAAGCTTATTAGAGCCATCTTAGAGCTGAGTATCGATACACCCTGGTGAGGATCTCTAAAGTCAGGCGGTTCCAGAGGGTCGGATGGAATGAAATGCTTCCGTTATTTTGAGAGTTGATGGTCAATGACTAACACAGCTGAGTCGGGAGGGGAAGATGTTTGCACTCCTGTAATTGAGACCTTGCTGCGCCTCTCTCTTTATGCTCCCGTCTAGTGAAGGACTCCAACCCACCAGCATCGTGTTTGCATGCCACAGCTACTCAGTTTTATTTAACAAACACTTAGAGAGCATTTTCCGTTACGTTACTCTAAATCTTTGCAAATATTAACCGTTTTAACCCTCGTTAGGATGCTGTGAACTGTTTGAAGCATTGCTGTCTGGCAGAGAAGGAAGCCGAGCCTTGGAGAAACTGATTGCAATGCACAGGGTAGAGGAAGAGAGACAGCTCAGTGGGGATACCGCTCGCTGTGCAAGTCTGAAGACCTGAGGTCAATCCCCAGAACACACACGAAAGGTCAGGTGTATGGCATGCACCTGTCATCTTAGAACTGGGGAGGAAGAGACAGGAGGATTATCCCTAGGTCTTGCTTAAGTTCTTGGTAAGTTCGAGATACACTGTCTCATAAAAAGGCGATGTCACCAGAGGAATAAAAGCTGAAGCTGTTCCCTAACATCCTGGGCACTAATTCAGGCACAAAAACTCACACACACTGACATGCAAACACACATGTATACATGTGCACACTCACGTAGACACACACACAGAGACATGTACACATGTACATACACAGTGTGTAAGGTCACCCGATAGGATTGTTGATCTTGACTGCCAGCTTATTAGACTGAGAGACACCAGGCCTCTTGATGTGTTTGTAAAGAGAACGTTAAGAAGGGCAGATATGCCCTGGTGTGGAAGGCATCATCCCACAGGCAGGGACCCCACATGGAATAGAAGGAGAAAGAGGAAGAGAACTGCATGTGATGCAGGTAAAATCCCTTTCTCACTCTATGACTGCATATGGTGAGCAGCTTTGCTCTGTCACTAGCCCCATCCTACCCTCCCAACCCTTCCCCCACCCCCACCCCCCGACACACACACCATGCTCCACTGCACTGTGGGACCAGACAATGGCACCAGTCAACCAGGAGCTAAATCTTCTGAAACCATGAGCCAAACAAAATGCCCCTTGTCCTTCCCTAATGTCTGACCTAAGATACCTTGTCACAATGACATCACCTCTGATGAGAGCCAGATGCTGCAGCAGAGCCTCCATGCAAAGCCAGGATGTGTGGTTTGGGGGCAGATAACCCTAACTATTGAGCACCCCTGCCTCCCATGGTCCACTTCTGCTTCCTTCAGTCAACCTCAACTCAAAATCCAGTCTTCTCCTTTCTGAAAAGCTGGGTGCTTGATTCCGTTGACAAATGGAAAGTATCTATCCCACTGGACCTGTTGGCTGCATAGGAAAGCAGAGGACATAGAAGAGGCTGTAGGTGGGACATAGGCCCATCTCTGCCTCTGGGATGTGGGCCTGGTTCCCACTCTGACTACCCTGACTCTGTGGCTTTCCAGATTAAGATACTGGAGCTTAGAGAGGTGAGGGAACTTGGCTGAGGCCCCAGATTGATTGACTAGCAGAGGCTGTTCTACAACTTGGCAGTATCCCAGTAGGAAAGACCTGGCCCACTCCAATGGAGGCAACACAAGATTTCGCCAGATTTAAAGGGCATTGGTGACAAAGGTGCAGCAAGTGTGAAGCAAAAACCCTGGACAGAAACCAAAGAAACCATGCTGATTCTAAGTCTCCATCAATGTGGGAGGACTGGAGCAGTGTACAGGCTCTTTCTAGAAGGGATGACCACCTGTGAGAGAGAAACATGGGAAATCACACCAGGACGAGGCAGGGACAAACATCCTGATATAGTCTTCTGGGGAGACTTCTCATGTTTCTCCTGGGGAGAGAGAGATAAGACAGGAAGAGGCCCAGGAGAGAAGGCAGAGAGGAGGGCATGAGGGCTAACAGGGGAGAGGAGAAAGAGGAGGGGGAGGGAAGAAACAAAATTAAGGATCCAGTGTGGAGCAGTGCATGCCGGAACCTGAGGCTCTCAGAAGCAGGTTAGAAGAATCCTACCAGAAAGTGATTTGTTTTGCTCTCTACCTCCTGCCTCAGGGCAAACACACAAACCAATTTTTTTCTTCTTTTCCATCTATAAAATGGAAATCAGCATTTTGTTTTCCAGGCTGGGACTTGTTCTCAGTTCTGGGAACTTGTGAGCTAAGTTTGTTCATCTGGAGATCTGGAGCTTTGAGGGCACCAAGGTAGATGTGTGGACCATTCCTACCTCTCACCCAGCATCCTGGGCTGGCAACTGATTGGCTTCCTGACAGCTGCACCTCCAGTCGTGCTGAATTGGTTGCACACTCATGATGCCCTTTGCTTCAAGGGTCGACCTACCTCAGAAAATAGAAGAAGCTTTTGTAACTAAACTGCACAGCCACTGGGCTGTGCTCCTGATGTCTACCCCAAGGATCCCAAGTTCTGGCCCCACTCCTGCCAGCTCTTCCCTCTGCCTCACACAGGAGGCACACCTGGGTAACCTATACCAGCAGCCGTGCTCTCCCTGGCTTTTTGGTGGGCTTAGCCCATGGGGAGTACTGACAGACAGGGAAGGGAAAAGGAGGATGAGGGCCAGAAATGGCCTCCCAGATGCTCTCCTGGTAGGGGAGTAGAGCCAGTTGTTCTCTAAACAGAGTTCCCTGGCTCTTTTAACCAGAGGATTAGCAGCTGCTGTTCTGACCCCCAGGCCTTTGAGGAAGAAAATGCCTTTTTCTTTGTAGCCCAGGGTCCATGCCCCCCCACCCTCCTGACTTCTAGTAACCTGCTCTTGCTTTGTCCAATTATTCCCTCAGCCCAGGTCACCCAGCTCAACTGTTGTATTTATTTCCATAAGGGCTCCTCCTCACACCAAATTCCTATAGCTCTAGATTGAAAACAAAAAATGAAACTCCCTAGTTAGACAGGACACTGGGGACAATGCTGAGTGTATGTCATCAAAGAAAACCCAGTGCTGGGCTGGGGAGACAGCTCAGTAGGAAGCACTTTCTACAGATGGGTGAGGACCAGTGTCTTAGTGAAGGTTTTACTGCTGTGAACAGACACCGTGACCAAGACAACTTTTATAAGGACAGCATTTAATTGGGGCTGGCTTACAGGTTCAGACGTTCATCAAGGTGGGAACAGGACAGCATTTAGGCAGTCATAGTATAGGAAGAGCTGAGAGTTCTACATCTTCATCTGAAGACTGCTAGTGGAATACTGGCTACCAGGTAGCTAGGATGAGGGTCTTAAAGCTCACACCCATAGTGGCACACGTACTACAAAAAGGCCCTATCTACTCTAACAAGGTCACACCTACTAATAGTGCCCTGGGCCGAGCATATACAAACCATAACACCCAGCATGTATCCAATGCCAGGTGATCATGGTGACTTTCCTGTAATCCTAGCCCTTGAGGTGAAAAGCAGAAACAGGATCCCTTGAGCAAGCTGGCCAGCCAAAGTAGCCCAGTAAGTCATAAAGATATCCTTTAATCCAGTAAGTCCTTTATATCCTTTATCCAGTAAGTCCATAAAGATAAATGAGGTGGTAATCATCTGAAGAAGACATCTGATATCAACCTCTGTCCTCCACATACATATGCACATGTATATACCTATACAAGCATATGTCTGCCACACATTTGAACATATGTACATTCATGCCACACCACCACATACATATAAAAAGATAAAGAAAAATAAAACCATATATATCCTAAACAATTGCCCTGGCCTGTATTCCTACAGTTTTCATTTCAAAACATGGCTTTCTGGTAGACCCACATTCTAGGGAGATAGGAAAGGGTAGAAGGCAGGAGGGCAATCCAATGCAGAAGAGCTACCCAGATGAGTTAGGCTACAGGGCAGACAGAGGTCACTGCTGTCTAAATGTCTGTGCCTCCCCCCTTGCCGCCCCCCAATTCACCATGTGATCGGAGGTGAGCACTGAGGAAATGAGGAGGTCAAATGAGGTCCATGCATAATCCAAGAAAGATAATCTGGGTAGATGGCTTCCTTGGCTGTGTGCAGCCCTGAGCTTCTCAGTTTGGACCCTCAGTTCCCGCGTGAATGCCAGGCAGAGCAGCATGTGTGGGTTACCCAAGTGCTGGGGAGTCAGAGCCAGGCACACCCACGATGCTTACTGCTCAGCCTGCCTAGCCTCGGACCCAGTGGGCTCAAGGTTCAGTGAGAGACCTATTTCAAAAGCTAACATAGAAAATGATAGACAAGGACACTCAACACTGACCTCTGACCTCCACACATGAGTACTTACGCATGTGTATGCATAGCAGTTTTATACCCAAGGTCCCTTCATGTCCTGCACTGACCTTCATAACCCACACCATAACATTTATCCTTGAAAGACTGCTTTTCTCCCTTTCTGGGCTCTTAAAGAACCTTTCCTATCCTGCTAGTCAGACTCTAAAATCCACAGTGGTCAACCTGTCTTAGGGTTTCAAAAGTTTGAAAGTAGGATCCCGAGGTGGAGGTTCACACCTGTAAACCCAGCGCTGGAGGGTGGGGTGCCGGAGCAGGAGGAGCATGAGTTCAAGGCCAGCATGGGCAACACAGCAAGATCATGTCTCAAAAGTAAAAAGTACGTTTGCCTATCTACACAGAAACCCTGGTCATGTATTCATGCAAGACAAGACAGTGATTCAGGCTCTGGAAACACCACGGGAAATTGCAGTTGGAAAGTGAGGGACAGACCATGAACATCATTCTAAAAGAGATTGGTTAAACGTAATAGAGAGGATGGTGCAGTCAATAAAAATAGTCAAGAAAAGAATACTTGATGTGGAACGATATTTTTAAAGCATTGTTAAATACAAGGTTGGGAGCCCACAGCTCTAACTCCTGTACTGTAGAGGCTGAGGCAAGATGAGTTTCCGAAAGTTCAAGTCTATCCTGAGCTACATAGCAAGAACCTCTGTCCAGAATATATCTATAAGGAGGACGACGAGGAAGACATAAGGAAATGAAGTAGGGGGGCCGGGGAGGGGAGAGGGAGGAGGAAGAAAGGAAGGCAGGCAGACAGGCAGACAGGCAGACAGGCATCGGGAAAACTTCAGGACAGTGTAGTATAGAAATGTCCGTCAGGGACCTGGGATGCACGAGAAATCCAGAAGATATAGGCTGTGGATGGGGAAAGAGAGCCTCTCCTGCCTCCCTTCCACCTTCATTCACAGCCAGTTACAACCAGTGTTCTCCTGGATCGAGGTTTTAGGTTCTGACCCCAGAAAACACAATCCCTGCTGTAGCCTCATGGGTCTGCCAACACCATCAAGAAATGTGGAACTCTATCTCTTTATTCTTAGATATTTGCATTCCCCAATGCATCCTTGGCATTTTACTAGGCACCAAACCTATACAACCTATAGTCAAACACAGCCCAAGCCCTTTTGGGATCATAGTCTTGAATGAGAGACATTCCTACCAGCCAGTGGTTAAATGCAGCCTGCCCCTGTTGTTGTCAATAAAGTTTTATTTGCATACAGTATAAGCCTTTCTTGACCTGTTCCCTATGACCTGTTTATCCACTCCAGAGTAGAATTGAGTCAGGTGTCACATTAGAAATTGTGGCCCAAAGAGATGAAATATTTACTCCAGAGATATTATCTGGAAGCCATATTCCCTGACCTCTGGGCTCTTATAATCTCTGTGCTTCCTTTTCCATGATATTCCCTAACCCTTAAGGGGAGGAGTGTGATTTAGATGTCCTATTTAGGGATGAACTCACAGCAGCTGTGGCCAGTTGTGCAGGCACGGTTATGAGGCTTAGTAGCTACTGGCATTCCATGGCTTCTG
The DNA here is from genome assembly GCA_964023405.1 of Apodemus agrarius. Taxonomy (NCBI): domain Eukaryota; kingdom Metazoa; phylum Chordata; class Mammalia; order Rodentia; family Muridae; genus Apodemus; species Apodemus agrarius. The sequence continues at coordinate 8,531,293 of OZ030015.1, forward strand.
GAGAGGGAGAATCCGTTTTCTTCAGGGTTTGCCCATGTCTTGTTCATACATATTTATATAGGCAGCACTAATTAATTGGATTAAAGGGATTCTTTTTAAAAAAAAATGAGAACGACATGAACTTTGGAGTGAGGTGGGTCAGGGAGGAGTTAAAGGGGTGGAAGTGGTGAGGGTTGAATATACCCAAAATACTTAGGCACACACATACAAAATTCTCAAAGACTATTTTTAACGATGTATTTACTCTATGAGTCTTTTCAGGAAGGCTTGCCAAGCTCCAGAGTGAGAACTCAGCTAGCGCTGTTCCAGCCAGCATTCCCATCCACCCCCAACCCGGAAAACCAAAGCTCTACGTTTGCTTGCCCTGAGACTGCGCACCCACTAAAGCCAGAGGATCCCAGGTCCATTCCACTGAGCCAACCTCAGAGTTAGAGAAGGACTCCCCCTGCAGAGCTCAGGAGAGGATCCCCCCATAACTACCAATATTGCCAGTGGCAAAGGGCTTTGATGGGGCAACCCAAGCATCACTCTCCCACTCCCTGGGGCCTGCTACAAAAATAAGAATGAGGCTTTAATCTCAACACTCAGGAGGCAGAGGCAGGCTAATCTCTGTGAGATGGAGTCCAGACTGGTCTACATATAGTGATCTCTAGGTCAGCCAAGGAAACATAGTGAGACTTGTATCAAAAATATTTGGATGGGCCGGACGGTAGTGGCGCACGCCTGTAATCCCAGCACTTGGGAGGCAGAGGCAGGCGGATTCCTGAGTTCAAGGCTAGCCTGGTCTACAGAGAGTTCCAGGACAGCCAGGGCTACACAGAGAAACCCTGTCTCAAAAAAAACCAAAAAAAAAATTTGGATGGAGAGAGTAGGGAAGGGAGGGAGGAGGGAAGGAGGGAGGCAAGGAGGAAGGAAGGAAGGAAGGAAGGAAGGAAGGAAGGAAGGAAGGAAGGAAGGGAGAGAAGGAATGAAAAAAAGAAGGAGAGAGAGAGAGAGAAATGAGTTTGTGTGAATCAGTCCGTGTACTAGCTGGTTTTGTGTGTCAACTTGACACAGGCTGGAGTTATCATAGGAAAAGGAACTTCAGTTGGGGAAGTGCCTCCATGAAATCCAGCTGTGGGGCATTTTTTCAATTAGTGATCAAGGGGGGAGGGCCCCTTGTGGTTGGTACCATCTGTGGGCTGGTATTCTTGGGTTCTATAAGAGAGCAGGCTGAGCAAGCCAGAAGAAGCAAGCCAGTAAGTAACATCCCTCCATGGCCTCTGCATCAGCTCCTGCTTCCTGACCTGCTTGAGTTCCAGTCCTGACTTCCTTTGGTAATGAACAGCTGTGTGGAAGTGTAAGCTCAATAAACCCTTTCCTCCCCAACTTGCTTCTTGGTCATGATGTTTGTGCAGGAATAGAAACCCTGACTAAGACAGTCAGTAAGGGGCTCACCATACAATCATGAGGATCTGAGTTAAATTCCAGCCTCTACATAAGAAACTGGGCATGATAGGATGTGCCTGTAATCCCAGTGTCTGAGAGGTACCAACGGGTTCCTTTGTGCTCACTGGTTAGCCGGTCCAGCTGACACAGTAAGTCCTGAGTTCAGAAAAGAATCTGACATCCAAATAAATAAATAAATAAATAAATAAATAAATAAGAAAAAACAAAAAGCAAATAAATAATTGGAGGGCTGGGGAGATGGCCCGGAGAGTAAAATGTTTGCTATGAAAGCATGAGGATCTGGGTTTGAATCTGCAGAATCCATGTAAAGCTAAGTACGCCAGTGTCTGTCTGTTCGTAATCCCATATTCAATGGGAAGCAGAAGCAGGAGAATGCCCAAAGGCTCATGTTGCTGCTAGCCTGGTATACACAGCCGCAAACAAGGCGGGCTGTTTCAAACACAATGTCAGGTGAGGACTAACTCTGAGGTTGTCCTCTGACTCACACACACACACACACACACACACACACACACACGGGGTGAGGCAAGGATGCAGGAATAGACATCCTTTTCCAGGATTACCTATCTTGCTTTACTCACAAGCGCAGCATTTAACATAAATGAACGGCTCCACCATATTAGCAACATTGCCCATGCTATCCATTTTAAGGAACGGCTCAGGAAAAGGCAGAGTTGCATCATTCCACCCAAAACACAAAGGTCAAATGCTATTAATTAATGCAGAGTCATGACTGACTGCAGCTAAATGGGTATTCTTGATTATGGCTCCTTGATTGAGAGCTAATGCCTCATTAATCTTAAACACACCAGCCCAAGAGCATATGAGAAGTCAAACAGAACAACGGCAACATTTCAGTGAACACGGCCTCATGCACGTGGGTAGGAAAGTGAACACGCCACCATGAGTGTGTGCTTGATGCCTCTTCCCCAGATGGCGGCTCAGGCATACACTCATGGTCCCGTCCCAGACACACACACACACACACACACACACACACACACACACACACACACACATCTTCAGATAGGCAGGCAGAGAGGCCTTTTCTCTCCTGTGTTTCCCACATACATGCTACAGAAAGGATAATGGATGGGCTGCTATGGCTCACAGCCCAGGGAGCATCACTCTCGAGGTCCTAGTGTCCACACACCTCCATTTATTTATCATGGGTAAGTGGATGGAAGACAGAAGGTCAGCGGCTCGACCTTGTGGTCATGGCTTGGTCTCCATACATTTCAGTTTAGACAGATCCGTTCCTGTGGGTCTGAAAGGGCCTCAGGACGAGGGAAGAGGAACAGAGGGCCTGAGCCCAGAGTCACCAAGTCACCTGGGCTGACATTCTGTGTCTTCTTATGGTCACAGCTCTGCAGTGTAGGACATCTGCTGCTGTCTTGCAGGTCTTCATAGAGATTTGAGTTTCCCTCGGAATCCTACAGCGACAGCTATGAAAAATCTTTACCCAGGGCTGGGGCTTTAATGTCAGTAACATGATTGCTATGAAAGTGTGGGGATATGAGTTTGACGCCCCCAGAAACCGTGTTAAAGAGTGAAAGTGAGTTCTAAGCCAAAAAGATAGATGGTTGATACCCAAGGTTTTCTCCTTAGATCTACACACACACGCACACACAGATACGTGAACACAGCTCCACATGCACAATCAGCACAGTCAGGGGAGAAGGCCTTACTGCACCCATGTGCATACACAGAACACACATGTGCACACAGAAACAGCTGGTGAGTCACAACTGCATGACCGATGTCCAGGAAGTGGCATGCTTGACATCGGGGACTGAAGCTTTGCACGCTGATGTCATCCTGGGCACAGAGCCTCAGTGGAGAAAGAGCTCAGTTCTCCCCACTCACGGCCACAAACAAAGGTGACCTGGGCCAATCATGGAAGTCACTTCTCCAGAGAGTCACACGCAATGGAACCCTTTGGTCTGTCTCCTACATGTGCCACATGCACTGCCCACAGGAAAATGCTTTGCAAAGAACAGCAGCTGATATTTGGAGGTGTGTTGGTAGTATCCACACCCCACCCAGTGCTTGCTCTGGGGTGGTGGCTCATCATGCAAGGGCAGTAGATCGCATCGCCGTGGACAGAGCGACACTCCCTGTTTGACGGTGCCAAAATGCTCTCTAGGGGAGAGAGTAAACACACCTGGCCAGGTGTGGCCTGAGCTCTAGACTTTTCGGAGGCAGCTGGATCTGTTTGAATGTAGATGTGGTAGGGTGGGCAAGAATGACATCAGCCCCCTCTTTCTCCTAAACTCTTCAATGTGTCTGCTTGCCACAGCCTGGGTGACTCTGCACAGAGTCTTGTCCATGACTAATCTAAGGGCCCAGCACAACACATGTGGGTGAGATCATTGCCCACCCTCAAAGCAATTGAACCTTAACTCTGCATAGTTCTTCTTCCAAGATCAGAGCCTGAACAGGCAGTAAAGCAGGAGTAACCAATAGACAGAAATAGCTTCTACTCTGTCAGAGTCTCTGAAGGCCACGAACTACTGATCACAACCCCACTCTCCCGGGTACTCTCCTCAGACAATATCCCTCAAGCACCTGAGCTCTAAGCAAAACAGTTACAACCTGGCCCATCTCCTGACATTAGTTGACCAGCTTCCCAAAAGCATGTTTTCATGGCCTGTTCTTACTTATGAAGTGGGATACCCAGTATGATAAACTGCTGCCTTCTCTTTCAAGGAAAAGCATTCTAGCTATTTGGGAGACTGAGGCAGGATGATTGTGAATTTAAGCTCTGTTGGGCTACAAAGTGGGCTCAAGACCAGCCGAGACAACTTAGTAAGACCTGGTCTCACAAGGAAAACAAAGGCTGGGAATAAAACCTAAATAAAAAGAACGGGAGCTAGGAATGTAGCTCGGTAATAAATGCTTACTCAGCTTGCACAAGGCCTTAGGTTAGATCCAAAATGCAAAGAAAGCAAGAAGGAAAGAAGCAGCAAGGGAGGGAGGGAAGAAGAGAGGGAGGGAGGGAAGGAGAGAGGGAGGGAGGGAAGGAGAGAGGGAGGGAGGGAAGGAGAGAGGGAGGAAGGGAAGGAGAGAGGGAGGGAGGGAAGGAGAGAGGGAGGGAGGGAAGGAGAGAGGGAGGGAAGGAGAGAAGGAGGGAGAGAGGGAGGGAAGGACAGAGGGAGGGAGGGAGGAAGGGAGGGAGGGAGGGAGGGAAGGAGAGAGGGAGGGAGAGAGGGCGGGAGAGAGGGAGGGAAGGAGGGAGGGAGGCAAGCGGACTGATCCACACAGGATAACTCACACGAAGTCACACAGCCTGTCAGCACAAGGCAGATGTGGAACCCAACTATCCACAATCAGAGCCACGCCCCTATCCTATGCTCTCCACGCACCAAAAGCTTCCGTCCATATTCTCCAAGACTCTACCAGCACTGAGTCTATGTCTAGTTAAAAGAAAAAATGGAGGAAAGATCAAGCAGGGAAATCTCTCTGAGAGATACAAGATGAGTACCTTGCCCGGCATGGATGGGATGCAGCCCTTATCCTAGGCTACTCCTGGTGCGGGCTCCCAGGCAGCCTTTAGCCGAGCTCCCGAGGATGCCAGGGCACCTTATATCCCGCGCTTTCTCCATCAGCCACCTCCCTGCCTGTTTGTGCTTCAGGGTGCAGGTGGTACAGAGGTGGCAAAAACCGTGGGGCTCTGGTCAAAGTGTCATGGTCCTCCCTCTAGGAGGGATATGAAATGATGGTAAGCAGATGCAGCACAGGACCATGCCCCACTCCAAGAGCACCTGCCTCACAAAAGTAAATAAAATTATATTAAAGACAGAGATATTAGAGGCTCCAGTAACATAATCATAAAGTAATCACCTTGAATTAGGATAATGGCCGTGTCCAAGTCTTTATTGCATTTATTTTGAATATCGTATTCTTTCAGCTCTCATTATTTTAATTATGTTCAATTACAGACATTTGCATATGCTTTCTCATGGATATTAGTGAGGGGAAAAGACTTCCCTGAGTTAAGTGATGAGCAGATATCCCACATTAAATCACGTGTGCCTCCGGAAAATCCGACTTCGCTGCAGTCTAAAAAGGTCCCAAGACAAGGTACTGACTTGAGTCCAGGTAGCTTCTGTGATGATGTGGGAAGCAGGTGAGCTGGTCACCCACACTCTAAGCTAGGAGTGAGGAAGGAAAATGAACTGGAGAGAGAGGGGGAGAGGGAGAGAGGGGGGAGGGGGAGGGAGGGAGGGAGGGAGGGAGGGAGAGAGAGAGAGAGAGAGAGAGAGAGAGAGAGAGAGTATTTCTATTATCTTCTTCCAGTGGGGAAGTTGCTGTGGAGACTTACACAGGAGAAGAGAACAGAGACCTGCAGATTTAGGACAGTCAGGCCTTCTTATGCAACTAGTTCTTACAGACTAGAACAATCCTTCTGGGAGGAAAAAGAGACTCAGGAAACTTGTAAGACTTAGGAGGCTCCTGAAACCTATAAGACTTCTGAGTTCCCTCCCTAGATCCCTCCTTAAGTCCCTCCTGGAAGGCCTTCCCTGAGGCTACAGAAGCAGTCAACAAAAGCTGGAGAGGAAATTATTCAGGGGAGCTGTCCAAAGCTCTAAGGGTGAGGCTTTTGTGAGCTGTTTTCAGGTGCTGGAATGAGCCTTTCTGTTCTGTACCTGTTCGGAGGTCACCCACAGTCCTGCAATACCCAATAAACTCCTCATTGGATCATCAAGCTAGACTTGGGTAAAGCTGGTCCTTTAGTCTGCCATGAGCACTTTCTCAGGGGTGACTAGATATTTGTTTATTTTGCCCCCAGTAAAAGCCACACAGCATACTCCCAACACCCCAAAGACTTGCCTTTCCATTATTCAGAGCACATTTGACTTCTGGGGTACAAGAAGCAATCAAATCCAAGTCTGATTTATGTCTCAGGGTGTGGAGAAAGCACTAGGGTAGACTGGAGACTTCTGAAATCTGGCAGAATGGGAGCCTGGATCACAGAGACAACGGGGTTCCCTCCTCACTGAGCAAGTGAACCAACCTCCCCCTCCCTGCCTGGACCACAGGGCACCCCTACGCACACTGCTGCACAGTCCCCTCCTTCAGCATGGTCCTCTCTCTACTCAAGGATCTGTAGATCAGTACTGTGGAGAAACCTCAGTCAGTGAAGCGCTTGCCTGCAAGCACAAGCCCCTGAGCTCAGTCGCAAGAACCCACGTAAGCAAACTGAACCTGTGGGAACACCATGTTCCCAGTGTTTTGGGCAGGGACAGAGAGAGGTAGATCCTTGAAGCTGATGTAGAGACCATGGAGGGCTGCTGCTTACTGGCTTGCTCCTCACTGGCTTGCTTAGTGGGCCTGACTGCTTTCTCACAGAACCCAGGACCACAAGCCTAGGGGTGGCCCCGCCCACACGGGCTGGATCCTCTCTTGCCTACGGCTTGCTCTTAAGGAGGCAGTTTTCCAACTGCAGTTCTCTCTTCTCAACTTCTGTCAAGTTGACATAAAACTAGTCATCCCACTGACCAAACTAGAAAGCTGAAGGCCAGTGAGAATCCCTGTCTCAAAAACCAAATAAGGTGTACTGCTCCTAAGAAGCAACACCCGAGGATGACCCCTAGCCATATGTACACACACACACACACACACACACACACACACCAGGGATACAAAACCTGGAACGTTCGTCCTTCCTCCTTCTCTCCTCTCCACACACCCCTCTGGAGACCAATAAAGCCCAATTTGGTGACAAAACTCGATTTTCCTGTGGAGGAGCCGCCTTGTGAGTGGATGCGCTGAGCTGTCAGGAGGCATTTCTTCTCCCCACCTACTAAGCTTTTAAAAGGACTGAAGTGCCGCCCTCCCTAATTACCCAATTCAGTGGTGCGCACAATGGATCTGCCACTTTCTGAGGATTTCTGACATGCCTAATTCTCTGGGGCCTCCAGGCTCTGACAGAAGGCATCTGGGGTAATGAGGGTGGGGCCATGGGAGCCCAGGGGTGACTAGAGAGGCAGCCAGGGATGTACATGTTTCTCTCTCTCTCTTGACTGAGAACCACACACAGCACAGCTGGAAGGGCCTGAGAAGAGGGCAGTGCCCAGACCTCACCAGAGGGGGAGACTGAGGTGGAGTCCTAGGCACAGGGATCTGAGTGTGCTGGGATGAAGAGCTAATGATGATTTCCGGGGGTGCATTGTGGAGAGTGGATACTCATTCTGAGGCCCCTGCCTCTGCACTCTAGGAAACAGAAATTGAAGTGTTTGGGGTAGAACTCCGTATGACCTAGTATTTTCCATGGCCTGTGTCATCAACATTCAGTCACTCTGGATATCAGTGAACCTCTTCATATAAGTGACTCTCACGAATGCCACCACTGCCTCTGGGACTGACAGAGCTGACCCTTGCAATAGAGACAGTGTTACAGTCCCCCCCCATGCCACCTCAGTACCCAGGTAAAGACAGTACAAAAACATATCCTTTGTACATGGTCAGATGACCCTCTTGGGACCTCTAGTTGAGAACCAGATGCCAATTAACAGAAAAAAGGGCTAACACTCATACGATATACACACATAATGAAGTCTTATTCTGCCATTCAGAAAAATGAGGTTATGAAGTTTGCAAGAAAGTGAGTAGAGAGGTAAACTGCTATACTGAGAGAGGTAATCTAGGGTGAGAAAGACAGATGCCGTGTGTGGGCTTGCTCTCTCGTGCTGGGAGCCTACCTTAGAGTTTAACTAAGAGTATTTCACGCACGGTGAGTTCTGTGAAGGCTACTTTTGTTTGTCAACTCAAATACAACCCAAAACAACTAAACTCCGAGCAGCTGGGCATACCCCGGAGGGATATTCTTGACTGGATTATTTGAGGTAGGGAAATCCACCCTAAATCTGGGCCACACCTGTGGCAATCCACACAAAGGACATGGAACAAAAGTTACACTTTACTTTTTCCTATTTGCTCTCATTCTCACTGGCAAAGCCATCCATCCTGATGCTGACGCATTACTCCACTAGAATCTACTTGGTCTGGATTCCGATGCCTAGTGAAGAGCAGAGGATCCCGAGGGACTCAGGGACTGCAGCGCCAGATTAGGATTGCCAAGACATCAGCCCCCAGGACTGAAGAGCTCTCGGATCCTTGACCACCCTGTCAGGAGACAGCCACTGTTGGACACCCAGACCACAGCCTGTAAGCCACCCCAATAAATGCCCTTTAAATGCACACAGATCCTTTCTGTCAGTTCTGTTCCCTCTGGAGAACTGTGACTAACACAGTGGGAACTGCGGTCAGGAAGCATGAGAGGGGGGCAAAGGCTTTGAAAAGGGGCGTGGAGAGGGGGAGAGAATATATGTAATTTGAAAATGGAAGAAGGGATCCTGGGGCCACGGAGATGAGGGGCAGCAGGATTAGTCTAAACCAAGTATGCATGAATACACCATAAGAAAACATGTCACCATATATGCTAATTAAAAAGAAATACCAGGGCTATGGAGATAGCTCACAGGTAAAGCAGTTATGTAAGCATGAACACCCAAGTTCAAATCCTGGTAGCCCGTGTAAAGCAGAACAGCACGTGCCCGTGGCTCAAGCACTCCCTCTGTGAGAAGGAAACCAGAGAAAGAAAACTTGCCTGAAGCTTGTGGGACAGGGAGCTCAATCTACACATCAAAAACAAGAAGCCCTGCCTCAAACAAGGGAGAAGATGAGAACTGATCTCTGAGGTTGTCCTCGGACTTCTACACAGCTTGCATTCATATTCATGACTGATGCACACACACACACACACACACACACACACACCAGGGATGCAAATGCTCCAACCCTCATCCTCCCTCCTCTCCACATACTTCTCTGGAGACTAATAAAGCCCAATTCACCATCCACATACACATTTGCCATAAAAAGGAAGAACATAACTGTAGTTCTTAAACCAGTGCCAACGATGAAGTAAGCCCAGAGCACGCCCATCTTAACACAGCCAGCCCTAGGGTGGGGTCTGATCCCTGTCTTCACGCAGTTCCAAGATGCCCTCTGACTTCAGAAATAAACATCCTTCCCGGGATGCAGAATGCGGCATACAGAAGCTGCTGTGCAAGGCAGGACCCATGTAAAGGAGGCGTGCCTACCTGCATGGAGAGGGTGTCTCCTCCAAAGCAGAAGTTGTCTGCCCCTGCTGGCGCTAAAAGGGGATATTAGCAAGGATGTAAAAGGTGTTAAAGGCACCAGCGCCAGCATCTAATTGCAGTTCCCTCCTCTGGGCCACTGGGGAACTGGGTGGGAAGGCAATTTGAGCAATTATATTGTTAATGTTGGGGCCATGCCCTATCAGACATTTCACAAATAGCTTCTTCATTCATCTCGGAAACTCTCCACCTCTAGGCAATACTAGCCTACTCGAGTTCTCCCCCTCTTAACTTCGGAGGGTGCAGGCTCACCATTTCTCATTGTCCTCCGCTGGTAGAGCTGTATGCAGCCCTGGCATTCTCCCTGAATGCCACCCAGGACCAGTCTAAGGGCCTGGCTTCCAGGAGGCCATTAGCATCCTCCAATTTGCCTCAAGCCAGGTCCAACTGGCTGGGAGCTCTCACTGTAGCTCTCACTGTCTACCCCCTCTCTGAGCAAGCTGTGACCTGGTGACAAGTTCTTTCGAGAAGTCAGTCTGGACGGTGCATCTGCTTGCCTGTGACAGAGATGTACATGGTGGAAGAAGACAGCAAAGAGACATTAGTATGTGACCTCTCTGACCAAGCTAAAGAATCAGGGTTGTTTACCCTGGATTAAATACCTGTTCCCGGCCTTGCGTTGAAGAATGGTTGTGGGAATAAATAAGCAAGAGTTCCCAGACAGGCAGCTGTGTGCAGATGCCTGGGACCCATTTCAGGAGCACATTGGTCAGACTCCGAATACCATAGCTTCACAGCAAGCACGTGAGCAGATGCAAGGTGGGTATATTCAAATCTGCTTCAGCGCCAGCCAGCCAGGTGTATTACCAGGGCCCGGAAATAACAAGCCCATGCCTCAATTTCTCTTGCATAAAACTTAGTTGAAAGAAGGTGAGAATTATGAAGGGGCCAACGCACAGCACATTGTCAAGGTCCAGCACAAGAGTCTAGCACACGGCGAAGAAATATTTCCCTGCTTAGCATAGAAAGGGAAAGGGGAAAGTCCTTCTTACCGATGCCTGTAGTATATTGAGCCAGAGGGCTCCATTGAGACCTGGGTGGAGTTCATTCTCAGACAGAGATGTTTCACAGCCTCCAGTAAAGGGGTGCATCTCGTGTTTGCCCATTGGGAGAGACCCTGCTGCAGTGGACCCCTACTGATGCTGCAAATGGGAGGACGGGCATCCTCAGCCTCCCACAGGCAAGGGGGGGGACTTTATACTGGAAGCTTTTCCTGCCAGTAATTTCTGTCCTGAGAAGACATGACTATCCCTTTACAGTGAAGTATGCTCTCTGGCCCGTGAGATGGCTCAACATCTCATTCAACGGAAGGTACAGGTACCTTCTGCTAAGCTGCACTACCTGAATTTAAATCCACATGGCAGAAGAACAGCCAGTTCCAAGAAGTTGTTTCTGGCTTATACACATATGCTGTGGTGCATTGGAGATACACACACACACACACACACACACACACACACACACACACATACACACTCCAAATAATAAAGCAATAATAATTCAAATGTAAAATGAAAGTAAACTGCCATTTATGGTAAAACTGTCTTAGACAATTTCTCAAAAATGCTCCCCCAAATGGGCTGTGGAGAGGCACATTGTGTAAGGTGTCACCATGAGGTCCCGAGTTTGGTCTCAGATCCCCATTAATCCCTTGGACTCATGGGTCAGCCTAACCTACTTGGCAAACTCTAAGTCACACCTAGAGACTATCTCAAAAAGCAAGGTGTAGGGATCCTGAACAAGATGACCTCTGACCTCCACATGCACAGGTCCCCCCCCATCCCCACACACAAGCACACAGATGCCAAATGGGCTGACACAACTCAGTGGCAGAGAGTGATGCAGCGTGAAGGAGGCTCTGGGTTCCCTACCCAGCACCAAGCTTTGGGAGGAGCCTGTGCTGGAGACGGGCAGGACAGTGACTGGTTAGCCTCCTTACATAGAAAGAGGGCAGAGTGTAATAGAAACAGGTCCTCAATGAGAACCCAGGTAGAGAGCTTGTGAAATGTAGAGCTGAAGAAAGAAACATGCCAGCCTGAGCCCCTTCAGTGATGAAGGTTCCCCGCAGGAATGTGATGCTAACATTGGGGATTGATGGTGGGGAGAAGGTATGCATAAAATCCACCCCCCAAATTCCCAGATCCCAAACTCACTTTAAAAATGGGTAGGAGTCCACGCTCCATAGCCACTCCCAGGATGGAAGAGAAAAGGCAGAGCCAGGGCAAGCTGCTCGTTATGGACATGCCAGCTCCTGAGGGGAGGGTTGCCCAACACAGGCTTCAGCAGGAATGAGACAGCATGCAGTGGGGCTTGGCTCAGGGTGTCAGGCAGAGGGTCTAACTAGCACCCCAACAGTAGCTAGAAGATACGGAGGGAGGGAGAGGGGAAGAGAGAGAGGGAGAAACAGTTGATAGAAAAGAATTAAATGTACCTAAAGAGGCTTGCCTTGTTTCTACCCTCAGTATTTTTTAAAAGCAAGAAGTCAGGCCTAATGTAGACTAATGTTTGTCTAGTCTCTCGCTTCCAGCTGAAGATGGAGAGAAAGTTTACTGCCCTGTCTGTATGTTCCCAGTGGCTGGAGGTCCTCCTAGACCTTCTGTCTGATCCCATTTCTTATTGTTTTTCTTGTTGGAGAAATTTCTTTTTTAACTTTGCTTTCAGCTCAGGACAGGCAGCCAAGTGAGGCACTGGGCTCGTCCCCCCCCCCACTGTGTTCTCGTCTCTGTTCTTGTCACAAGCCATAGCTTTGCAGTGCTTCCCAGGGCTGGAGACTGTTTTCAGGGTTAAAGGTGGGCTATAGTCACCTGGTCTCCATGGAAACCAAAGCATCCTGTCACTCTCTCCTGAGTAGCTTGGCATGCCTATAGATCTGCCTCTCTGCTTCTAACTCATCCTCCACCATATACAGGTCTCCCTGGAGGACCACAGGGAAGCTGATGTCTCGTGCTAAGCCGGTCTATGAGGGTATCCATATGGGCATCTGCATGGCAGCCCAGCTGGTGGGCACTCAGCATTCTCCATAATCATGAGAATCTTTTGAGCATAAATTCGTGGGTACAGACATCTGCAGCCAGCAGAACTCTGTCAATTTAGACACACGGCTCAGCTCTAGTCCAGCGGCCCTGACCTCAGCTCACAAGAAAATTACCCAAGCAATGAACGTGTGGCTGTGCCGGTGCCTGGGCTCTGGAAAGGGAGGTTGTGGGTCACCAGGTCGGAAATGCTTGGCTGCAGGGGTCTCCATGGTGATCTTTGTTCAGGAAGATCACATGTCACACCTGTGAACGCTGATGTTGAAAGAAAAAGAGAAGGACTCAAGTCTAAGAGTTCACAGTATCTCCAAATGCTGAAGTAACTTTACCAAGGCCTCAAGAATATTAGTGGAGACCTGGATCATGGTGGGCATCCCTTGTGGTATTTGTATTAGTCAGGGTTCTCTAAAGGAATGGAACTAACAGAATGAATGCATTATTAAAAGAAGATTTATTAGGTTGGCTCATAATATCTGGTCTTGGGAGTCCAACAATGACTCTCTCACACTGGAGAACCTAAGAATCCAGCCACTGTTTATACCACGAAGGAGCGTGTCTCACAGACCCAGTCTGGCACTGGAGTCTCTCAAGTACCGGATTTACTAAGTAGTAGGCTAGAAGATAAACTTAATTGCCTAGTGCGAGCTCCAATGTCCAAAGCAGCAGATCCATCCAAGTGGACACCAACCCACACACTTTGACCCTGACCTTAAATTATGCTACATGCTCTCCAAAATCAGCAAGAACAGCAGCTCTGACCTTGAGCTGATCGGCGAGAACAGATTGTTCAGGAGAAATATCTCAGCTCTCAAGTCTCAAGTGCTAAGTGAATTGCAACCAAAACTCTACATTAAAAAACAAAAAACCCAAACTTTTGGACTCATCAGCACACTAGCTTCCCCCCACCCTAACCCACCCCCGCCCCGTTTCCATCCCTATCACATCGGCTTCTGGGTAACACAGCAGCCTAGCGTGGTGCTCAGTGATGTATTACATTAATGCATTATCAGAACCAGCTGTTGCTCGGATGACACTGAAGAAGGATGAAGAGCCCGAGTGATGGATGGGCATGCAGCTGCCGTGGCAGGGCCAAGCAGATCCCAGGCAGGATAGCAGCCCAGTCGAGGGAGTCAGCATCGATTTATCAGAGACATCCCCAGCCAGCATCAGGAAAGAGAAGTCAGCCCAGCTGCTGGAATTTATCAACATAATTATGTGCCGTGATTTATTAAGTACCGAACAACAAAGGCATCAAAGGCACTTTTGTTGCGGTGGTTTGGGCTTAACTTATTGAAAAAAGTAGGAAAGGAAACTTTTCCTTTGTAGTTTGGGGTTTTAACTTTTTAAAAGATTTTATTTATTAAGTTGTTTTTTAAATGTTATGTTTATGAATAGTTTGCCTGTATATGAATAAGTGCGCCGCAAGCATACAGTATTCATGGAGGCCAGAAGAGGGTATCACGTCCCCCGGAGGTGGAACCACAGGCTGTTGTGTGCTGGGTGTAGGTGCTGGGAACTGAGCCTGGTCCTGTGTGTGCACATGCTTAGAGTTAATTAATCAACTCCTACCTTGCTGCAAGTGGGATTATGTCAGTGGCAGGAAATCCCTACAGAGCACCTCTCTAGGAAGGGAGGTCGCCCTCCCCAAGCTAAGCATGAGAGGTTACCTGTGGCGATCTATGCTGATCTAGTCACCTGGGATGCAAACTCTGAGCTTGTCTATAAAGGAGCTCCTAGGCTTTGTAAATTGAGGCAGGAAGAAACACCCTAAAGGTGGGCAACAGCATCTCGTGGACTGCATGACCAGCCACAGCACACGCCTGCTCTCCTTCCTCGCCCTCCGTGATGGGCCCGTGAACTGTGAACTGCAATGAAGCTTCCCTCTCCAGACTGCACTGGTCAGGATTTTTGTCACAGCAATGAAAGGCACACACTGTGCCACCTCTTCTCTTGGGGGTTCCTACTGCCCAGGAACAACTAGGATCACCAGAATCTAACCAGAGCCACCACTGCACTGGCAACTGCACAACGGATACAAGAGGGATGCAGAAGAAAATGACTGTGGGTCAGTTACTCCATCCTGACCACTGGACTGTGCACTTCCTACACGTGCTCACTCTGTCTGTAATATAACTGTGCCATGAAAACAGTGTATTCTTTGGTTCAGGAAGGAGGGGGTTGACCTTACAAATGTTAGGTTGACAGAACGCAAGCTTTTAAATGAGCAGACAGTGAAAATGCAGGTCTATATGATACCAGTAGTCATTTCCTGAGTGTTCCCTGAATCTTTTAAACACAAGATACAGGAGGTGGAGTCATCAGGCAATAGCAGGGAAGGCCTTCTGCTACTGTCCATAATCTGATAACACAACAGTTACTCTCATCCTATCTTGAAGGAAGTGAGGGAAAGGAGAACGACTAACCACGGAGACAAACCAAGTGTGTGACCCTGAGCCGCCGTAAGAGTAGGAGGAGTGAAGAGAGATGTGCATTGTGAAAGAGCAGGGTGGGGGCGTAGCTCACCTGCTAGAGCATTGGTCTAGAATGCATGAGTTCAAAACCCAGAGCAGCAG
The DNA here is from genome assembly GCA_964023405.1 of Apodemus agrarius. NCBI lineage: Eukaryota > Metazoa > Chordata > Mammalia > Rodentia > Muridae > Apodemus > Apodemus agrarius. The sequence continues at coordinate 8,546,512 of OZ030015.1, forward strand.
ATTGATAGCCAGCATTCAGAAGATGGAGTTCATCTGTGACGTATCACTTGTTGCCTTGAACCATCAAAGAAATGGACCATTTTATCTTTGAGGGCCGTCTGTTCATTTCATTTGCCCATTTATTGGCTGGGTTGTTTAGTTTTGTGTAGGTTGTTTTGAGTTATTTATATATATTCTAGGCATTAATCTAGAATCTGCCAGATGTCTAGCTGGCAAGGGTTTTCCTTTCTTCTTCGGGCTGTCTGTTCACTTAATTGGTTCTTTTGCTGTGCTGAGGCATCTCAGCTTCTGCCAAGCCCGTTTGTCAGTACATGGAACCTTTTCAGAAAGCCCTCACCTATCATCCATTGTGAAGCCCTCTCCTATCACCCTGAGAGTTTTCCTTGTAGTGTTAAGGCCTTTGATCCATTTGGGTTTTGTGGAGGGTGAGATGTAGAGATCTAGTTTCATTCTTCTACATGCAGATATCCAGTTTTTCCTAGTATCACTTGTCTTTTCTGCAGTATACGTCGAAGTGCAAATAGTCAACAAACATAAAAAGCATTCCACATCCTTAGCCACTAGGGAAATGCAAATTAAAACTAAATTAGGATCCCATCTAATGGCAACCAGAGTGGCTACTATCAAGATAACAAAGAAGATATTGGTGAGGATGTTGCAGGAAAAGGAAGACTTACACAGCGAGGCTTCAAACGTACAATCACGTAGTAGCTATAGCAATTGGTACAGAGATTCCAAAAGAAACTAAGACTAGAATGATGATATGACCCAGCTAGACCAGATCATAATATCACAAAGATGCTTGCCCATCCATATATACTGTGGCCCTGTTCATAATAGCCAGAATATGGAATTAGCATAGGTGTGCATCAAGAGGTGAGTGGGTAGAAAATATGGTGAATGTATACAATGGAGTTTTATTCATCAATAAAGGGGACTGAAATTCAGGAAAATGGATAGAAGCAATGATCATCATGTTAGACAAAGTGCTACAGGTCCCAGATATTACATTGTTATAGAAGAATCTCATATATGAGCATTATATGCACACCCAGAAATATAGACACATGCATATATACATGTGCACACACAAATATACATACATACACAAATATACACACATACATACATACATACACATGCACACACAAATATACATGTATACAAATGCACCTGCACCCACACACAAATATATATACATATACATATACACACATGCACATAAACAGACATACAATTATACATACATATATACATATATATAGGCACATACATACAGACAAATTTAAACACATACATACATGCACATACAAACACACGCCATTGTACATACATGTACACACAAATATACATACATATACACATGTGCACACACAAACATACATACATACATACATACATACATACAGTGTGCCGCTGTGCAGGACCCTTCTCCCCCACCACATCATGTAGATACATACACAAATATACACACATGCACACACACAAATATACATACATACATACATACATACACACAAGTATACATACATATCTTCACACACACAAATATATATTTATACATGATGTGAAATCAGAAAGGGGACCGAGGGAAGAAAGGAGACTGGCCCCAGCCTGCTCTTTCCTAAGCCGTCACTTTCCTGGCTCCTGTTTCTCTTGCTGTGACTCAGCGGGATGCACTTGGTTTGTCTGTTTCTCTCCCCTCTCCTTTGTGGTCAAATTACATGATGTAATTAAAAACTCTCTGTGTATTTTAATGTCTATGGAAAAGGAACCGAAAGTGCTAATCCCCAGGCCCAGCTCAGCGCCCACGCACAGGTCTCCCCGTGTTCCCTTCCTCCATGTACATGTGTTATTTTATAAGGGCGGTGGAGCTCTCCTGTCCACTCCTAAACATAAGTAGACACTTAGTTCGATAACATATAATAGAAAAATAGAAATTGTAGTACTGTCTCTTTATAGGGACAGTTGACTGACTCTTACCAGCTGCTAGAAGGAATAGACACTGCCAAGCGTCCTCACCACTCCCAGCCCCAAGGACAGGAAGCTAAGCAGCCAGGGTGTCACCCAGCAGGAGTACGAACCAACAATACAGTGTGCAGTGCAGGCACAGGAGAGCTGTGAACTCCAGGGTGCCGCTGTGAGAGACCCTTCTCCCCCCACATCAAAACGTGGGCAAGCTTTGAGCCCACAGAGGTCATGTGACAGGTGACAGTCTGGTACTTTCTCAGAAGTAGTCTCATTGTGAGAAGGGACTCTGGAAGGCTGGGCGGGCTGAATGGTGGCTTCTCAGGCCCTGAACAGATGAAGTGAGGTGGTTCCCAAGCCAGAATATCCCATCTCATGCGCTGAGGCTAAGCCACACTGCCCAGCTGCAAGGTCGAGTCTGGATTTGTGTTCCTTCTAGAATCTATGGGAGTCGTATGTGTTCCAGGAGTTCACTTAACATCTGTTTTGGGACTCTCCAGGGAAAACACCTGTAAGGATGCCAGGTGGTGGTGGCACATGCCTTTAATCCCAGCACTGGAGACGAAGAGGCAGGTGAGTTTGGGGCCACCCTGGGCTACAGTGAGTTCTGGGATAGCCAGGGCTACACGGAGAAACCCTGTATCAGAAAAAAAGAAGCTGTGGTGTGCCTATACATTAATTTTTTGCATTTATGTATGCTGTGTGTATGTGTATATATATATTATATATTATATATTATATATTATATATTATATATTATATATTATATTATATATATTATATATTATATATTATATATTATATATTATATATTATATATTATATATTATATATTATATATTATATATTATTTTATATTATATATATACATATATATACACACACACACGCATTTGTATCCATGTGACAGGAGTAGATTATCTTCATCAATGATCTCCTCTTTCCTCATCTTTTTAAGACAAAGTCCCTCAATGAATCTGATGCTTGCTGATTCTTCTAGGCTGCCTGTCCTTCGTGACCCAGAGATCTGTCTCTGCCTCCTCAGTGTGGGGATTTATTGTAGACTTACACCCCCATGCACAGCTTCTTTATGTGGATTCTGGTGACTGAACTCTGACCTTTATCTTGCAAGGCAAGCATTTTTACGGTAGCGCCATCTCCAGTCCTGCATTTTTATAATTATAAGAATTTGGCTCCCGTGTTGAGGAAAGCTGACGAGTTCTGAGTCTACCCTGAACAGCCTACTGGAAAATGAGCACCAGACATTCAAATGACTAGGTGGCTGTAAACATAATGACAGGCAGTCAGAAGCAGCTACAGAGTGCCTTGCAAACTGAGATGAACCAGGGGTGACAGTGAAGAGTTGTCACGTCACAGCTGCGCCAACTGTCAGCAGATCCAGCATAACCACAGGATGTGCAGACAATCGGGGTAATAAATAGGAGACACAACAAACCTGTGTCCAGATAAGACATCTGGTGGGAACATCAGCCCCAGGCTTCTGCACATGCACATCTGGAGTCCTGCCTCCCCCCCACACACACACACCAAGGAACCTGTCCTTTCTCACTCGTCCATCCCTGACACTCTGGGGAAGGCAGCTGACCACAGACATGAAAGTCTGTCTCTGTGACCACTCAGGTTCCATTGCTTGAGGTGTCTATATTTGTGTCAGCACCATGCTTCTTTGACGGCTACAGCTTCAAATCTGACATGACGGCATGGACTCTGCCGTTGCTCCTGCCTGATTGCCTGAACCATTCAGGAACTTTTGTGGTTCTGTGCACATTTCCAGTGTTTTGTTCTGTTTGGTTGTTTGGTTGCTGTTGTTGTTGTTGTTGTTGTTGTTGTTGTTGTTAGTGGTGGTGGTTTTGCCTTTTGTTTCTCAGCACAAGGTGTTTCTTTAAAGTTGTTGGTTCAACCCTCCAGAATGTTCTCCTCCATTCCCCACTTAACCCACAACTTCCCCATTCTCAATGCTGAAAGTAACCGTTCCTCTATCAGCCTGAGGTGGGCTGAGTACCAACCTACCATGCACACGTGTTATGAATGCCTACTAAAGTTTGGCTCTTAATGGACTTGTAGGCTTGTTAGGCACGGCAGCATTAAATGACTTTCACTAACTGAGGTGGATACAGAAACTTTGCCTAGACAAGCTGTCTCAGATGTCTTTCTGGTCATGTGTTTCAGTACTGTGGTATAGGTGCATATGTGTACATGTACTGTGTGTACTTATATGAATGTGTTGTGTGTGCATTTGTGTAGTATGTGTTATGTATGTATGTAAATATATGTGTGTGGTATATGTATATCTGTGCATGTATGGTAAATGTGCATTGTGTTTGTTTTTGCGCATGTGTGGCATGTATGTATATAAGCATGTAGTATGTGTGCATGTATGTGGCATGTGTGGGGTATGTGGTTATGTGATATGTGTGGTATATGTATGTGTGTAAATGCATCTGTGTGGTGTTTGGTTATGGTATATAAGTATATGGTATATGTATATATGTGTATGTGTGTGGCAATATGTGTGTCCTGTGTATATTTATGTTTATGTGTGTGTTTCTGGTGGTGATGTATATACATTTATGTGTATGTATTATTGATCTGTTTACATATGAATGTGTGTGTATATATGGAGTATGTGTGTCTATGTGAGAGGGTATGTGTTTCTATGTGTATAAGTGTGTGAGAATGTGTGTGAATGCAGAGGCCAGAGGTCAGCCTCTATGGTTCTTGAACAGATTTTTTGAGATAGGGTCCCTCGTTGAACCTGAAGCTCATCATTTGCCTAGACCAGAGCCAGTGTGCTGCAGGGACCCTCCTGTCTCTGCTTTCCAGAGATATGTGCCTCTGTGACTAGCTTTTATGAGGGTGCTGAGGACCTGAACTCAAGTCTTCAAGCTTGTACAGCAAACACCGTTCTCACCACCCCCTCTATAGCCCCTCAAGAGCCTTTTAAAGCTCTAATGAATCATATAAATATAAAGATATATTTCAGAAGTTGACTCATATACTTTGCAATTAGTGGTATATAATGTGACTGTCAGTGGATAAGCCATCACTTTGTCCTGTTAAGGTGCACTTCCTGTATTCAGGACAAGTGGAGGCAATTACTTCCTAAGCATTAGAAGAACATGTTGAACTTAGATCTCTGGCTGGAGTGCTGATGATAAGCTCATCAGAAAAAGGAAATTCATTCCGTTGAAAGTGATACATTCGCCATCGTGAAATCATTGACATCTCCCACATCTGATATCCAGACTGTTGCATCACTATGAAAGGAAGTCTGTAGTTTATTGTCCAGTGGTTGGAAAAGAATGTGCATGCTATTTCTGTTTCAAACTTTTATTGTGTTATTTTAAACAATTGGTATTACATGTATGTAGGTGCACTAATGCCTCCGTACATGTATAGAGATCAGAGGACAGCTTGCATGAGCTGGTTCTCTTCTTCTACATGTGGATTCTTGGGATCAAACTCAAGTCATCAGGCTTGGTAGCAAATGGTACCCACTGATCCTTCTTTCCAGCCTCACCAATTTCAATGATGATGATGATGATGATGATGATAATGATGATGATGATGATGATAATTAGTAAGTCATCTTTCAGTCTGTTAGCTGAGAGTCCAGAATTCCATACAGGTAAGGAACAATAGTTGTGGCATGAATGAATGAATGAATTAATGAATGAATGAATGAATGAGACAGGTCTGGAAAAGAATATTGAAGAAAGTATAGCATTTATAGCCACTGGACACAAATAAGTAAAGGCCTCTGGCCACATAGAATGTCTTTATGCAGCAGAAAGAAAGAGAGGATTTGTTTTCTTCATAAGGGAAGAGTGGGTGGGATTTGAGGGCAAGAAATGGGAGTGAGACTCTGTTGGATAGGTGCAGAAGGTCCAAAGATGTCTCATGAAGGGAGGTGGGCTGTGGGATGACAGGCATTCCTCAACCCCAACTGACAGCAGTTCAGGGAGAACTGATCAGGAAAGGGCCTGGGTCTGAGAGCCACGCAGGGTGTTTGCTCTCTGGTGACGTGGGTATCTTGTCAGACAGATGTCACGTATGAATATGAGTTAAAGACGCTGCTCCAGCGTCCATGTGTATGAAATCTCCGTGTGGGGTGTGGTGTCCTCCCTCGCCCAACCATTCACCGCATCGTCTTACCTTCTGTGGGGTTTGGAGTCTAAAATGCCCACCACGGGCTTAAGGATTTGGACACTTGGTCCCTAGAGGGTGGTGATCTTGTGGAAGGTTGGGAAACCTTTAAGAGGCAGAGCTCTGCTGGAGAAAAGTGTGCTATCGAGGGCAGGGGATGGCTTGAGAGTTTATAGTCCAGACTTATTTCCTGTTCTCTGCTTCCTAACTGCTTATGCCCTGCCCCTTGTTCCTGCCTTCCCCTGCACCCCACTCACAGACCACAGCCCCTCAAACTGTGCACCTTTAAACTGCTTCTTGCCCAATATTTTGTTGCAGCCATGGTGGAAAAATAGGTGTATCTCCAGCAGCTGCTTCGTGCCACCAGGTGCCAGAAGCTATGTGCAAAGAGGGTTAGGGCAAAATGGAGCCTTTAATACATGGTATGTCAAGGAAAACAAACTTTGGTTTTATTTCAGTTATCCTTATTTAAATCATTTTTATAAAAGGAGACCCTAAAAAGCCAAATAGAGTAGGAAGCCAAGAGTTTAGGAATGCTGTCCCATCACCTGCCTTTGGTTTCTGTCACTGTCATCCAGTGGCTGTGAAAGCTGGAGTATTTTAAAGAAATACTAAACACAAGGTTACCATAAGCCACACCCAGGGTGTGCCACGGGACCTCGGACTCTTAAAACTTGATTAGACCGGCTAGCCGTTGAGCTCAGGGATCTCCCTCTGTCCACTCCTCCCCCATGTGATGTTACCACAGCAGGCCACTCCATGCCGGGACTTGTACACAGGTGCTAAGGAACGACATCATTTCTCTGGCGAGCGCTTTCCTGACTGAGCCATCTCCCCAGGGTTGGGTTCTTCCTCTTTCTTCCTTGTTCTCGGGAGTTGGCTGGTTGGTTGGTTGGTTGGTTGGTTGGTGGTGGCGGCAGCCACTTTTCTTTTCAAGTTGCTCGTGGATACCACATAAACCAGAGTGTCATACAGCAATGGCCCTGTAACACTCTCGGATATAGGACCAGCAAAGGAGCAGGATTTGCAGCTCTCCTAGATGGGCTGAGAGAGATTCAAAAGCTTCATGAATGACACACTTCTTAATTTTTTTTCCTCATCCTCTGTGTCAATCCTGGGATGTGAAAGAGAAGAGGCCAGAGAAGTGACTGTTTCCTGCTCGCTTCAGTCCCTTGAAGGGACGCTGAACACAGCTGCGGACCCGCGTGCTGTTTAATGGGCTTGCCGGCAGCACTCTGTCAACAGTCTATCAACACCATTGATCTCTGAGTTCCAGGAAATGCTGTGCTGTTCGGAAGAAGAGGCCCTTGGCTCCACCTCTGCATAAAAGGGTCTGATTAACTCAAAAGACATGTTTGCCTTTTCACCATGTCCAGGCTGATAAAAGGCAACCGGATGATGGAAGAGGCGGGGTGGGGCATAGGGATACTGTGAACTCTTGCAGGGAAACCAGGCCACGTCTTAAAGACTCCAGCACGGGATGGGAAGCTAGAAGCTTCCAAGAGATGACTGTGCTATGAGCGACTTTGCATGTGATTAACACCGAAACAGCAAGAGAGATTTAAAAAGGGGAGATGGGACTGTGCGTGGCCTAACTGAAAGGGGAATATATTTATAACTCCATGTGGGGATATGTCTGAAGATGCTACTGTCACCAATCCAGCTTGACAGTTTGCATGGAAGACTTTTGACGAGGGAGAAATGAAATAAAATAGTGTACATGTAAGGCACAGTGCTGGAACTAAAAGGGGACCTCACACCCATCCACTTCATGCCCTTGTGACAGGAAGGGAGGGAGGTTTTCTCTGAGTCCCGGGTATGAACTGTAATGTAAGCTATGGCAAGAGTTAACAGCAGTGGGGATGCCTCAGCTGTACAAGCACAAAGACCTGAGTTTAAATCCCTTGCGGTTATTTCAAAAAGCTGAGCATGGTGGTACACAGCTGTAATCCCAGTGCCAGCAAGGCAGAGACAGGAGACTCCCTGGCATTCAGTACATTCAGTAGTTAAACAGTCTAGGCTAATTGATGAGTTCCACATTCAGAGAGAGAGAGAGAGAGAGAGAGACAGAGACAGAGACAGAGACAGAGACAGAAACAGAGACAGAGACAGAGAGACACAGAGAGAGAGACACAGAGAAAGGGACAGAGAGACAGAGAGACAGAGAGACAGAAACAGAGACAGAGTCAGAGAGACTTATGAAAACAATCTCTGGACTTCCCTTCTGGCTTCCACATGCATGCACATACATGTGCATGGCCTCATGCACACAGATGTAGCTGCACGCCGGCAAATGAAATCCCAACTTAGTGTTTTTAATTGCTGTGACAAAACACCATGACCGACCATGGGGGAAAGGGCTCATTTCACTCACAGACATTAGAAAAAGTCAAAGCAGGACTCAGACAGAAACCTGGAGGCAGGAACGGAAGACAGGCCATGGAGGAGTGCTTCTTACTTGCTGGGCCCTCATGGCTTGTGCAGCCTGTTTTCTTAAACCATCCAGGACTACTTATCCAAGAGTGGCACTAGCCACTGTGATCTGGACTCACTTATACGAATCAATAGCGGAGAAACTGCAGTACAGATTTGCCTACAGACAAATCTTATGAAGGCATTTTCCCAACTGAGAGTCCTGCTGAGGTTTGGTCTTTGGCTTTGTATCGCAATGCTCAATACTTGCCCTGAAGGCCTGATTGCCCCAGGAGAAGAGAATAGGCACATAGACCCAAGGGACGCTTTGTAACCATGCCCACCAAGGTAGCCCTGATTGGTGATTAAATATGCCTACAACCTATAGCTAGGCATAATGGAGGCAGATGAGGTTTTGGGTTCCTGGGCTTGGGTCTGAAGAAACCCATGAGGAGAGGAAGGAGAAGACGGAGAAGGAGGAGAGAAGGAAAACACCATGGGTTAGGGGAGTTATGAAAGCTTGGCCATGAGGTCTGGCCAGACAAGATGGAACGTGGCAAATTGAAATTCAATATCACCAAATTGATTCTAATCGCATAGAGGGCAGATATCTGCCCAGCTGTCGTGCTGATTGAGTCTTATTATAATAATAAAAGTTGTGTGTGTGTTTTTTTTTTAAATCTGGGAACTATATGATATTTGATGGGGTAAAAGCCCCCCACTGAGATTGAGTCCCTCTTCCCAAATGACTCTAGCTTGTGTCAAGTCTACCAAAATCCCTCAGTCATCACAAGTACTAGTGGCAAAGCAGCTTAGGAAACTGAGCCCTCACATTCCGGAATGCTTCCTCTTGACCTGCAGGGTGCTAGAGACAAACCACAGCTTGACCCATAGGGTCTGCAGGTCATCTTTCTGATGAAATCTCCATTCACATTTAATCCACATTGGGCATGCTAACATGTCAGTAATCTCAGTCCCTGGGAGGCTAGACCAGGTGGATGAATTTGAGATGAATTCAGAGTGCAGAGTAATTCCCTGTCTAGAAAATCCAAACTTAGAACCAAAACAGCAGAAGTCTTTAATTCAGACTGCTGTACATTTGTTTTAAGCTCAACATACAACTTTTCGATTCTTCATTATAAACTCTAATAAATACATCCTATTTTGACCTACTGATGCTGGCCCGCACAGAGAGGAGCCCAACGGGGAGAGAGTAAGGTAGGGCCTTTGTCAGTTGTACCCTTAGCGGTTTCTTCCAAACTCCGGGGCAAGATCAGATCAGTATATGAAACAAGTATTCCGGTAGAGAGATGCAGACTCCCCTAGTTCTGAAAATGTCACTGAGTCATTTAGATCACCAGTAACTCCCTTACTAAACCAGACATTTTGTCTTGGGGGAAGAAGTTCTGCTTGGGATGCTAAATTAAAAGTCCTCTCTTGCTGCCCTTTGTTTCCTAGGTGATGAGCAGTCCTCTTGGGACACACTCCTGAATTGGTGTCTAAATGAGACAATAAACTAGGTACTGGGTCCCTGGAGTCAGGAATGGAGGCCAGTCTGCATTCAGCCAGGTTCAAATTTTAACTTGTGATTTGACCTTTTGGTCCTTAGAACAACTCTATTCAAGCAAAGCAGAAAAGAGAAGCAGAGGAAAGATGCTTGTTCTGTGGTTTAGACTTGCATAGTTGTATTCTGGGCCAGGAAGAAGAGTATGGCTTCTCAAAGCGCTTCCTGGGACAACGGCTGAACTTGAGGAAGACACAGAGCATGACCCAGCATCACCACAGAGATTAGCCAGATTCCCCTGGGCTTCCTCATGCTCTCCACTGGGAAGCAGCTAGCCTGGAGATGAAGTTGCATTGGTAGAGGGCTTGTGCACAAAGCCCTGGATTCAGTTTCCACCACTGAGTAAGCCAGCTGTGGTGGTGCATGCCTACCATCCCTGTGCTTGGGAAGTGGATGCAGGGGGACCAGGAGATCAGTGCTGTCCACAGCTCTACAACCAATTTAGAGGTTGTCTAGGCTACAAAGAAATAGACAGAAGGTGGATCATATCCACGGTTTTCTTTGTACCAAATACTGTCAACTTAGCTGTTGTAGAAATCTCAAAAATATCCATCTATTAACCCTTTAGAACATTTAACTGGCCCAGCTTCCCAGGAAAGGGGGACATTGGAAATATGAATAAGTTACGGATCCTGAAATGGGGCTCAACTAGTGAGGCGGCGCCAGTTATAAAAGGATGATCATAGGAGGGAGGAGGCAGATGGGTCAGAGGTAGATATGTGTGGGAAACATTGAAGCAGAGAATAGACAGATGGGGCCACGAGCTGGGAGACTGTGCACCTTGCTGCTGGACGCTCACACAAGTGAGAAAGGCATTCTTCCCCGAGGCTTCCAGGAGGAGCCTCGATTTCAGCTTCATAGCACCGAATCTGGACTTCTAACCAGACATCTACGAGGGAATACATCTATGTTGTTTCAGCTGCTCATGCTGCGGTTGTCATAGCAACGAGAGGAAATGAATGCAATTGAATATTGTTTAAATCCCCACCCACCACCATCTTCCCCTTTCACTAGATGAGTAAACTGAGGTATGGTGAGATCAAGTCAATTGCAGCTAAAACTTGCCAGAGTCAAGGCCTGGACCTTGAGGGTCTAGCACCAGAGTCCAAGGCCATGACCACTGCCCCAGGAAAGGGCAGGTGACATTGTACACATCGCTGATATTTGTCTCCTTTTGGAAGGATGGGTATGACATGAAAAGCAGGTAACCAGTTAATGCTGGTTCCAAGCAAGTATCAGATGCTTCTTTAAGATCAGCCAGGCGGTGACTCTGCCTCTGTACAGCTTCCGCAGGTCTCCCTGGACGGATGCTGGGTACTCCTCAAATGATGCTCCCAAACATGGCAATACCAGCTGGCTCCATCATTACTTCAAGGACACAAAGGAGCAATCCAGGGCTCAGTAAAGTCTTTTTTTTTTTATCGTTTTGGTTTGGTTTGGTGTTTGTCTATAAAATTGTCCAGGAAAGCACCAGAGTGATGCCTCTGTTAGTAAAATCCTGTCACACAAGCACAATGAGTTGAGTTTGGGCACCCCAACTCATATTAAAAATAAAAAGGGTGTGCCTTATGTGTTTGTAATTCTAGCACTGGGGAGGCAGAGACGAGGATCTCTGGAGCTCACAGGCCTGCCGGGTCGGTTAGAGACCTCTCGAAAATAAGAAAAATGGCACCTGAGAGCCACAGCTGAGGTTGACCTCTAGTCTCTGTTTATACATGTGCACACACATGTTTGCACCATGGGTGCACACACACATACAATCTGTGCATCAGCAAACCAGAGATTCAGTTCCAAACAGGGGTCTGAGTGACTTTGGCTTCCATTCCTACTCAGGGCTTCCAACGGGTCCCTTACCAGAGGCAGCCAGAAGTCATTCCTCCCATCCCAGTCTCTGTATGTAAGTCTCCCAGACACTAGGTAAGGAATATGTCTGGTCCCAAAGCTACCTTTTTCTACAAAACATTAAATCTCTGACATGTAATAATTGCCAATTGTTGTGGTATATATGCTTCCACTATATTGATTTTAGGCTACCAAATACCTAAAATCTCATCAGTCATAAGTCACCAGATGGTAAAAGCTGACTCCATCTGGTTGCTTCCTGGTTCCTCCACCCCTAGAGCTAGTTTAACCAAAGTCCCACCAAGAAAGCCAAACAGTTACCCCCAAAGGAACCGGGGTGATTCCTATGCATGTATTCCCATGGAAAGGAACTTGAATGTCTTGGCATTTAGAAGTGCCAGCTAAAATAGAGGATTCCTTGTTAGCTGTAAGTTCTGGATAATTACTATATTTTTCATATACACACACTTATCATTTACAATCAAGTTTATCCAATGACTGTTTAAAATTCAAATTTCACTCAGCATCTTCTTCAACATGTGTGGTTATTCATCAGGTGTTAGTGTTACCAGGCTGGACAATGGAAAATCACCGTGTTGAATTCCATGATGTCCACGTTGGGATCTCACGTATACCCTTCCCTCCCCCATAAACTACACTGCCTGTTTTTCTATTAGGTCACTACCTGTTCCTCACTGATGGATGTTAATATTCCATTTTCTTGTTTGGAATGCCCATAAGCTTTGTTTATTGGTTTGGGTTTTTTTTTTTTTTGCATGTTATTTTATTTCATTTCATTTTTTAATTCGAATACATGATTTTATTTTTTTATTTTTATTTTTATTATTTTTTAATTTTTTTATTCACATTTCAAATGATTTCCCCTTTCCTGACTCCCACCTCCCCGAAAGTCCCACAGGGGGAGGGAAGAGGGCTTATTGGTTTTACCCAGAGGAATTTTAAACTCTTAGCTAGTTGTGGTAGGGTATTAGAGTCATCCCATCGCTGGGGGCAAAGGAGCAGATTATTGAGTGTGGATCCAGTCTGCACTACACAGCAAGATTCTGTCTCAAAAACAAAGAAATCAAGCAAACAAGAATGAAATTCTAAATGCTTAGTGCAGCCAGATGACCACTCCTTCATTTTATAACAAAACTGCTTTCCTCGAAAGTTAAAGATTGAAACCAAAGAGAGGACATGAATTTGCTGTGGCGGAGTTTGCTGTAGGCTATGTGTCCCTAACCTCTGCTGTTACTTCTCTCCTTGCTGTTACTCTCTGAAGGTTTATGAATATTTCTTCCTTGGTTTCCCTAAAAGTAACATGAAAGAGAATGACTTCTAGATTCTGAGGAGACTTTTCTGGCTTGCTATTGGCCTATGCTTTTCCTTTATCTCCTAGTACTCAGGGGCAGGATGGTGCCACATTTTCCGAAACAGCAAGACCCTCCCTCTCCCATACAGTAGTTCCATCTACCCTGCTGCTCTGGGAGTTCCATATTCCTCCATCATGGCTGGAAAATCTTGGCTGGAAAGTGACGAGACCGCAGGCAGCAGCCGAAGGCAGCACTTAAAGCCTGGCCTTGGCAGTTTGGCTGAGCTTCGGGTTGCAGAGATTAAATACGGGCTCATGGCACAGGATCAGCGACTTGCTGAGAGGCGAGGGGTGATTACTGGCTGCTCATCTAACTTATGAGTCCTCATTAGGCTTCTTGGAGCTGAAAGAGTCTGCTGAGAACCGCATCACAATGCCCTTTCTGGCCTGGCCCCTCGGAAGGTCATAAAGCACTTTAATTAAGAACAGCTTTAATAATGGAGGACTCAGGATGCCACACAAGGGCACTGTGAGCATCCCTGAAATTAGGATGAAAAATCTCCCTGTTAGGTACCTTTGCTGTGGTCATTTTCTGCTGAGTTTAACTCAGTCATCCCAGCAGTCTGGCTGTGGTACCAAAAGCAGAGACCTACTACCATCTGCTGAGGCATGACTGCTCCCTGCCTCACCTGTCTGAGCTAAACCCAAGGGTATTCCACCCACTCTGGGCCTACCACATCTCTCCTTCATTATACATAATTATTGGGCCTGTCACAAGCCCACGTGGCCTTTCCCTCAGTCCACCAGAGAAGCAGTGGAAATGTAGATAGCATCAGTCAAACTGAGATGTTGAGCTGGATCAGCCTCTACTGTGGGACTGTCCTGTGCAATTTTGAATGGTGAACAGAGCCATATCCTCCACCCAATTGATGCCAGGAGAACTTGTCATCCCAGTGGTGACAAGCAGATTAATCTGCAGACATTTCCAATAATCCTTTTAAGGATGGTAGCTAAGTATGGAAAAGAAATACAAGACTCCCAATACCAACTGTGGCCTCCACAGGCACACACAGACATATACCTCATACATGTACACACCATATAACATACACATGATAAAAGAAAAAAGGTGCTGCCCTGGACATGTCAAGTTTAGCTGGGTATCATACACTTTATTTGGTGGTGCCACCTAAGAGTTAAAATTCCTCATATGCTAAGTAACAGCCCCAGAGCACCTCATCATACTAACACAAAATTAGTATGAGTTGATAGGCCCTCAAGACATTTCTACACTCTTTCCAACTAAAGTAGACACTACAGAATAGTATCATATTACTGGTATTCCATTTGCCCTAGATTTTCCAAAAACAAACAAACAAAAAAACCACAAAAACAAAAACTCTACTTTGTAGCTAGGTTGCTAGGTAGAGAACTGTTTATTACATAAACATTAACTCAAAAACAAATAAAAGAACTTTCAATACCCAGTGCAAACCCACTAACGTCTGCTGCCTAGAGGTCAAGGTCTGAGAGCCCTGTATGTTTACTGAGTTTTCCATGATTCACATCCCATGGTCACACAAGAACAGGAGGTCTTGCCCTTGAGAAGCATCCCAGAGGACACCACATGTTGCAGATATTTCCCCCACAGACTGACAATTGGACCACAAGTGATGTTGATGGTTTGGGAGGTGAGGCCTTGCTGGAGGAATAAATCACTGGGAGTGTCCTTGAGGTCTGATACCCTTGGTTGGTCACACGTAGCTCTCTATGTTCTATTCTTCAAGATGTGCACAAGCTGCACTGAGAGCTACCACCACAATAGTCTAAGCCCTTCCAGCTGTCATGTCTTCACCACCACAACGGACTGGAACCAGAAGTAGAAAGCAGTAGAACATGCTCCTCCCTTACCTAAGAGTGATTCATCTAAAGAGCAAATTCCTTCTCTATCTCTGTCCCTCAGTCAGTTTGTCTGTTACTGTTTCTGTTTCTATCCCTCTGTTTCTATGCCTCTCTCGATCCCTCTCCCCTCTCTCTTACACACACAAACACTTTAGGTTCCTAAGTGCCATTTCCACAGGTTTATATTTGATAGGTCTGACAACAGCCTGAGAATATTCCAGATAATGAATAAATAATTTCTATCTAATGCTGATGTCATTGGTAGAGGAATCTCACTTTGATGATTGCTGGTCCACAACACAGCTGGCATAAGTTTTCTAAAATGCCAGAGTTGCAAAAGATCATCAACACAGCTGTGGGTGGGCCCATCCACGATGCAGGAGAATGAAGAGCATGATGCCTACATTCAATTTAATCCTTGAAGAAAATAAAGCTATGAGGATGCTTTAGGACAAAAGGGAGAACCTGGCATAGTCTTTACAGGAGCATTGCCTCAATGTTCCACACAAAATCCCAGTTACCTGGGAGCACACTTTGCCTTTTAAATGGTGCAGATTCAAGTATTTAGAGATGGTGTGTCATCTGTGAAGTCCATATTCCTATTTAAAGAGCACATTAAAAAAAATGTGGCTGTACATGCATGAGTGCATATGTGTGTGCCTGCATGTGTGTGTATGTGTGTGTTTGTGTGTGTGTGCATACATGTGTGTACATGTGTGTGTTTGTGTGAGTGTGTGTGTGTGTATGTGTGTGTGTGTGTGTGTGGTGGGATAGCATGATAACACCAGGCACTGAAAAAGAGAAGATACCAAACTTATAAAGACAATGAAAAAACACCAAAACAACTGTGATTTGAGATGCACCACACAAAGCTGCCTGGTAAGTGAACAGCATTATCTTACCTGAGTGATGGGGTGTAATGAAGGTTATGATTCTCTCAGAGCACTTGCGGCAAGTAGCACCAACTACAGTCTTCACATGTACAATTCTGAGAGCCAGATATGTGAGTTCAAGGAAATAGTAAGGTTAGCACTTCCTGGAGTTGGTCTTAGGGGAGAACACGATGCACCTCTATATCTTGGCTTCTGCTACTTGTTCTAAATCCATTATGTTCTTCTGCAGCCCCTCCTCCATTCACTGCCCCTACCATCTTCTCAGAAGCCCAACCATGAAAATGGTGGAACATGTGTTCCAAGCTTCACGGTCAAAAAGGGAATCCAATCACCATGACCCCAGTGATGCATCTGCAAATTAAAAATGCATCCCATAATGAGCAGAGCCATTCACACTAATAATTACATAAGCTCTCATTATGGGTGGCCGTAATTACAGCAGGTACTTTTGGCAAATGCAAAAAGCAACTTAAGCTTTTCATCCTCTGCATAGAGAAAGTCAGAGGCAGGTGCATCCCCATGTGGTCAGACAGAGACACCCCTCCGGGAACACTGACTCGGAGTAAAGATGTAGAGAAATCCCCAGCCCACTCTCTCCGGGAGGTTAAGAATCTAATGCAGAAAGGAGACAGAGGAGCAAAGAGAATACACAGAATGGAGGCGTGTGCCAGCCAAAAGGTTCTCTATCATTTGCCTCCCTCTGTCCTCAACTTTACCAGTCCCTGAGTATCACACAACTCATCTTCCTTCTTTTTGAGCATTTTTTATATTCATTTATTTGCTGGGGAGGCGTGTGTGAGAAATTTCATGAAAAATCCTAGTAGTCAGGTGCTTCCTTCCATGATGTGGATCCCAAGAATCAAGCTCAGGCTCGGCAGCCTTTACCACTGAGCTGTCTCACCAGGATCTCTCCACTGTGCCATGCCACACCCTTCAGATCTGACTCCACATAAGCAGAGTGAACATCTCGCTCCACAAGTGAGGAACTCCATCCACAGCAAGGCCTCATGTCAGGTGGCCACCAAATGCATGGACCTCCCTTCTGACTTCTAGTTGACAGTGGTGAATCCAGGGTTCCCATATATGCTTCCTTGGGAATAATAATTTACTAGAATGTGCACAGATCTAGAGACGTGTTCTCTATTTTGAAGACAAATGGATAGATACTTGATCTATTTTGAAGGCTGCAATACAGGAAGAACCAGAGGGGAGGGATGCCCAATGCAGAGAAGAGGGAAGGAATGTCTGCTCTGTGCCGCACAAATCCTGCACAGCCAGGCTGGAGTTTGCCATGGATGCCCTTTGACCTAGGTGGAACTGATCACATCACTGGCTACTGGGGGCTACTGGGGGCTTCTGCAGCTCCCTAGATGTCAGAATGGAGCTGTCAATCCTCAATCTTTGACCAGAGGGTGGTTTCTCTAGTGACAACCCTCATAGTCCAGATGCAGCCTCACCAAGACAGGCTGAAACAGGCTTGTGTTGAGTCACCAGGGGAACTCCTCTCACCCCAGAAATGCAGGAAATCTGTTCAGGAGAAAGGATGGAGACAGGATATGCATGGATGATATAAGACAAGTGTATTTCTCTCTTCTCTGTAATACAGAGTTGGGAGTACCAAAGAAAGGTATTGGGAATACTGATTGACAGACTAGACCTCCATGCTAGTGAGAAAGGACACCCAGAGTAGCCATTGGTAGATCCCAAAGCCATAGTGGCCAACCACCTACATCCTGAAAAGTCTGGGGGTGGGGAGACAGCATGAAGCAGAATATGCCAGGCCTGGGGAGCACCATGCTCTCTGGAGGGGTGCAGACGCTTAGGTACAGCCCTGGGTTCTGACCCTATTTAGCCACTGCTCTGTGAATGTAGGA
The DNA here is from genome assembly GCA_964023405.1 of Apodemus agrarius. NCBI lineage: Eukaryota > Metazoa > Chordata > Mammalia > Rodentia > Muridae > Apodemus > Apodemus agrarius. Next base: position 8,564,446 of record OZ030015.1, read on the forward strand.
CTTGGCTCCTCCTGTCTCTAAAGAGCAACATGACTAGAGCCCTTTAGAAGGCAATGCAGATGTGGATTAGGCCCAGGTTCATCCACACTCTGTGGAATGCCTAGGTCTCACTCCACTTGACTTCTGCCCATGAAGCCTAGCTTCATCTGAGTCCTCAGGAACCTTCTAAAACCAAATTGTGACATAGGATCCCTCTCCACGCAAACTCCTCTGTTTGTTAGCTTACAAAGAGCCACCTGCCCTTCCCTCAGTTGGAGTGACTTCATATTCCTTCTACGTTCTGGCCTAGAGCCAGGTCAGTAGCAATGCTGATTCCCCATTCTGCCTTTACCATGGGCTGGACCCTTTCATTGCTTCCTGAAAGGGGTCCCTTTGGTGTTTTTTTTTTCTTTCTGAAAGTCCTGATTCAAATTTGTAAAGAATTATAAGTTCTTCAAGCAAGATCTCAGCTAAAGTCTGAGACCTCACTCTTGATGCCTTAATATCCCCAAGGGCCTGGACTCAAGAGGCCCCTTCCTGACTTTCTTGGTAGGTGACCTTGGAAAAGGGCCCTAGTCAATACTTAAATATTGCTGTGTGGCTTGCAGGGGTGACATGGGATGATAAACATTCAGTTCTCAGTCAATATCTGGAGAAACAGGTTGTTTATCTGGAGATAACTAAAGCCCTATAAAGACTAGCAGTCCACACAGTTATTTTAGCATGCACATAGGTATAAGCTGTAACTCAGAAGGAGAAGGTGGGAAGGTCATGCCACCACAGCTGGATTCTTAGACTATTCTAGTATCGCGACATGCCATATTTTTGGACTTTGTGTACTATTTAAAAATCGAATTATCTTGTTTTTTAATTATTTCCTACAATATATTCTTGATCTTGATATTTTCCTTCCCCGCAGTTCTTCCATATGTCTTTCTACCTACCCACCCAATTTCGTGTTTGTTTTCAGTGTTTCTCCCTCAATAAAATAAAACACATGAGACAAAAATAAATAAAAATAAAAAAATAAAAACACGAAGTATGTTTTGTGTTGGCCTTCTCTTCCTGGGCATGGGACTTGTCATAAAGTATAGCCAATATGGCCACTGTCACTCCATTGGAGAAAACCGATTTTTCCCTTTTCCAGAAGGTATCAATTGCAAATAGCTTGTTGGTTAGGGGTGGGGTGTGGAGACTGCTTCCTCCTCTCAGGACTGAGATTTTTGTCTGGTCAGAACCCGTGCAGGTCTTGTGTGTGCTGCCATAGTCTCCGTGAGGTCTTACCTGCATCAGTCCTGTTGGGTGTGAGAGATGCTAATCTACTGGAGTCAACCACCACCCCTGCCTCTCACAACCTTCCTGCCTCCTCCTCAGACTAGATCTGCAGGCTTTCTGAGGAGGGTTTTGGTGAACTGGGTGCTCCCAAGTCCCTTGCTTGCTGCACATTGTCCTGTTGTAGGTCTTTCTATTCATTACTATCTATTATAAGAAGCATCTCTGATGAAGGGTGAATGTTACTCTGATCTATAAGCAAAGCATCATTAAAATTCATTTTCTTATTGTGTTCCTTTAGCAAAATGATAGTAGTAGGTTTCTTCTAAGGCCCATGAACGATCTAGTTTCAGGTTCTTGGCCACTTTAGCACTGATGGGTGGAGTTCCATCTCATGGAGTTGCCCTAAAATCCATCCAGAAACTGGCTAGTTACTTCCAAACATCTCTGCTATTATTACAGTTGTTTATATTACAAGCCAGTCAGTATTATAGGTCACAGGATTCATAACTGGATGATATTATTTTCTCCTCCAGTAGCATAAACTGTACCTTCCATCACCATGAATACTTGCCAATGGGACCAAGGCTTCTAGCTGGGCACCAGCTCAATTCTCCATGTTTGATGACTTAAGCAAGTTGTGCCTTCTGCAATAGGACCTTACCATCAGGTTGTGGAGAATAAACAGTAGACATGGCAATGGGTGCTTGTGGATGCTGGAGCTGGTCTATGGAAGGCCTTTGGCCAATGGCTCAACAAGATTTAATCTGTTCCTGGCCCTGGAGGTTCCTTCCACAGAGAGCAGAGAGCAGAAATAGGAGGCTGCCCTGGCGAGCTTCATTATGCACTCAGCATGGGACTGAGGGACATGTTCTTTGCAACTCCATAGGAGTCACTCAGCTCCTATGCTCAGGAATGCAGGGTGTGTGGCTGTGTTTGTGCCATGCACCTGTCCCATCCTATGTGATGGTGCTTGGTGGTATAAGATGTCTAGTTGGGGCATTGTCTCCCCATTATATGGTCACTCCGTTTAAATTGTTTAAATTCCCTTCATATATGTATATATTTTGAGAAGCTTCTACTATAGTAGATTTCCATAGAGGTTTTCTTTCTTTTTTATTATTATTTTAATTTATTTACATTTCAAGTGTTATCCTCTTACCCAGTGGTTTCTCCCTCTCCCAGAAAACCCCTTTCTTATCCCCCCTTCTCCTACTTCTATGAGGGTGTGCTTCCCACCCACTCCCACCTCCCCGCCCTCAATTTCCCTACACTGGGGTATCTATCAAGCCTTCATAGGACCAAGGACCTCTTCTCCCATTGATGCCTGACAAGGCTGTCCTCTGCTACATATGCAGCCTGAGCCATGTGTACTCCTTGGTTGACATTCTCCAGCTCCATCCATTTCTCTAAGAATTTCATGAATTCATTGTTTCTAATGGCTGAATAGTACTCCATTGTGTATATATACCACATTTTTTTTTATCCATTCCTCCGTTGAGGGACATCTGGGTTCTTTCCAGCTTCTGGCTATTATAAATAAGGCTGCTATGAACATAGTGGAGCATGTATCCTTATTGCATGCAGGGGAATCTTCTGGGTATATGCCCAGGAGTGGTATGGCTGGGTCCTCTGGAAGTATCATGTCCAGTTTTCTGAGGAACCGCCAGACTGAAGATGTTGGACTTATAACCTTCTTGAAATAGAGTTTGGGAGAACTGGCACTGTATCTCAGGACTAAATCATGAGGCTTCTTCTTGTCTCTCTCTTGATCATTGACTCAGGGGAGAAGAGGCAATCATAGTCCATATTATGGAACACTCAAGCAGTTCCCCAGAAATACCTACATAGTGAGAAACAGGCCCCTTGCTGACTTCCACATATAAGCCAGCTTGGAAGTGAACCTTCCAGCCTCTGTCATGACTTCAAACAGCTCTGAGCCAGAGCCACCCAGTTAAACAACTCCCCAAATTCCTCATCCCTAGAAATGGGGAAATAATAAAAATTTGTTTTTTCCCTGTAGTGTGTGTGTGTGTGTGGTTTGTTTGCTGTAGTGTGTGTGTGTGTGTGGTGTGTTTGCTATAGTGTATATGTGTTCATTAATGTGTATGTGTGTGTGGTGTGTTTACTGTAGTGTATATGAGTGGTGTGTTTTCTATAGTGTGTATGCGTGGTATGTTTTCTGTAGTGTGTGTGTCGTGTGTTTGCTATAGTGTATATGTGTTTGTTAGTGTGTATGTGTGTGTGGTGTGTTTACTGTAGTGTATATGTGTGGTGTGTTTTCTATAGTGTGTATGTGTGGTATGTTTGCTATAGTGTGTGTGTGCGCGCACACGTGTGTATGTGTGTGTATGTGTGGTGTGTTCACTGTAGTGTGTATGTATGTGTATGTGGTGTGTTTGCTGTAGTATATATGTGTGTGATCTGTTTGCTGTAGTGTGTGTGTGGTGTGTTTGCTGTAGTATGTATGTGTGGTGTGTTTGCTGTAGTGTGTATGTGTGGTGTGTTTGCTGTAGTATGTATGTGTGGTGTGTTTGCTGTAGTGTGTGTGTGTGGTGTGTTTGCTGTAGTGTATATGTGTGGTGTGATCGCTGTAGTGTGTGTGTGTGTGTGTGTGTGGTGTGTTTGCTGTAGTGTATATGTGTGGTGTGTTTTCTATAGGGTGTATACGTGGTATGTTTGCTATAGTGTGTGTGTGTGTGTGTGTGTGTGTGTGTGTGGTGTTTGCTGTAGTGTGTATATGTGTGTGGTGTGTTTGCTGTACTGTGTCTGTGTGGTGTTTTCTGTAGTGTATATGTGTGGTGTGTTTGCTGTAGTGTGTATGTGTGGTGTGTTCGCTGTAGTGTGTATGTGTGTGGTATGTTCACTGTAGTATGTATGTGTGTGGTGTGTTTGCTGTCATGTGTATGTGTGGTGTGTTCACTGTAGTGTGTATGTGTGTGGTGTGTTCGCTGTAGTGTGTATGTGTGTGGTGTGTTCACTGTAGTGTGTATGTGTGGTGTGTTTGCAGTAGTGTGTATGTATGGTGTGTTTTCTGTAGTGTGTATGTGTGGTGTGTTTGCTGTAGTACGTGTGTGTGTGGTGTGTTTGCTGGTTTGCTGTAGTGTATATGTGTGTAATATGTTTGCTGTAGTGTGTGTATGTGTGGTGTGTTTGCTGTAGTGTGTATGTGTGGTGTGTTCGCTGTAGTGTGTATGTGTGTGGTGTGTTTGCTGTAGTGTGTGTGTGTGTGTGGTGTGTTTGCTGTAGTGTGTATATGTGGTATGTTCACTGTAGTGTATATGTGTGTAGTGTGTTTGCTGTAGTGTGTGTTTGTGGTGTGTTTGCTGTAGTGTATATGTGTGGTGTATTTGCTGTAGTATATACATATGGTGTGTTTACTGTAGTGTGTGTGTGTGTGTGTGTGTGTGTGTGATATGTTTGCTGTAGTATGTATGTGTGGTGTGTTTGCTGTCATGTGTATGTGTGATGTGTTTGCCGTAGTGTATATGTGTGTGGTGTGTTTGCTGTAGTATGTGTGTATGGTGTGTTTGCTGTCATGTGTATGTGTGGTGTGTTCACTGTAGTGTGTGCATGTGGTGTGTACATGCATGCCACAGCACCTCCATGCAGATCATCCTCATGGAATCAGCTCTCACCTTCCTCCTTTAAATGGGTTCTTGGTATCTAACTCAGACCATGGTCTTGTAAGGTCCCCACTGGGCCATCTGCCTTCAACAACTCTGTTATTTTTACTAACCACAGATAAGTAACAGGATTAATTTTTCTACACAGTAACCATCCCAAAATGTCTTGACTTTGAATAATAATCATTTATTTTGCTGAAATGCCAATGACTTGGCATTTGGGATGGGCTTAGAAGGCCGGTTCTGTCATTCTCAGATGGCTTCTTTTTCTCTTAGTGTCAACTACAGCAGAGCAGTGTGAGTCTGTCCAGGGATCCTTGGCTGCAACGCGACCATTGGGAAGTAGGCCACCTGGCTCCTCATCTGGGCTCCAGGGGATAAAGAAGACATTTCTAAAGTCTTTTCTCTGGGTTTCCTATGGCTGAGAGTCACTTGCGATGTATCCCATTAGGTCTAGCTAGAATTCAAAAAACCAATAAACAGTCTCCACCTCTACAGTTTAGGTAGATAAACTGGACAGCTGCACTGCAAAGGTCACTAGTAGAGGAAGGTGTGGGGAGAAGTGGCTGTGTGTGTGAGCTACCGCAGAACCTGGGAGTAGTTTAGACATAGGACAGGGCCATCATCACCATTAAGGTCATCACCCTATACTGTCTTACCCTCAATCATGGATTGAAATAGTCTGAATGTGAAATAACACATGTGCAGGTCAGAGAAGGTGTGAGAAATCTTGGAGAACCGGTCTTAGCTCTGACTACAGACAGTGACAGACCCGAATGCTAATGGCTTCCCGGGAAAACACATCAGGAAAATGTTCCAGAAGCAAAGCTTTGCTTCAGGCATTCATGGGTAAAGTACAGAAACAAATAAGAAACAAACGATAGGGAAGTACAGTAGAGGTACTTTCCCTTTGGGCACCGAAGACTGTAAAAAGAAAATACTCATGCAAAAGATCCTGATTGACTAAAGCTAGACAGCAAAGAACAGAGTGTGATTCACATTGTAACAGGTGATGAAATCACCGCTGCCCAGCTGCTGTTTTTCTTTGTAGCATGTTTGGATATCTGCAAAGATGGTACTGGGAGGAGGGCAGGGAAGGGGGAATGTGATTGGGATGTAAAGTGAATAGAAAAGAATTGATGTTCAACTCAAAGTTCTATTTTATAACATACATCTTTTACACATTTATTGGTAAATCTATATATGTATATATATGAATGTTATCTATGTGTATTTACCGATTACTACAAGTGTATACGTCTCATGTATGAAGTTATATGTATCAGTTATTTATTATCTTTTTACATATTGCTGTCAGTATATATGTTTCGTGTATAAACCATAGTTATTTATTATGTTTATGTTCATGTGTGTATGTGAACACGTATATTACACAAGAACGTGTGAAAGTAAGAGGACACCCTCTTTTAGTTTGAGAAAAGGTTGTCACTGCCTCCAATCTTACCATAGGAGTGCTGAAATTACAGACACCTGCAAAGACATCAAGATTTACACAGGCTCTGGGGATCTGAATCCAAGTCCTCATCCTTATGTAGTAATAACTTTATCCATTGCACCATATCCCTAGACCATAAAAATACTCTTGTGTAAATATGACTACATGTCATATGGGAGACCACACTTATTTTACATAGCACAGATATGTATGTTATAAATATCATTACAACAATACATGTATTTATATGAGAAGTATATATTTAGTCATATGAATAGGCATATATTTCCCCTTGGCAAATTCCTACCAAGGTTGCATGCTTTTCTTCTGAACAAAAATGTCTCCTAGAGTTCAGTGTTGACCTGGTTACCAATAACTGGCAGCTTGACCCTGCTTAGAATTACCTGGAAAAGGAGTCTCAATTGAGTAATTGTTTTAATCATTTTGGCTCACAGGTTTGTCTGTGGGGGATGGTCTTGATTACCAATGTATCTGTAGGAGGGCCCAGCCCACTGTGGGTGGAACCATTCCCTAGGCAGGCGGTACTGGCCTGGGTAAGGAGCTAGCTAAGCATGAGCCAGTGAGCGAGCAAGCTAGCAAGCAGCATTTCTCATGCTTTCTGCTCCAGCTTCCTGCTTGGGCTCCTGCCTTCACTTCCCTCACTTGGATGTGTGAGCAGAATCAACCCTTTCCTCCCCTAAGATGTTTTTACTCTGTATTTTATCAACAGCACAAAAGAAACACGGACAAATGCTTTGTTTGTTACTGTATTAGAAAAGGTAATTTCACAGCATTTTGCTACATGGCAGTTTGTCTGTCAATGCATTAGGGAGGAGAAAATCTTCAGCTCCTTCACCCTGGTCCTATGAACTTACATATGATGGGAAAATCTAGTCCACAGAGACTCACTAGTACAATGTAGATCCACAAAAGTCTTATGCTTATTCTGTGTGTAACTACATGTGCTATGTATATTTGTATACTTATGTATAGGAAATGCAGATTCCGGGTGTGGGCGCCCAGGCTTGCAGCTGACAAGCAGCTCCTCCATGCTCCCATAATTCTTGGACTTCAGAGTGCGTGCCCAGCAAATAGGACATCCAAGCTAGAGTTGTAGAAAACATGGCTTGGGAGACTGGAGTTTGAGGCCTGGTCTAGTCACTAAGCACTTAAGGGTGTTTGAATCTTTGGCAGATGAGGCCTGGTTGACCCTGAAGAGATTCCTCACTCCCAGATATAGAAAATGGTACCTCTGAAATGAAGGGCTTCAAATGTAAACCTACCATGAAGAGCCCGTGTCCTCAAACACCTGATATTGTTGGGTTGTGACTGGGCCAGCATCTGTCTGCCCTAGTCAGCTAACTCTGGTCAGGTATACAGAGAACTAGAGAGAGTTTATATACACCAGAGTTTACCGGAATCCTTCAAAATAGCCAAGGACAAGCTGTTTTGTCCTGATTCTGTCTCTTCTATGGAAACTACATGAAGATTGTGGGTCCTGGGAGAGAGACTAGTTGATTGCACACTTCCAGGGCAAGCTTGCACACTTGCGTTCCACCCCCAGAATCTATGGGAAAACTCACAGTATTCCTCGTACATGATTGTAAAATTCCTGCATGGGGGAGGCAGAGACAGGAATATTCTTGAAGCTTGCTGGCCAGGCAGCCTAGCCCAATCCATGAGCCAAAGGCCAACAAGAAATCCCGAAAAAGGATAGAACACACTTGAGCAATGAAATTCAAGGTTGCTGTCACATTTCACACATAGGCACACTCACACATGTGTCCCCAGACACATATATGCACCCTCCACATGTGACTACGACTGTCCCTGGGTCTCTGCCTGTTTCATTACCACTCCTGACCAACCCACGGCTGGCCTGTCTGGCCCTCCACAGAACAGCACATCCTCCCCCTTTGATAAACATGAACAGCCGCTTATATTTTGATGGCAGACTCTCTGTTAGCACACAAGGGTACGTGCATCCTTAGCACAGGCTCAAGTCTTCTGCCCTAAATCATGGGCCCTAAATGATGTTGGGCAAGGCCAACATCTTTCTATTTTTATTTATTATCTTTGTTGGAAATTGGATCTAAAGCCATATGCATGCCCGGAAAGCACGTTATCACAGAGCTATGGCTCCAGCCCTCTTAGCATTTACTGTTGAGACAGGCTCTCCCCAGTGTTCTCAATCTGACACTGAAGTCGAGAGCTTCGTGTCTCAGCTCTCCAACATGCTGGCAGGCTGAGCCTGTGCACCTTGGCGACACTGTAATAACTTCTGATTTGAGCGGGACTCTACATACTCTTTTAACCAGACCTACTTCTTAAAAGTAAATAGTGGACCTAAAAAGGAAGCCTGTGCAAATACAAAATCAGGGCCACTTGGCACAAACAGCAGGCAATCCTCAAAGCGAGCAAAGAGCTGCAGTGTCCACCGCGGGCTGGGCCGGACTGTCTTCTTCCAGCTCTCCCAGCTCAGTGCCCCTTCATGCCAAAGGGAAGTTGGCAAGCCAGGAAGAGGTTTAAGGCCACGTGTACCCATCAGGGCCATTCTTTATGACAGGATAAGAGAGACAGAAGGAAATGGACTGCGAGGATGTGGTGCACTGTGAGTTCTGGTATCTTGGGTTATGCTGTATCCATACAAAGACCACTGGGCAGCACACAGCACTCACAAACCTCATTATTGGAAACAGCAAGCACATTTGTCTCTCAGCCTTCATTTCTACATTCTATTTCAGGACTGTGGGCAGGATGGGGGAAAGAAATGAATGTTTAATCTTGATTCATTGTAATAATATAGCAATGTCTGATAGACATCACGCCCCCAGCAATGGCTTGGATACCCCAAATAGACATGATCTCTGGTTTTCTATGATTGCATCTCAGTCTCTTCCCCTCTCTGAAAAGGAAACTTTAGCTAGGTCTAATGGGACTGGCTGTAATACCAGCCCCTGGAGGCTGAGGCAGGGGAATTGCATGTACAGTCTGTCTGGACAACAGAGTGAATCCAAGGCCAGCCTGGATAACTTAATGAGACCTTGTTTTCAAATAAGTTGTAAAGGAGGGGCTGTGGGGCAGGCTGCAGAGATAGCTCTGTCTGGAAAGGGCTACCATGCAAGTATGAAGAGCTGAGACCAATTCCTCCCACTGGTGAGGTGGCCCAATGGGGTAAAAATTCTTGCTACTCAAGCTTGATGAGCTGAGTTCAGATCCCCAGAACACACGCAAAAGCCTAAGAGAGTAATGCAAGAGCTTCCTGTGTCCGCACAGCTCTGCAAGGAGAGGGGAGGCAGAGACACGAGCGTCCCCAGGCCAGCTATCCTGACAATCACAGCAGTTGAAGCTCTCCTGTCTCACACAAGGTACAAAAGTAAAGGCTGGCATCCAAGATTGTTGGTTAACTTCCAAGTGTACAGCATGGCAGGTATTGGTCTGTACCAACACCTCTCTCTGTCTTTCAGTCTCTGTCTCTCTGTCTCTGTCTCTGTCTCTGTATCTCTCTCTCTCTCTTTCTCTCTCTCTCTCTCTCTCTCTCTCTCACACACACACACACACACACACACACACACACACATGAAAAGCCGGGTAATTGTAGCCACAGCACTGGAAGAAAAAAGAGATTGTACACACTACTTACCCACACTAATTAGTTTACATATTTTAAAGGGCTGAGGGTGTAACATGGTGGTAAAGTACTTGCCTAGCATACTCAAGGCCTTAGATTAACAATTCCAGGACACCAGAAGGAATATAAATAAAAGAAGAAAGGACCCCATTAGTATCTGTTATCCAAACAGGATACCCCAACTGGATAAACAAGGCTGATGGTTCCTGGCTGTCCTATGAACACACATCCTCACAGTCCCTCAGTAGCCTCTATTTGCCTCAGGGGACACCAAACAGGAATTGCATTTAGTAATCAATTGACTCCCCTTGACTTGGTTTGGTGCCTTTTCTAAATAATGAGCCTGGCAACATCAGAGCCTTGCAGCCATCTTTATTAAGGAAGCTCCTGGCGCCATGCGGAGAAGACACAGGCAGCGTATGCAAACGTGGGAAGGGAATTATTTCCATCAGCACCAGCTATTTGAAAGCAATTGAAAAGTTTCCATTTGAAGAAAAAGTAATTTTCCTGATGTGAGTTTCGAGAGCTTGCTTGTGTGCCCCCACCTGACGCTGGCTTCTTCAGCTCCGGGCTTTCTGGGTTTTATTAAACCACAGCTAAGTGGCATCATGCTGGTAAAATATTGTGTCTCCTTTTAAAGTGATATCATTACCTAATAATTTTGAATGCTTTACTTTTTTTTTTCCTTTGCCAAGAAAGAGAAACGGACCAATTGGCCCAGCAGCAGCCTCACAGCATTATGGAGATGAGAAGAGCGAGGGGCGGGTGTGGTGTGGTGTGGTGTGGTGTGGTGTGGTGTGGTGTGGTGTGGTGTGGTGTGGTGTACTGTGGTGTGGTATGCTGCTGTGTGCTGTGATATGCTGTGCTGTGGTGTGATGTGTTGTGTGGTGTGGCAAGGTGTGGTGTCATGTGGCACAATGTACCATGATATGATGTGCCATGGTGTGGTATGGCTTAACAAGGCAGGGATATTGGAACCAAGGAATACACACACATAAACTAAATTCCTTACTGAAAGGAGTGAGCAGATGCCTCACAGGTTCCTTGTCATACCATCTTTATAGAAAATTGGGATACATACACCATACAGCTTTGTCCCCTACACATAACCAGTGCCATCTTGAGCCAGAATGGCTAGGGTCACCTGCCTGAGATCAGGACCTCAGACATTTCTGTGTGGAGATTAGTGAATGCAGCTCCATTGTAGAACTTACACAAAGCCCTGAGGTTCAGTCCCTGGTACCCCATAAACTGGGTGTGGTTCAGCACACCTGCAATACCAGTAACCTCAGACCTGCTGATCTGGATGCAAGAGGACGAGTCCCAGGTCATCTTTGGGTACACAGCATGACTTAGTCATGGTTTCTATTCCTGCACAAATATCATGACCAAGAAGCAAGTTGGGGAGGAAAGGGTTTATTGAGCTTACACTTCCACACAGCTGTTCATTACCAAAGGAAGTCAGGACTGGAACTCAAGCAGGTCAGGAAGCAGGAGCTGATGCAGAGGCCATGGAGGGATGTTCCTTACTGGCTTGCTTCCCCTGGCTTGCTCAGCCTGCTCTCTTATAGAACCCAAGAATACCAGCCCAGAGATGGTACCACCCACAAGGGGCTCTCCCCCCTTGATCATTAATTGAGAAAATGCCCCCCAGCTGGATCTCATGGAGGCACTTCCCCAACTGAAGCTCCTTTCTCTGTGATAACTCCAGCCTGTGTCAAGTTGACACACACAACCAGCCAGTACACAGCAATTCTGAGGCCATTCTGAACTATAAGAGACCCATCCAAAACATCTGTATTCCATGAATGGAAGAAGGAAGCTCAGGAGGTTTACAACCAATCAGAAGATCCCCAGGCAGCCCCTCCCCTCTTCAAAGTTACCCCCCAAAATTTAAAAAGGTGGAGAGGGTCTGGCTGAGGAGGTTTTCAGACTGAGGAGAGTGTCAGGCTGAGGTTGGATGTAGATTGCTGTTAGAGGACTTCCCTAGGATTCACTAGCCCTGGATTCAATCCTCAGTTGATTGGGGTGATGCCTTTGGTAGAACCCCATAATGTGGCTGCCTTCAGTTCACAATGTTCCTGTAAGCAACCTTGATCATTGGTTCACCAAACTGGACTGGGATCAGACTCCTTCCTTTAGGCTGTCTGTCAGTGCTCTGTGTGTCTAGGATGAAGTAATTATTCTCCACATATCAGTGCAATGGCATAGCATGACATATCAACACCAAGACCTTTGCTTTTTCCTAGTTCCCCATGTCTATCTCCCATCACCGAGCTCGGCACACTGTTGGTACATACCTATGTGTGCATATTTGGGGGTGAGGAGGGATAGAGAGAGACATACACCCATCATCATTCCCATTTAGTTTAATAGTTCACAGAGATGCCATGGAGGCAGTCAACAGAGCCAGCACTCTTAACCCCTGAGAAGCCTCCTGCCTCATTATAGCAACACTACAAAGGCTGTGATCAACTTACATGGTAAGATCAACAGCACATTACTCAAAGGAGCCTGCATCTTAGCATGTGGTTGGGGATTCCTTTAAAGAGAGAGCCTCCTTCCACACTCAACAGCAATCTTCAAAACCAAGTGTTCAAGTGGTGTGGTTTTAGAGACAAAGAACCTGGGAAAAACCCAGCGAGATTCCATATTTACCCAAGGTCACACAGCTGCAATAAGAACCCAGTTCTCCTAGAGTCTTTGTTCTTGGTCACTGCATTCATAACACACACACACACACACACACACACACACACACACACACACACTGGGTGAGGGTAGTGAAAGAAAGAAAAAGAAATGATGAGGGAGAGAGAGGAAGGGGGCATTTTGAACTTGACTATGAATCTAAGCTGTGGATATCACTGAGAGCCTCAGAGACTTCCTAGAACAGGCTGATCCTGGGGAGAAGGTGTCCTTCCCCTACTTCATTTCCAAGAAAGTAGACCAAAGCTACTGCCTGGTCACAATCTCCATTTTCAATCACTCATGCCAGCCGGTTTGGACTGTGTGTTTAAACAGGATTTTCTTTCTTCCTTTCCATTTTTTTTAAATTGGAAGGGAGCTTTAAACACTTTGAAAGTGGCCTCTGGGACCAGCTCACAGCATGGTCCCCACACCCTTCTTTTGAGGCAGGAGTCCCTGCAGCCACATTGCCAGCTCTGTTTTCAATTACAAAAGCTTGTTTGAACATGGGCTGTCACAGAGGCTGTTCAAACAGGCTTTTGTAATTGAAAAGGGGGAAAAAACAAAAGATTTCTAACCTTCTAAAGCCAGGGTGAGAAGGAGCTAGGTTGAGGACCATAGAAACAAAATGGCACCTATGACAAGAGGATTGAGGGCAGCCAAGAAGGTACCTGGAGAAACACAGCCAAAGAGAACAGCTAGAACCTCAGCCAACATCTGTCTGCTGTAAAAGCCGTGGGTTCTGGGCATAACAAGATCCTGGGCACTCCAATGGGTGCTTCTGAACTTAAACTCCGTTTGCTCACAGTGTTAATGGTAGCCTTCCAACAACACTGTTTGCTACCTACACCTCTTTAATCTCTAATACTTTATCTCAGTTTTCAACAAAACCAGAGTGTGATGGGCAGTAAAGACTGTCAACCTGACAGCATCTGGACTTGCCAAAGGAATAAAACCTCTGACTATCTGACAGGGAGCCTCTAGACTGGCTTGATTGAAGTGGGAGCTCCACTTGGAATGTGTGAAGTGCTGCGTGGCGAGCTGCAGTTCTAGACTGTACATAAACGGGAGGACAGGCTGAGCACCAAAGTTCATCTCTCCCCACTTCCTGATCCCTGCTATCATGATGGACTGGACCCCGAGCCATGGGCTGAAGCTGACCCTTCTTTGGCTATTTCTGTTGGCTATTTGGTCATACTGACAAGAAAAGTACAAGTTATGTAGAGCAAGTCTCCTGCTAAGAACTCTTAGGAACCCACTGTTGAATTCAATAGCGGTTTTTATTTCCCCTCTCTGTTAAGTAAAACAGCTTCAATGTTCCTTAAAACTGAAAGCCATTGCAGATGTGAACCGAGCCACAGAGCTGGGGCACGCAGTACTGCCAAAGTCATATTGGTGTATGGATGCAACCAAAGCCAAGCACAAGATCTTGAGAAGGTGTCCTGGGGACTCTGGATTAATAACACAGTTGTGGAGTGTGGCTTGTTATCCACCCCAACTCGAGCACTGCTAGCTCTCCTACCCTGTCCAAATTTCAGTCCCCATCTCTGGAAGGGGAAGCAGTGAAAAAAAACTTACCATAGATGCTGTTCTGGGCTTTACACAAGGAGCAGTCAGTGATGACCAGCAAACTCTGGTCATCATCAACAGAAGGCTGCCATGAAGACGGTGCCTATGATCTCAGCTCTTCAGGAGGCTGAGGCAGGAAGATCATTAATTTGACAGCAGGTTGGGCTACTGAATGAGTCCAAGACCAGCCTGTGCAACTTAGCATGACCCTGTTTAAAATGGAAAAAAGTAGGGACTGTGGTGTAGCTCAGTGGAAGAACGCTTGCCTAGCCTACAGGAGACTGGCACTGCCCAAGAGCTCTGTGTTCCTTAAGTTTAAAGAGTGTGCAGATTTCCTGGGTTGTGCAGCTAAATGGTTAAAGTGCTTGCCATACAAGTATGAGGAATGATGTTTGGTGCAAGGAAGGGGCAGACACCTGGAGTTGTCCTCTGACCCTGACAAGTTTGTCACAGCACGGGCTTTCTCAGTCTCTCCCACCCACATACACATACAAGACATAACGAAAAGATCAAGCCTCACAAGTAGGGCCTGGTGGTACAGACCTATGGTCTGAGCTCCTCAGGCAGTTGATACAGGAGATTCTTTTTTCTGGGGCTTTCCTGGACTACTATACGACTTCTGTCTTCAAGATCAGTCTAGAAAACTTAGAATAATTTAAGAGATTCTCTTCAAGGCTAAAAGTAAAGATGGACGGGGGCTATAGTTCCATCCTGGAGCTCTTGTCTGGTGTAGAGAAGGCCCGGGGTTCTATCCCCAGAACTACAGGCCAGTGATTTACCAATTACCCTGTGAAACAAGCAGCCCTTGGTTCTGCACGTGAGTGAACCTTATAGACCATATATGGTTGAGGAGTAGATTTGTTAACTGTAGGTCCAGGCCTTGCAAATACGGTAGAGACTGGGGTAGATACAAATCAGCCCAAATCCCACAACACACTGTTGGGTCACAGATATAGTAGAATCTGAATCTGTGTTTAATTATTTTCCAATACAGGCTGAGGTGGGATAATTGTTTTCCCTGTTCCCAAAAATTTCAAAACACACCCGTCTCACATCAATGTGATAATCCCAAGCTCCAGGACACATTTCCAGAGATACCCCAGAGAGGCAGAACCTGTTTCTAATGAAATATTATACATCTTTGTTCCCTTCCCAACTCCTTATGGTACTCACCAAGAATGTTCTAGAACTAAGATTTCCATATAGAGGTACAGTATTCATGAGTGGATTCGGAAAGGCCTATCTTCTTCTAAGGTGTCACATGATTAATTATTAATTACACACAAATATCATTTCAAAGAGCACCAAGTTTGAGTAAGAGGTTGTCTAGTCAAACTTTTCCCTCCAGCTTTGGAGAGACTGTCTTAGTTTGGTTCCTGGTAGCTGTGATAAAATACCCTTAACAAAAAGCACTTATAGGGGGAGAGATTGATTGCTCATACAACTCCAGGTTCCAGTCCATCGCTGTGAGGAAGTCAAGGCAGGGACTTGAAGCAGCTGATCACATCCGCAGTCAAGAGCAGAGAGGACTGGTCTAAGCATGCATACTGGCTTTCTTTGCTCTTACATAGCTCCAGGTGCCCGGCCTAGGGATTATCGCCACTTACAGTGGAAAAGTATTCCCACTTCAATTACTATATATTCAATATAATCCTAAAGGCAATCTCACAGACCCATATAATCTAGACAATCCCTCACTGAGACTTCTAGAATCACCTCCTTGGTGATTCTAGATTGTGTCAAGATGACAATTGAAACGAATCATCACAATGAGCCCTCTGCCTTTAAAGCCTGATACTTGCATAATGGTGGACTTTTGTCCCTTAACCCTGCTTGAGGCCTCTGAAGTTCGCCCTTATCCATGAGCACAAGGACCCAGTATCTCTGACTGACCTTGCTGTCAGGGCCGCATAGCTGAGGAAGGCCAAAGATGTCACTGTGCATTTGTTACGGAGTGACATCAGCAAAGAGAGCTGAGAAGGCAGACGTTGAGTGTCCACGTGTAGCAGTGAACTCTGCCTATGAAGCTGATCTAAGGGGAGGCAAGGCAGCCTCTTCAGGCTTGAAGCTTGTGGGGATGCAGGGCAAGAAGGGAGAAAGCAAGGTCTTCTCTCTCCTCACCATCATGACCACAGCCAACAGGCCTAAAACCGGACAAGTTGATTCATCTGACTCTAGAGCCTTCAGAATGAAGACTCAAAGAGGAACATGTCTGTTTCATGTTTGGTCATTTCCATAGAAATGCGAGTAAGAGGAGCTTGGGAGAGGTCTGAAGCAGAAGCCAGCCATCCTCTCAGACAGAGCTCTGGGCCTCTTGATGGCTACAAAGTAGAACATCTATACAATATGGGTTTTGCCTCTATCTACCGGACAAAGAGAGGTCCTATAATTTTACTCATGACTAGCTCCAAAAAAAGAACAAGGAGAAAGATAAGTATCTGTGACTTTTAAAAAAATATGTTTTATTTTATTTTGAAGTTATGTGTGTATGTTGTGTGAGGGTATGTGCTCCTCAGTGCAAGTGTCCCCTAAAGCCGGAATTGAATACCAGACCCTGACGCTACAGTTACAGACGGTTGCGAGCTACCCAGTGCACTGCTAGGAGCTGAATTCAGGTTCTATGCAAGAACTGTATGCTCCTCACTGCGGAGTCATCTCTCCTGGCCACTAGAACAACTTTAAAACTTTGAAACAGAGTTTGGTGATAACATACGCGTAACAAAAAATTCAGAAATTTCAAATGTGCGGCTCCAGGGCCTCCCGTGCATTCACAAGGTTCCCTGGCTCCCACGTCTGTGTGCTTGCTGAGTAGGCACCGCACCTGGAAAGAAAACCCCACACCCGTTAACGGTGGCTCCGTCCACAGGTCCTCCCACTCCTGGCAACCACTTGTCTGCTTTCTGCCTTCGCCCTTTTCTGTTCTGGACATTTTATACAAATGGAATCCTGCAGTATCTGACCCTCGGGTCCGGCTTTTCTACTGGCAACCTGTTTTCAAGGTTCATCCCCATTATTGCTCCTGGAATGAGACTCCGTTCCTTTGTAAGGTTGAATAAAGCCTAGCTGTAGGACAGAGCCTGTTTTCCTTTGGCCATTCACACACTGATGGGCATGTAGGCTGCTTCCACGCTGGCGTTTGTGAATGGCACTGCTATAGACCTCTGTGTTGGGGTAGTAGGAAGCATAGGGGGAACCTGAGCTGGATGGCACAGCGGCCTGAGGCCCCATGACCATGAGAGGTGACTATTAGCTTTAGTGGAATCAGCTGCTGGAGATCAGAAACCAAGATGGCCCCGCACTCGAACTGAACAACCCAGTCTGTGTAGGAGAAGAAGCAGGTCCCTCACACTGGCTTAGGGGGTTCCATCAGGGTTCCACTTAGAAGGGGTCCCTCTCTTGCCAGACTGTTTGGCTGGGCAGACAGCTGCTCCGGCATTCCTGTGGCTCACAGCATCCGAGCAGCTCCAGGGATGCTATCTCAGTGATAAAAATGAGCATAAGGAAAGATAAAAACAGAATTATAGCATCGGAGTTTTTCCTGGGATGGCTGGAAAGGTCTCTCTAGGCATCATTGAAGAGAGACAGCAGAAGACATGGTGGCTAAGCATGGCCTGACATCGCAGTCACCTGCCCTGGGTGTGCCTTTGCTGAGATGCTGGGACCCCTGAATACCACACCCCTGCCTGTGCTGAGGCTGGCTCTTCCTACTCACCAGTCCTGGGCTTCCTCCCCACAGTCTTAGCCACACACAGCCACTCTCCTCCTCCTCTTTATGTCCATTTAGAATTGATTAATTTTCTTATTTAAATTGTAAATTTCTCTCCCCTGGAAGGCTTGCCTAAACTGCCCCATTACTGCTCTATTAGCAGCCACCGTCTCCCCTCTCCTTACAGATTTTCTGGTGTCCAGGCTATCACTTGGTGGTTAGTGAAATTACAGGCTGCTCCAGTGGGTGACCCTAGGGGGTCATGTGCGAGCTGGCAGGAAGTCCTTTGAACAGAGGTGGAAGGGACTGAGGGCACTGTGGTCCCTGTCCCTGCTCAGGCTGCCAGAACTGAAGAGGAGGAAAGAGCCAGCCTCCGCCACCCAGCTCGGAACGCATCCAGTCCAAATGCTGTTGGCTGCCAAGCCCAGCGGTGGTTGCAATCTTTCAAAGACTTGAGCATTTTACAATTCCTCCTGTGGCCAGGCTTCCACGTAGAATAGAGAAAGGAGAACCATTCGCCCCTGAATTCCAAATCTACTTTAAGTAATTAAACCCATTTATTTCCATCTGAATACACGATGGGGTTGGAGGAGTTTGTGGACATCTGGTGAGGAGACTATCTAGATAAACAAACTCTGCGGGGTGGGGTAGGGTGCTTCCTAGCAGGGGTGGGGTTTGTCAATGCCCTAAGCCAGCAAGAGATTTCTGCCCGAATGGTCTGGATGCTCCACACCATAGGGACCTATCTCCTGTGTCCTCAGAGTCCTGTGTCCATCAAGAGAGTGAAAGTTGAGAGGCAGATCCAGAGGCTGTAGAGTGAGGGAACGAGGGAACAAACGGTGCAAGGATTACTAATGAGAATGGCGCTTTCGAGGGGGTTATAAAAAATATTTCAAAACTGAATCAAAGAGACAGTTGCATGCTGAGATTGCCCTACATAACACCGAAGCATACTTTAAAACTGTGAATTGGGGTTGGGGCTGTGGCTCTACTGATAGAGTCCTTGCCTAGTCTGCACAAAGCCCTGGGACACACGGGCCACACAGACTAAACACAGCATACTGCTGATGCCCAGGATCCCAGGACTCAGGAGGGAGAGGCAGAAGGAGAAAGAGCTAAAGGTTATTTTAGCACTACATGAGTTCAAGGTCAGCCTTGAATATAGGAGACTGTAAGAAAATCAATTATTTAAATAACTATTTAAATGGTGAATCTCATATCATTTTGAACTTCTCTTCAATTAACAACAACAACAACAAAAAGGTTATTGTCTTCACCTTTAGCTATTAATGTAATTCCCATATAATTTTTTTGCCTATGCAATTTATTGTTCAACCTGGGAAACCATAGAATGTTTTCCCTAATTAAGTGAAAGGAAAGTTTCAGGAGTATGGGGTTAGCCCAACCTTCAGTAAAATGTCACCCGTTCTCTAGAATAGGCCTCCCTCAGCCACCAGTATGACACCAGGCACTGCTTGAAACCACCCTTATATTCAGACCCTGAAGAATGAGGTAGCCCGTGTTTCTAGGCCTCACAGGGTAAGCACGCAAAGGCCACTGACCCAGGTCCCTGCGGTTCTTCTGATGACTGTGTGTCCTGCTTGGAAGGCTCTACTTCGTTCTGAACAGGAAACGTATCTTCCCTAGGAACTATAGCCACAACACCCCTTTTCTGAGATGCTTGAAGGATGCCTGGGCCTCGGACCTGTCACTGAACGTAGGACTAGCTATGGTTTAAAACATATACATGTCTTCAGGCTCATGTCGTGACTGTGCAGGGCTGTGCTGAGGATCCTTTGCTTGGAGAGGCCATGGGACCTTTGGAAGGTAGGGCCTTGCTGGAGGCTGTAAGACACTTGTTCCTGCTTGGTTTATGCTCCCTGCCTGATGGCCCCACTGTGCCTCTACCAGATCCTCCCTCTACAACTGCCTGAGCTGATCCGCCATAGCTTGCAGGGAAACCTCTGCAACACTGAGTGAGACTAGACTTCCATCTCTTGAGTTGTCTCTGACAGGTGCTAGGGTCACAGATACACGAAGCTATCAATGAAGGGCTCAGAGGACTATAACTGGGGTTTGAGGTTCTAACCCGGGAAGATTTCAACGAATGAATAAATTCATCCTGATGGGCTGAGCCATTAATTGGACCCATTTTGACTAACTGCTTTTTCTTCTCTCTCAGGCACTAGTGTTAATGAGCTATGTAGAAAGGTCTCTGGCTCTGAACTGCACACCTTCAAACAGAGACTCGGGGTGACAGGATCCAGGCAGACATCCTTAAAAGATGATTGAACTCAAAATCTGATGTAAAGCCAAGAATAGTCTCAGAGTAGGAAGAGTGTGCTGAGGACGGAGAAGACTCTTTCAGGAGTTCTGGAAGAGAAAGATGGCTCCACCTAGGAACTGAAGGGAAGACAGTGTGGCTGGGAGGGAAGGGGAGGAGGGACAGGGGACGGGAGCACTAGGGAGCTGGGTGACACTCGGGAAGGAACCACCCAATCCAGTCTGCAGTTGGTAAGGAGCATCCTGCTGTAGGATGGGAATAAGGAAGGAAATACATGTGAGGGGCCAAAGGAGGAGGCCCTGGAGAGGCTGCCTTCACCAGCAGAAGATGCTGATGTGGACCAGGCTGGACTTGCACCAATTCCTGACTCTCAAGGAACAAGACTTCTGTGTGCATGCCTAGTGCACAGCCAGGGCAGCCTAGGGCTTCCTCATAATCCATTTCCTTCCTTCCCATAAAACCTGTGTCCCATAGGAAGGCTCAAAAACCCTGGGCATTCTCATCCTCTTTTGATATGAACCATTATCTGGTGTGTGCACTAAAATTTCCAGATCTCAGAAGCTGTTGAGAAGACCAAGTACGATTGGACTAACAATACGTGGCAAAGAGCTGTGGTACCTTCTTACTGAAGATAAAGCCTTGAACACTTCCGACTCCATTGTTCCTGGTGTTGGCATGATTCCTTAACAGTGGAAACCTTCCAGAAGCTCCACTTTTGGGGTGTGAGATGCAAGCACAAGAATCTAGATTGGAACCCAACCTGGCTCCCTGCAGACACTCTGAAAGCAGTCTGGGGTTGAAGAACAAGTGGACATCCTGGAAATAAACTCCAAATTGCAAAGCAGGTAAGTGGAGGGGCTCTGCTGGCCTGTTCGCCTTGGCTCATGCTCACCACCCCTGGGTGTTCCCCGTTAGCATGGCTAGACCCAAAAGACCCAAGAAGTCCTTTGGCTCACCTGTCAGCTCCAGCTAAATGGTACCCTAGACAGACTCAGCCGCTAGACACAAAACTTTCCTTCCTCCATCAAGAACAATCATCTCCCTTTTTTCTTTCTGGCTTGGACACTGTTGTCTCCCACTCTCACAGCTCAGCCCTGGAGTTCTGCCGTGGGGAACTTAAGCTAGTAAAGCCACAGTGTGGAGGCTGAGATAAGAGGCTTAGCACTGGCCCGGTGCTGGACCTGTACCTCCCTCACCTGACAACCACTTGTGGGATTTTGGAGGAGAGAAATAGAGAATCATCATCACAAAGACAGCCTTCTCAGAAATGAATTCTAGGGCCAGAATTTCCTGAGGGAGCAAAACTTCCTAATTATAGTGGGAGAGCTCTGCAGGCCAGGCATCCAGACCACTGCCAAAATTGATGGCTTGGGAGCTGGCCTGATCTAGTCAGAAGCAGGGAATCTTTGCTGAGCTTATTATGAGCAAGGAGGTGAGGACTGGAAGAAAGCGAAGTGGTGAAGGAGGCAGAGAGAGAGTGGGGGGGCAGAGGAGGCAGAGGGGGGAGGGGGAGACACGAGTCAGAGAGAGGAAGGGAAAAAGAGGGAGAGGAGAAAACAAAGAAGAAAACACAGGGGAGGAGATGCAAAAAGAAAGTAAGAGAAGAGGAGGGGATAAAAGATGGAGAGGGTGGTAACGAGGGGTAAGGATGGAGGAGGGAAATGGAAAGGGAGCAGGAGGGAGAGATGGGAAGGAGACTGTGGAAGGAGAGTGAAGAAACAGGAAAAGTAGCATGGATGGAGACTTCCAGGTGTGCTCTCCATTTCAAGCTATTTTATTTGCACATAAAATAGAGTTTAAAAATCCCACCATGGCTGTTGGGCGCTTCACAGCCTTACGCCTACCAGAAAGCAGGCACTATGAGCTCCCTGGAGGACTGGGGAGGCCAGTGAGACCCCGTGCTGAGGCTGCCGTGTGCAGTTCGCAGGGCAGTGCGTCGAGACACTCTGAGGTACATCGTTGCCAATGCTGACATCATGGGCTTTAATGTAATGACAACTTGTTTGGCTCAGGCTGGTCATGTATCACATTGTCTTCTAAAAACGCCGATTTCCCTGGTAGTAATTTAGATTCTTTTAAAATGCTTACCACCCACTGAATTATATTTCTTGTGGTCCGTCTTCTTCCTTTGCGATGTGGGCACCGTGCCTGTGCGGACCTTGACAACCCTATGCAAATGTCTTCCTAGAGTAAATGGGTAAGTGCACAATGTGTTGCTTGTGGTATAGATGAACAGGCATCATTTAAGACATCAAGTGTGGTGGAGCACATTGCTAACCTCGGAAGAGTCCCAGAACTCACTGGAACTCAGTCAGCCTAACTGCAATAATGATATATCAGTTCAGTGAGGGACCCCATGCTGAAAAGCAAGGTGGAGGCTGCTAGTGGAAAATTCTTTGTCATTTTTATCATATATTTTTTCACTTTGTCATATTTTTTCACTGTACTAATTTATTAACTCGTGTATTACATCCTAACCTTCCCTCCCTCTTTCCCCAACCTCATCCATTGCCCCCACCTCCTCCTTCTCTATCCGTTCCTCCTCCATTTCCCTTCAGAAGAGGGCAGGCCTCCCAGGGATGTCAACCCAACTTGGCATATCAAGTTGCAATAAGATTAGGCACCTCCCCTCGAATTGCAGCAGGACAAGGTAACCCAGTCGAAGAACAAGGGCCCCAGAAGCAGGCAAAGGTCTCACAAACAGCCTCTGTTCCCTCTGTTAGGAGTCCCACAGAAACACCAAGCTAGACACCTATAAAGGGCCCAGGTTAGACCCATGCAGGCTCCCTGATTGTCAGTTCAGTCTCTGTGAGCCCCTATGAGTTCCTGCTAGTTGATTGTGTGGGTTTTCTTGTGGTGTCTTTAACCCCTCTGGCTCCTACAATCCTTCCTCCCCCTCTTGGGCAGGATTCCCCAAACTCTGCCCAGTGCTCAGCTGTGGGTTTCTGCATCTGCTTCCATCAATTGCTGGATGAATTCTTTCAGATAATAACTTGGCTAGGCACCAACTCACTTACAAGCGGATATTAACAGCAAAATAAAGGTTAATCATGCTACAATCTACAGACCCGGAGAGGCTAACTAACAAGAAGGACTCAAGGGGAGAGTGTATGAATCTCCCTGGGAAGGGGAGATAGAATAGATTTTGTAGGTATACTGGGGATGGGTTGGGACAGGAACAGAAGGGATCAGGTAGGGAGGAAAATTCTTATTATCAACCTCTGGTCTCCATACAGGTGCAGGCACCTGTACACATGGATGCCATGTGTATAGACCAAAATACAAATAGGCCCCAAGTGTTAGATGGTATTTCCGTCTCTGTCATTCATTTCCCATTTCAAGAAACTTGAAATACCAATGAGCCAACAAATAATTTCATCATCTAGATCACCCCTAAACCATGGGAAAATAGATGATTGGGAAAGAGGTAGGCAAATTCCTGAGCATCTTGCCTTCAGCTTCTGGAAGCTTTTAGAAGATTTTAAAGTCATCATCTGCAATGGCGATGCAAAGAGAAGAGAGTAGACAGGAAGGGTATCTGTGTCAAGTTATTAAAAGACGAACTTTCAACTTGGATACACTAATGTAATCTCTCTCTCTCTCTCTCTCTCTCTCTCTCTCTGTGTGTGTGTGTGTGTGTGTGTGTGTGTGTGTGTGTGTGTGTGTGTTATGTTGTGAGAATACTCAAGCCTTCTCTACAGAGCGCCCCTCCACCCCCATGACACACTGAAGCTGGCCATGAAGTGGCTGAAAGAATTTAGAAGCACTCTGCCAACAGTGTGGGCTGAACCTGGAAATACATTCTAGGGTTACATTTAGGCTCTCACCTGGCGGCTGCATGGGAGATAGGGGCACCAGCTAGCCCACCTTTTGATTCTGGCAAGAAAATAAATAGTTGCATGTTGTTTTTATTATTTTTAAATCTCTCCTTTCTCCTGCTGCCCTCTGTCTCTGTGTCTCTCTGTCTTTCTCTCTCTGTGTGTATGCATGTGTGCATGTGTGCATGTGTGCATGTGTGTGTCTGCATGTGTATGTGTGCATGTGTGTGTCTGCATGTGTATGTCTGCATGTGTGTATGCATGTGTGTGTGTGTGTGTGTGTGTGTGTGTGTGTGTGTGTGTGTGGCTGGTATGGGTATGCATAGGTACGTCCCTGAAGAAAGACAGAGTCATCTTTCTCCTTCCATCAAGTAGGTTGCATCAAGTAGGATGCTGGCATATGCTTTACCCACTGAGCCATCTTGCCGGCCCTATTGGCTCTAGGATCACTTGTTACACAGCAGTACATAACTAGCGATTGTTGCATGCCACCTTGCAGGAATGGATGCCTGACTCAGAATGCAGAAATTGTCCTATGTTGTTCTCAGTCTGTTTTGGGGTTCTGCTCTTGGCTGTCATTACTGAGCAGACTGTCTGGAAATCTCCAAATGACAAAGGGCATCATTAAACTTGAGCTTTCATATCTCCATTTCTAAACCAGAGATCTGTTAGAACATGGCTTTGACCCGTGCAAGCTCTGTGGGGGCATAGGCAGTCAGTGAGCACACCTGAACTTTGCTTCCTTCAAAGGCAGAATGAGGGGGACCGTGGCACTTAGGTCATCCCTTTGGGTGGGTGTATAGGATGCCAAGTGCTCAGCCTGGTGTGTGGCACACAGTAGGCTCCGATACCAGGCCAGGAGCTATGTTTATCCTTTATTGGAATATTAGCAAAGATCAAGGGAAGAACCCTTCAGGCTAGGTCTAATTATCACATAATATTGCTCTTCTCAAACAAAAACCTCACACCACACCTTTGTGATACCTCCAACCTTACCACACTTGACAGCCAGGGGGTGTAGAAAAAGATACACAAGGGCTGGGGACATGACTTGGGGAATAAAATCTCTGGTTATGAAACCTCATAACCCAAGGAACCATGAGGTGGAAGACGAGAACTGACATCCTCAAGCTATGGTCTTACCTCCATATGCATCACACATGCATGCACACACACACACAATGCACAAACACATAACATGTACATATGTACACACACACAGACACACAGACACACAATGCACAAACACATACACAAACATGCATATGTACACACACACACACACACACACACACACACACGAATGCATGTGCACACACATAAAATAAACCGAATGGAATAAAATCTTTACAAAACCAAAGAATTATATAGGCAATAAAATCCTCTGTAACATAAATAAGATGGTTCCTGCCTCCGTGAGTGGAAGCTTATTAAATAAGGCCACTCTCGTGGAACTCTTGTTGTATCTTCCCCGAGCTGATTTCTATGAAAAGAAAGAGAACCAACATCACAATGGTAGCTGATGTGGCTTTGAAATGTCAAGGAACTGGCACGAGGCTGCACACTCTCTAATGCTGGTATCTGACCTTGGCCGTGGCACTGCTCTCAGGTGGTTTAAGTCCTCTATGAACCTGGCCACCTCACCTCGGTCACATGTCCGGTGTCCCTTCTGCTTTAGGGTCCCAAGGCCAGAACTGAACAATCTGTTTTCATGTCCCCCGCGGTCCCTTCCCTTTGTACTTCCTTTCCTCATTAGAACTTCACTCTCCCTGCCAAGCCGGCTCGCCTCATCTCATGTCAACTCTGCCGCCTCTAATTATTTCAGTGTAATTATTTTTCCTTAACAAAGACGATAAAGCTAATCATAACATCTTTTTTGTAAGCCTCCAAGAGTCATGCTTAAATTACCTCACTGATTTGAAAACCCCAGCAAGCAAATAGGAAATAATTATACTTTTATCTGGGACGAGACTGACATCTTGCCAGATACCCACTAAATTCTACAGAAACAATAGGTCACAAGTAGATGGATGACTTTGCCCGAGAGTTCCCACCCCACTCCCCCCACCCCCGTGTTCCATGGATCATTCTTCTGCACATTGGTGGCATGGGGGTTTGGGGGTCTGTTGGAAGGAGTGGAGGGGATCAAGGATGTGGCCAGCATCCGCAAGCCACACTGTCCATAGGGGAGTCACTGGTATGACGAAGGAGAAGCCGTTTCTTGGCCAGATGCCTCTTGGAGGCTGTGTTCTCTGTAGGTGTGTGCATCAGTGGGATCCAGAGAAAAGCACTGTCTTCTTAGTTGCTTATTTTGTTGCTCTGATAAAATACCTGACAAAAGGCAGCCTAGGGGAGAAGGGTTTATTCTGACTCCTGGTACAGGGGATGACTCCACTGTGGGTGGGGAGGACCGACTGACAGCATCAGGAGCATGAGACAGCCGGTCACTCTGCATCCAGTCAGGAAGCTCCAGGAGGACCACTGAGGCTCAAGTGGCTTCTCCCTTTGACTCATCAACCGAGTGTGGGACCTCAGTCTATGGTAGTTCTGCCCATATTCAAGTTCAGTCTTGTCACCTTAGTTAAACCTCTATGGAAACACCCTCCTAGACATGCCCAGAAATGTGTCTCCTAGGTGATTTCAAGGCCGGTAAACAACCGTCATGAACTCTCACCACTGTGGAAGCTTTTGTGCACTCGCATATGCTAAGCAGTGTTCCTGGAAATAAACACACTTTCTCTCATTGAGTTACCACATCTGCCGTCATCAGTATGCCCCTCACCTAGTCAGATGAAAACACTTATGGTGTGATATAAGCAGACTGTCATCTCAGTGGAATCCAGCACTGGTGTGTGGTGCAGTGGCTGGGAGATCGAAGGCTCTCATCCTCCAGCTGGCACCTTTGCTCTAAATTCCTCTTCCTGGAGAGGAAATGAGAATGTGCTCAACACTGCTAGAGATTGAGAGGCGGGGACAGTGGCCAGGGAGGCAGTACTTATTTCAGTATCTTGAGGTCTCTAACTATAGGATGCTGGTGCAACATAAGACAACAGGAGCCTCCTTGCTTGCAGCAGAAAATCCATGATTTACCAATGACAATCCACTTCCTCTGTAATTGCTGGATGCCGTGCACAGGGAATTCTTCCAGGCATGAGAACAGACATCAGGGTATAAGTGGAGGCTCCTGGAAATAGGGTGATCCATGAGATGGGCTAAGAAGATCCACCTGCAGGTGGGTCCTCTTTCTGCCAACATCCCTAGCTCTCACAGATGATTGATGGCCATTTTGTTCTCTCAAAACAGGTGCGAAGGCAGAGACCCAACTTCAAGGGCTGAACCCTGGAGGTGGCTGTGGGTCAGGAAAGGGAGCGGGGACACGATCTGCATGAATAGCACATTACCACTGGAGGAGCAGAACTGGAGCTTGGCCCACTGGGGCACCCTGGCAGCCAGTGTCAGGATGGCCCTCTGCACAGTGGAGAAGGGACCTGAGGGCTTGCACAGCGTCATTCTTCTCAGAATCTGCAGGGCCTCACAAGTTCACACTTGTAGCCCTCACTGCACATGGGCAATGAAGAGCACCCCTCAAAGCCTAAAAGAGATAGACCCAGGCAGAGGGGTGGATTCCAATGTCTTGAAGCTAAGGTGATGAGTATTCCCATGGTAGTAAATACAGGGGCAGGGCGCCAATGGATAGACGAGTCCTTTTGTTCTACCCAAGTAACTACGCTGGACAAGTCCCCATCTTTCAGTGGCCAGGCCCTTATCCAACCAAGTCAATTTTCTCCCTCTGACCCAGCTTCTAGGTATCCTGATTCTGTCTTCCTGCCCCACCTGCTCATATGGATGTCTAGAAGAGGAGCCTGCTAGGCAGGCCCGGGAGTATCTGGCAACCCTTTATCCTACTGACAGCAGAGGGGGAGATAGGCTGGCCCTCAGCTATGCATGGAATGAAGAGGCGTGTTGAGATGGTGTTGAGATGGTGGATGCTACAATGACCTGTGGGAGTGTGTGGACAGACAATGGGACACTGCCCTTTCCTATGTGTAATGGGAAATCTGCCTGCCCAAAGTGGGGGTGGGGGAGCAGGACCAGCAGAACGAGCCTGCACAGAGTCTCTACCAAGTCCACTTCCCTTTCAGTGACCATCACCCTCTGTCCTAAGCTGCTGCATAGAAAGAGCCCTGTGACCCCAGAGAGTGGCCAGCTTGACCTCAGTGGTATGCTGGGGATAAACACAGATGGCTGGAGATGGTGGTTCTCCATCAGCTCATTCAGGGGTGAGATTTTATACCCAACCTGGGCATCGCTCTTGGTGATCAAGTCACCTGTGCAGCCACCTCCTGCAGCTGACTTGTTACTTTGATCTCTAGAGAGAGAAGGAAGGTTACACAGTGGTGTTGGGGGTAGTCCCCAGGGATGCCACCATTCAGCTGCAGGTGTCACTTGTAAATTACACTGCAGGCACAGAAGATGCCCCATTGCAAGTACGTGGAACTACTGACAAGGATTGGAGACTTAGGTCCCCTGTCCCCAGACATAGCAGCTTCCCTTTGTTGTGCCTAACAATGGCCTTCCCCATGGGGTTTATTTCTGTGTATCAAAGGGTCTGTATTAGACAGTCAGGGATGATGTAATACAGTGCTGTGAACTTGGGGACACACATACAACAGAAATAGGGTGTGCCATGCCCATGTCTATGCATGTGTGTGTGTGGGGATGCAGGTATATGCCTACAGAGGCCAGAGGCCAGTTGAATGTCATTCTTTAGGTGCGGCCCACAGTATTTTGAAAAGACAGACTTTCTAGGAACTGGAAACTTACCAAGTAGATTATCTGAGTGTCCAGAAAGCCCCAGGAAGCTGCCTGTCCCCGCCTTACATGCTACCATAGACCATTATTTTTTTATACAGGAGCTAAGGCCTTTAACTCAGGCCATCAGGATAGCACTGCAATGCTTTACCAGCAGAACCATCTTCCCAGATTCACACAGAAGCTCGTCACTCATGGTTCTGGATGTTGAAAGTACAAAGCCAAGGCATAGGTAGGGCTAGCTGCCTCTGGGGCTGCATTACAAGCCTGTCCCCTGCTTCTCTGAATCCCTGGTGCTTTTTGACTGTCTCTGGGATTCAATGAAGAAGCATTTCCCTGACTCCTGCCTTTATTCTCATGTAGCCTTCTCTTCCTGTGAACAAATGTCCCTTCCGTACAAGGAAAGCAGCCATATTGGATTAGGGACCCTTCCTGATCCAGTATGACCTCATCCAATTGTATTTTCAATGACCCTGATTCTAAGTAAGGCTAACATCAGAGGCTCTGTGGGGGAGGGGTAGAACTTCAATTTGAGGAAATTAATGGATGCTATTTAACCTATAAACCATCTGTGAAAGAGAACACAAGTTAGGTACTAGGTACCAGGCACAGCACAAAGCCAGCATGCCCACCACCTCTCCTCGTGGCCAAAGCACTTGTCACTCACATTTGTGCCAGTATCCTTCCTGTCACCCAGCCTGTCAATCATGTTCAGTGTTAGAGTGGATATAGAAAAGATAGCTTCTATTGTGTCTGTGGAAAGAGAGAAGAATTTTCAATGGAGAGTTCCTGAGTGTTTTGGAAAAGGCCTGTGTACTTATATGCTGAAGTTGCTGTGGCCAAGCCCACACCACAGGCCGGTGTCTTCTACCAGAGAAAGGATTCTTCTCATCATAATAGAGCCTGGAAGTTCAGGGTTCAGTGGGGTGGTTTCTCTTGAGTCCTCTCCACGGCAGCAGACACTGTTTGCCCCTGGTGCACTCCCATCCTCCTCCCCTGTGTATCCGTGCTCCCTTCTCTCTGTATAGTGACACCATTCAAATTGGGATAGACCTGCTTTAGAGTCTTATTGTAACTTATCATTGCCTTAAAGATCCTGTATCCACAGAGAAGCATGCTCCGAGATGCAGGGTTTAGACATCCGCATAAGAACATGGGGGGATATAATCTAATCAAAGGAAGGGAGGCCATGACACATTCAGATCCCTTACCCGACACCCCACCCCCACCCCCACCCCAACATTCTGCTTGCCACAATTTTTCTCTCTTGGTGGTTTTTGTGGAAAGGGGTTTCTTCGTGGAAAGGGGTTTCTTCATTGTCCCTCCTCGGAGGACAGTGGAAAATGCACACTCATCCTGAAACAAAGCTTGCTTCTCGACACCTGTCCCCAAGTGAGGGAGAAGGCTCCGTGGGAAGCAGGCGTCAGAGTTGAGGGGTGCCTTTGTATTCTGCCAGCTGGACTTACAAGGTAAAGTGGCTTGCAGATTTCTTATTTAATAAATTCCCACAGAAAATTAGTTTTTCACAGTGGGGAGAATTTCAAGGCTTGCTGAGAGGAGCGGGCAGGATCTAATCACTGCTGAGGCTTTGTACATACACCAGGCATCGCCGATCTCCGAATGATCCAATTACTCTGCAGAGGCTGGTCCTCCTTACCTGCATACTAATCGGCAGACAAGGGAACAGGAAACAGGCCGGCCTTTCAGGAAGCTCCAGACGCACAGGGCTCCCTCGCTGACCTTCTACCAATTATGCTCATCTCTATTCTATTAGCTCATCCTTTGCCCAAAGGTGACATATGTCTGGCTTTAGAGGCACATGCTGCCTCTACCAGCCTCCGGCAGCAAGGAAAGAGGGTATGGGCTCCAGCAAGTGCAGGCAGGGTCACTCCTGTCCCTTGAGACTCCTGCAGTCTACCTCGACTGCTGATGAGGACAGTTGTTTCATCAGCTGGGCCCTTCCCTACCTCCTTCCCATCCACTTACGTTCCATTTGCTTCTGTCTAAATGACAGTGGGTGTTTTGTGAACTAAGTGGAAAAAAAGAACAATCCAGTGAGCATTTCCAATAACTGTTTCCTTTTCCACAGGTATTTGAGCATCAGGAGAACAAGAGGATGCCAGGCACAGTTCCCAAAGAAGGGCAGACTGAGGTGCGATGGGGGAGGCCATGTTTAGCCGTGGGTGGGGGGAAGACCGGCATTCCAGAAAGATGGAAGGGCAGACAGGCGTGGAGACTACTGTGGCGCACCTTGATGTTAGGTATCTTCCTCCAAAATAAAGCTGAGTCTGGCTCTGGGGAAACAGCTTCGCAAAGTGCCGAGTGCATTCAGACCTGAGTTTTGATCCCAGGCATCCATGCGAAATGCCAGGTGTGGCAGCCCACGCGGCAGGCAAGTGACCCCAGCACTGCGGAAGCAGAGAAAGACCCCTGTCACTTTCTGTCAGCCAGAATAGCTGCATCTACAAGCTCCATGTTCTGTCAGACACTCTGTCTCAAAACTAAGACAGAGAGAGACAGAGACAGAGAAGGTCACCTAACAATGACTTCTGACCGCCACACTCATTACCTGCACACCTATATACACAGAGCCACACCCATGAGTGCATATACTGTATATTCCATACTTACAAATGTGCAGGTTTTTTAGCCTCTCTTTTCTGTTAAAGAGTATATTTCACAAAGACAATACACACTCCTATGAACATCCCATACAAGTAATAAACCATCTCAAATGATTGTAACCGGAGTGTATAGAGCCAATGACCCCTCTGGTGGAGGCCTAGAATTCCCAATGAAGAGATCTAGAATGTTCTGGGAGAGGCCTATGAAGATGTATTAATTTGCTGAGGTTGGGTCAAAGGTACGCAGAATGGTAGCTTTAACAGCAGAAATAGTTTTCTTATTATAATGAGGCTGGAAGGCTAGCCTCCAGGTTTACCATAGTGGTCTCTTTCTTGGTCCGCTCTCCAAGACTACGCTTCCATCTCCATGGGTTTAAGAGCAGGCCTGGAAGGCAGCATCTTGGAGGTTTTGTAGTTGGTAAAAGCTTTCTGTGTAGTGTTGAAAAACATGCCAGAGCAGAGCATGGGCTTGGAAGGGAAGAGAGTGGGCAAGATTGGAAGAAAGAACTGATGAAGCTCCTCGTCCAGCAAAAATGCAAGACACAATGAGGAAACCTTACTGCAGAGATCCTCCCCATAGCAGTGTTCTAAGGGAAATGCAAGGCTTGGAACTGTCGGAGCTTCAGCTCTGATTCTGTTGTATCACTCGACAACTACAGATTGTGGAAATGTAAACAGACTGTTTTTGAGCCTCAGTTTAGTCGTCCAGGCTAGTACCTCTCTATTTATCTTAGTACAAGACACCTGGGAATAAACCACTTGACATTGGGCTGCCATGGCTGAGGCCACAAGCCCTTTCTACTGCTTTCGGTTTAAACGCAATAGTCATAAGCAATAGGTGGCCACCATATTGGCTAGCACACCTGTAAATGCACATCTACATGAACCATCATTGAAACAAAGGAGTTCACACAGAAAAGAGGGCCAGATGGGCCTGCATTTCATCCTTAGATTATAATACACCATACCTAGCTCCACATTGACATGACTATCAAGGACAAGATGACCTATAGAGGCTATCCCAGCAGTAAAGACATTAGACAACTAGGGCTTGGCTGTGGTCACAAGGGCAACAATTGAAATCTATCCAAATCAATGACAATGGAGAAGCTAGCACAGGCATGAGGAAGCCTCAGTCTACAGGCTTCAGAGGAAGAAGAGAGAGAGAGAGAGAGAGAGAGAGAGAGAGAGAGAGAGAGAGAGAGAGAGAGAGAAGGAGAATGAACCAGTGTGGTTCAGTCAATGCTGAGATGTGAGACTTAAATCCATTTATGCCTCATTTTCTCCTGATTCCAGCCAGGGTCTCCTTTGGAGTTGGTGACTGACAGCAACAGAGGAGGCTAGGATCCTGTGGCCCCAATGTGATAATTATCTAGGGGCGCCTTTCTCCTGTATCATATGCTCCTCTCTAACAGGCCCCAGCACTCAGACTCTTCTAGCAGGAAGGTATTTGTCTCTTTCCTTGGTCCCTCAGGTTCCCAAACTCAGACTCAGATTTGGTTGTGATCTTTCAGGAAGACACTAACTTGGCATTCTTCCTACTGACTGTTCCCCTGATGACTCCCCTGGAGCCCAGGAACCCAATGCTTGGTCCCCAAGAACTCCATATTACTTGCTAAGGAGAAGTGATTTGTTTTTGTCCCATTGGCTGCTTTAAAGGACACAAACAAATTGCTGGGCTGGAGGCTTGTACTTGGGAGAATACCAATACGGAGATGTCTGCCTGGGCTGAGAGCAGGGAGGCTGTGATGAACGAGCCTGCACCAATGTCTCCTGGTAGACTTCCAGCCGGGGCAGGAGGGTCAGAGGAGGAAATGAAATCTCCACCTAGTTATGCACAGGTACTGAAATGAAAGTCTGTGCAGAAATGCTGTTGTTTGGAAAAATTGGCTCTTGCTTTCTCTCTGAGTTAGTGCATGCACTTCTTTATAGCTGGAAAAATGCACCCTCTTCTCTTCAGTCTCTTTGTTCAGAAACTCACACATCCATGAAGCAATCGATAAGGCATCGAGCAGAGCATCTACCCTGTGCATAGTGTTGTGTTTGAAACGAGGCACCTCTCGGTGATAGCATCCCGTGTCAGACTGACATGGTGGTGTGTGTGTACTGTGAACAGACTCAGACAGAGGTGTGAGGATTGCAGTATTGAACCCAGACCATGCTATAGAACAAGAACACAAAAAGAGAGTGCCACATTCCCACTCCAGTCCTGAAATTTGAACAAAGTTAGATATTGGTCACTAGGCAATCCCAATAAAGGTACCAGTACAAGCTAGGCTAATGTTGTAGAGAGCCCTTCTGCCCTAAGAACACACTCATTCACATGTATCCCAACTATGGTGATAAAAGGGAGGATTACGAACCCACCCCAGATGCCCAACACCAGAATGATCCCTTGTTCTTTCTTTCTGATTCATTTGCTCCATGAAACCCACTAGGTTCAGAAAACTGAACAGTCTTCTTCTTGCCAGAAAAGCTGTGATTTTAGCTTACTACGGTGTTTGCCATTAACTTTTTTAAAATGTGCCTGTCCATCACTCAAAGGCCCTATCATCCTCTCTGAGACTTAGGTGGCATCTTGGGAGAACTGTCAGAATAGAAGGATGGAGCCCGAGGATGGACTGGAGTGCCGTGGGATGCTGTCTTTCAAGCACAGTGCGGCTGTGGTAGTCTTGAGCTTAGAACTACACAAAATCTGGCATGGCGATGGCCTGCCATGCAGGACGGGGGTATTCCCATGCAGGACAGTGGCGCTTCCTGCAGGACGGAGGTGCTCTTGGTGCTGAACCCCTCCTATAGGTAGTGAGTGGTTAATGATGGAGGAGGAGACGTTTTTCTCACACTGATGCACACACTAGTAAGATGCCTCCACTTTGACGAATTACCCCTCACTCACGTACCTGTAAGAAACACTAATGAAGTGCATTGGCTCGCTTTTTTATAAAAGAAAGACAAAAAGTAAAGGAGAAGAAAAGAAGAAAAAAGCTATAAAAGTTGAAGAGAGGCTGGTTGGAAAGAAGATAGCTGTCAATGGGAGTGGGAGAGAACAGGAAATGCTACAGGGGGTGACTGGTCAAATACACTGTACCCATGTACGAAATGCCATACAGCCTCATGTATAATTAATGTACTTAAAACCACTTTTCAAAAGCTTTGGACTCCAATTCTGATCTGTCTCCTATCTGGATGGGAAAAATTCAGAGATGAATTTTTCAATCTTTCTGTGCTCTAAACTATTCATCTGCAAAGTGGTGTCATGAAATGCATCTACACACATATGGAAACTTTCATTGAAATTTTTCACATAGGTTAACCCCCCCTAAGAAAAACACCTGCTACTGTCGAGCCCTATTGCTGACCCTCGCTCTTGGAAGTCAGGCTGCACTGCGGCCTCTCATCTCTGCATCATTCTCGGGAAGAAGGTCTAGCCGTTTCATGCATAAGCAGCAAAGTTAGAACCTTGCTTCATGATGCAGTGGAGATATTTCTTAAACTCCTGCTATCTTAAAGAATTATTAAAAGAATCCTATGACATCTGTGGAGATGGATTGCTTGAAAAAAATATTTGTCTTGTAAGCATGAGGACCTGAGTTTGATGCCAAAACCTAAGTAAAAAGTAAGGCGTGGTGGTGCACACCTGTAATCTCAGGGCGAAGGAGGTAGAGTATGGAGCCACCACGTGTACCTGCACATATATGAACATGCACATGCAAACACGCAAGGAGAGAGAAAGAGAAACAGATAGACACTGAGACAGACACACAGAGAAGAGAAGAAGGAAAAGAAGGAAGGGAATGGAGGAAAGGAGACCAGCTGGAGTCACAAAGCTTAAACAAGTAACATTCCAATGTACATGGCGGAATTGAAGGTATCTCCACAAAAGGCACAATTTGCTGTTAGGTGGCTGTTTCTCTGAGTTGGATATGACTGTTGCTACTACGTTTCCGCGGTGAAAGAAAGCTCAACTCAGCGGTTAACAAAACAAGCTACAAGCCTAGACTGGGCAGGACTCCCACTCCACTACTCTGTTTCAATCTATATTAATCCCATACAACTTGCAGGTTCTCCAGGCCCCGAGCTTCTCTCCCTGCCGCCTCTCCGTTTCTTTTTCTGTTTCTCTTCATTTCTTCCCCTTTCTTCTCTTCGTTTTTTCTTTCCTCTTGTTGCTCCTCCTCCTACTGTTTTATACCCCGTAGCTCCTCCCCTAGACTCTGCTCCTCCCACTTTCCTCCTGCCCAATCATTGGCTCAAGCCTTTATTTGAAAAGTCAAGGTGGGGAGACGGTTCACAAGGCAACTCCTCATCTGCAGCCCCTCTGAGGAGTGGAATTAACATCAAAGTACGAGCCCAGGGCTATCCACAACATATGACCACTGCCATGCAGAAGCGGGTTGCTGTGATCACCCACATCACACTTTCCCAAGAGTGGGCTACTAGTTTATCCTCTTAAAACGGCTTCATTAGTCTCTCGCCTGAGATTCCAGCCACCCAATCCCTCTAGCTCTACAGGTCCACTTGTCTCGAACGAGGAGATCAAGCATGCAGAAGGTGGAAAGCTACACAGGGTGGGAACTCCAATGTTGCAGCTTTTATGACCAATGCTGTGATGGGTTGTAACTTAGGTTAGAAAGGAGTAGACAGCCATTGTACGTGTGTGGTACAGCTGAGGGTTACCTATCACTCTCTGCTCTGTGAAGGATCTCATAAACTCACTAGTTCACTATGATGGCCTCTCATGGAATCCTTTCTTCACTCTGTTGGTCCCCTCTCTATCAAAAACAGGTGCTTCTTTACACTTCTGCAGGAGAAGTAATGTGACATGGACTGGTTGCCTTTAGGTATACTCTCACATACTACTATGAGAGGCAATATTAGGAGGTATAGCCTTGTTGGAGTAGGTGTGGCTTTGTTGGAGAAAATGTGACAATGAGGGTGGGCTTTGACATCTCAGAAGCTCAAGCCAAGCCTAGTTGGGGCTGGGAAGATAGGCTCCACTGGGTAAGGGTTTGTTATGCGTTGTGATTTGGGTAAGAAACATCTCTACAGAGACTCTTGTATTTGAAGTCCCTGTCCTGCTGCCTGTGAATCAATACTTAGAACTCTGCTCCTCCAGCACTGTGTCTGCCTGCATGGTGCCATGTTTCCCACAATGATGATAATGGACTAAGTCTCTGAACTGTAAGCCAACCCCTATTAAATGCTTTCCTTTATAAGAGTGGCTGTGGTCACGGTCTCTATTCATAGCAATATAACAATAAGGTAGAGACAATAATGATAGTCTCCAAACTGAATATTGCATAGGCAAAGACCAGCCTGGGCTCAGCACTGTCCCAGGTGCCGAAGCTTTCTTATTTTCTGCTAAATGGAGCAAACCTCAAGGGTGCCTGCTCTTTATTTTCCCACATTTTGTGCATTCAAAGCTGGTGTCCCAAAATAACAGTGATATTGCTGCACGTTTCCCATGAGGTCATGATGATATGAATTTGAAATATAAAACACTGAATACCTGAGAGTTTGGAGGAGGATAGTCAGAAAGGGAAGGGTCAACTACTCTGCTTCAAAGGGCTGTGTGGACTTTCAGTGGTGTCAGGCGGCAGGCCTTTGTGCATCAGGGAAAGGAGTTGGGGCTGGGAAGATAGGCTCCACTGGGAAAGGGTTTGTTATGCGTTGTGATTTGGATGAGAAACATCCCTCCAGAGACTCTTGTATTTGAAGTCCCTGTCCAAGTTGGTGGTGCTGTTTATAATCTCAGGAAGATTATGGGTAGGAAGATTTCAGGAAGTAGAGTCTTGCTGGAGGAAGCACTTGATGAGGGGTGGCTTTGAGATTTTAGCGCCTGTCCCCTCCTCTCTGTTTCCTGTATGCAAAAAAAAATGTGATCACTGTTTTTTCTGACTATCGAGCCAGCCTCACACTGCCGCTGCCTGTCTTCTCTGCCATGATGAACTGTACACCTCTGTAACTATCAACCTTATAAGCCCTTTCTCTCCAGAGCTGCTTCTTAATCAGGGTATCCTAGCACAGCAACAGACAAGGAGCCACACAGGCATGAGGTCCTGAGCCTGGATCACTGGGACCCACACAAAAGCTAGGCACACATGGAGCACCTACCTCCATTCCAGCACTGGAGATGGAGGAAGAGATGGTGGAATGGCTGTCAGCCTTTCCAGAGGAGCTGGAGAACTTCCAGTTCCATGAGCGACATGGTCTCCTGGAGGGGGCTCATGAGGGAAGCTCTTGGTGCTGACCTTTGACGTCTAAGTGCATGCATCTACATGGATGTGTGCCCATGCACACAGGCACACATGCACACATGGGGTGCAGGATGAGAGGAATAACTGACATATTGGAGAAGCTTCTGGAAAGGACAGAAAGTGTGGAGTCAGTCCCCAGGATTTAGAAGCACAGAGGTGCTTGGGTGTCACAACAATAACCTTGTCCTTCCTTACAAAAGGCCCAATCCAGAGAGGCTGGAAGATAGGACTTCCTCCCAGTGGAAATCATTACACCCCGAAAGCATTGTGTGCATCTCCTCCTGGGTGCAAATATTGCCCAGCAACAGGAGAGTAAAAGAGCCTGGTCCCTCACTTCTGTGTAAGACAAATATTGTTTTGATATTTACACCTAAGAGTTTCCTGCCCTCTCCTGGTGTTTTTTTCTACAACTAGAACCCTCCAAGTTCTTGCTCAGTCATTTTCCTCTCTTTTTTCTTATTCATTTTTTATTTTTATTTGTGTGTGTGTGTGTGTGTGTGTGTGTGTGTGTGTGTGTGTGTTCATTTGCAGGAGGTGTTTGTGTAGGTAGGGAGTATGTATAGAAGTCAGAGATGAACCACTGATGTCACTTCTTAGGAGCTTTCCCCTCATTTTTGAGATAAAGTTTATCTCTCAGACCTGAGGCTTATGGCCGCACTAGTCCCTCTCCACCCCCTCAGCGCTGGAAGTCAGGCCTTAGAGACTGAGCCATCTCAAAGCCCTTGTCCTTTCTCCAGGTCTCTTCCAGCCCCCTTCTCCAATAAGCAGCGCTCTCATTATGTAGCCAGAACCCCTCCCTTTGCAGCTGCATTTCAGGATATCTGGCTACAATGGGGCATCCTGCACAATGGCAATAATGCTGCCATCTGCATCCAGCTCCTGCTGCCCCGGGATGTAACTGCAGCTTTCCTATTCTCTTTGATTTGGAAACATCCCTAGCAAATGGTGATCACACCTTGAAGTCAAAGTGAAGGTTTAGCAGAAAAATAAAAGGGCTCTCACATTACTACCAGAATGCTAGCAATACCTACCTTGTGCTGTATGTGTGTCTCGGGTGCCTAACATATGTTATACCATTTAATCCTCCCCACAGCCCTACAAAATGACACTTCCGCATGGTAAACAAGGAGGCGAGGAAATCAACAAGAGGCAGTTTTGCTCAGAGTCACAGAACACGTTGACTGTTGAAATGTCACACCGTGTTGGTGTCATCCCCAGAGCTGCTTTCTATGCATCAGGCCACATTGGTCCCCTCTCCAACTGAAGAAGAATGGAAATAGAGCTGCCAAGCTATCACTTCAGAATAAAATAAAGAGGGGCCCTCAGCCTCGCTATTTCAAGCACATACATTTTCCTCTTCAATGACAAAGAGGTTGGCACTCGCTGGAGCCCTGCTATGAGTTGACTGCAATCCAGCTCCAGCTTCCAGGGCTCAACAGAGAAATCTAATATCTAGGCAGATAACGTAATGGACTGTGAGTCACCTCTTGCCTGGGATTCTCTGAGCACCAGTCTTGTATTAAGTTAGGAAGACAGGCACCTGGACCACATCGCTTTAGCTCCCTGAGGAAACTGCCTTAACTAAGTTAAGATTTAGCATTGTGACCTCAGCATTGGCAGCAGACAGGGTCAAGAAATGCTGGGGTTGATTCTTTTGTTTGAGATACTGCATTTCTATTCTGAGACACATCCGTTAAATGTGGGTCCCCTCCTTCTGAAAGTTCAGTGCTTGTGGATGTTCGCGTAGGTGGATTCTATACTTCCTACCATGTACGACGGGTCATGGGATCTCATGCGTTGTCCTTTATTCTTTCTTCAGGGAATCTTGAGGATTGTGTTACTGCTGTGATGGATATCAGAACTCTTTCAAATGTCTTTTCAGCTTAAATATCTCTTTTGAAGCATTTTGTGTCAGCTGTATTTGACTATATCAGATCAACTCGATTTTTTAAAATGGCGAGAATGAAAGGGAAAAGGTAAATCAGAGTGGGGTTACAGAGAGCATGAGGGAAAATGGAGCTCTCGGATTTCAATATTAGATATACAAGATGGATGCTAGAGCTAAAAATAGATAGACACAAATGCAGAGGTGATGGATAGGTAGGTAGATAGATAGATAGATAGATAGATAGATAGATAGATGATAGATAGATAGATAGATAGATGATAGATAGATAGATAGATAGATGATAGATAGGTAGATAGATAGATAGATAGATAGATAGATAGATGATAGATAGATAGATAGATAGATGATAGATAGATAATAGATAGATAGATAGATAGATAGATAGATAGATAGATAGATAGATGATAGATAGATGATAGATAGATAGATAGATGATAGATAGATAGATAGATAGATAGATGATAGATAGATAGATAGATAGATGATAGATAGGTAGATAGATAGATAGATAGATAGATGATAGATAGATAGATAGATAGATGATAGATAGATAATAGATAGATAGATAGATAGATAGATGATAGATAGATGATAGATAGATAGATAGATAGATAGATAGATAGATAGATAGATAGATGATAGATAGATAGATAGATAGATAGATAGATGATAGATAGATAGATAGATAGATGATAGATAGATAGATGATAGATAGATAGATGATAGATAGATAGATGATAGATAGATAGATAGATAGATAGATAGATGATAGATAGATAGATAGATAGATAGATGATAGATAGATGATAGATAGATAGATAGATGATAGATGATAGATAGATGATAGATAGATAGATAGATAGATGATAGATAGATAGATGATAGATAGATAGATAGATAGATGATAGATAGATGATAGATAGATAGATGATAGATAGATAGATGATAGATAGATAGATAGATAGATAGATGATAGATAGATAGATAGATAGATAGATAGATAGATGATAGATAGATGATAGATAGATAGATAGATGATAGATGATAGATAGATGATAGATAGATAGATAGATAGATGATAGATAGATAGATGATAGATAGATAGATAGATAGATGATAGATAGATGATAGATAGATAGATGATAGATAGATAGATAGATAGATAGATAGATAGATAGATAGATAGATGATAGATAGATAGATAATAGACAGACAGACAGACAGACAGACAGATAGGATAGGATACATGATTCATAATAGATAGTCCCAGAGAGCATCTATCTTCTCAGTGCTGTCACCATGACTACCACCATTAATAACTCCACTAGCATCTTCATCTGATGACCACCATGGTCTCCTAGTGCTGCCCAATTTTCAGATTTTATTTCCCCTCACTTTTCCTTTGGGGCTACATGTTGTAGTCATATTTGTCGTTGCTCTATTAAGTCTTGTGCATTCCTCAATGCCCTGTGCTGAGTTCTCTTGTTTGCAGCATTTCATGGCAAAACAGCGAGTGCTCCATTGCTTCTTTCCATTGGCTTATGCGCACCATCATTTTCATCATCATCACAACCACCACCACCACCACCACCACCACCACCACCATCATCATCATCATCGAATTCAGCATCATGACCACCACTATCATCATCCCAGTGGTTTGCTTTAGATGTCAACTGTCCATAACCTAGATTCACCTAAGAAGATATCCTCAGTTGAAGAACTATGTAGAGTAAGTTGGCCTGCGACCATGTCAGTGGAGGGTCGCCTTAAGTGCTGGATGATGGAGGAAGACCCAGCCCACTACAAGCAGCACCATTTACTTATTTTTGAGCCGCAGATTATATAGCAGTAGTAAAGGCTATGTCAGCAGCTAAAAAAGCAGGTAGCATGGGCACATGCATTGCTCTCCGTTCTTGACTGCAGACGGGATGTGACTAGCTGCGTGAATTAG
Organism: Apodemus agrarius; assembly: GCA_964023405.1. Taxonomy (NCBI): domain Eukaryota; kingdom Metazoa; phylum Chordata; class Mammalia; order Rodentia; family Muridae; genus Apodemus; species Apodemus agrarius. The sequence goes on from OZ030015.1 coordinate 8,606,028, forward strand.
TGTCAGGATGTTTTATTACATAAAGGGAAACGAAACTAGACCAATAATCACCACTATTACCACCACCACGACCTTTATCATCATAGCAAGTACTTTGTGAGCACAAACCCACCTCAATAATCTCAATAATTGAAGATGTTATTCTTTTTACTTTAAAATGAAGGTGTGAGATATAACAAGGTGTAATCATGGCATGGCCACCCAGAGGATAAGCAATGAAAACAGGACTCCTAGCCAAGCTGCTTTTAGTCACACTTAAGCTCCAAGATCCCAATGGGTTGATCTACTGACCTCTGTCAAGAATTGGTCAAGCCTTCCACCCTCAGGGAGACCAGCCAGGCCAGCAAGTAATAATGCAGCTGCTCCGCATCCTCCCTCCCCGTGCTGTGCTGCCTTTTCTGTTTGCCTTTCTCTGATTCACTTTAAGCATCTACCATGGAATGGTGTGCTTACCACTCATTGTGTGTCTGCTATAATGCAAACTCCGTAGGAAAAGAGCAACGTTATGTTCACTGATGTATGCGTTCTGTTCAGTGATGGCGTAAATTCAAGACACCTGTGAGGTAGCACTGGTTGTCAGTCTTGGGTTAAACTGATCCTCACCCATCACATACAAGTGACCAGAGTGGTGCACACTGGTAATCTTAGTATTAAGTAGGTAGAAGAAAAAGAATCATAAGTTCAAGGTTGACCTGAGCAACTTGAAGGTCAACCTGGACTATCGGAACCACTGGCTCAAAACAAATTAATACAGCACATTCTCTCTGGATCATTACACTGGGAGCCTACTGTGTACTATTAAAGAGGAGACAAGTGGGAATCTTCTCTCAGTTGAAAAATGTGCACTTCCTCTTTAGTCACCCAAGGAAGCGGCCTCCAGCTTTGTGCCAAAGTGTGCTGTTCCCAGAATCCCTTGAAACAGGGTGGATAGCTGTGGAGTTTTCCTTAAAGTCAAAGCAAAGCTGGCTCCATCTAGTTTTCAAATACCAGAGCTCAGTGCTTCACCCAAGCAGAGCCTCAAGAACCACCTACCCCTATTCATCTTCCACAAGCACCCACGTTTCACTCACCTGAGATCCCTACATTAATCCAGACCCTACCCTTCCTAGGCATAGAGCCAAGCCGGAAGTCTCCTCACCCAACTGGAAACTGTCGTCCTCTGGTGCTCCCCCACCTGGCATCCAAGTGTGCAGGCCCCTCTACCGTTTACCTCCTCATGCGTCCAATTAAGTGGGCTCATGGTGATGGGGAAATGTTGGCTGTTTCCTTGACAGCAAATACCCAAACTGACTGAAACAATTAGTTTGTCTATTTTAAAACTGAATTCCAATGCTTCCATGGCAACCGAAGTTATTAAAAGATGTAAATTAAAGTGTTGCACAGGAATGATGGCTTGGCAAGAAAAGCACTTGTTTGGGGGAAATAACACAAAGAACCTCAAATTAGAGGTATCTCTCTACCCCAAAGCACATTACAGTCATGGGAGGAGCAGTCCTACCATGGGACCTCAGGTGCCCTGGGCTTCCATTCCTGCCTCCTATCCAGGATGCCTGCCCATCACACATGTGAGAGCAGTAAGGGGCTTTACATTTCTGAAGGCCTAGGAGGAGATCTAGGGAGGGTGCAGAGGTAGCAGAGCCAATCTTGATGTACAGCCAGCTTGATGCCCAGTAATCATGGCATGTTGTTGATGGGTGTTTTGCTGGCATTACTCTGAGAGACTTGCATGCATTCTCTCACCGGATGTGACAGGAGCTCAGTTAATTCACATTTCACAGATGGAGAAATAGAGACCCGTCCAAGCAAAGCAAGTGAGAGACACACGGTCTATAAGCGATGGGCCTGGGAATGAAATTGTACCTAAGGGACCGTATTCAAATTTTAGAGTGAATGACAAATTCTGTAGAATAAGATGTGCTTTCCTTGTTTGAAGCCTGCTGCATGCTAGACAAGTATTCTACCCCAAAGAGACATCTCCAAATCCCATTCTGTTTTGTTTGAAACAGAATGTCGTGTAGCCCAGGATGGCCCCATACTTAGTATGCAGACAGGATGACCTTGAACTGCAGATCCTCTTTCCTCCCTCTCTCCAATGCTGCACTAGCACACCTAGTTGGTGTGATGCTGGAGATTGAGCCCTGGGCTTTGTGCTTGCTGGACTGGCATCTGACATATGAGCTGATTCACCCCTAACACACACCATTCTATGGCCATAATCTCTGTTTTACTTTTTTCTTTAGAGACAGAGTCTTACCAAGTTGTCCAGTCTAGACTTGAGCCCTCTCTGTAGCCCATGCAAGCCTTGGACTTGTGGGTGCTCCTGTTTCAGACTCTACTCCCTGGGGTTACAGGTGTCCCACCACCTCAGTGTCAGTTTATGGAAACAAACTTGAATGCTCAAATAAGTGTGGATCTGACTGTGCTCCCTTCCATGTGGGGACTCTGAAAAGCAAAAGATCTGAATGAGGTGACCTCTGGCGGCTTGGGATATTTGGTGTCTGTGAAACTGAAACTGGTGTATCCTTCCAGAGCAGTTTCTAAAAATCAGGTTTCAAGGCACTAGCTTGAGAAGAGTGTGTGCTTTGTGTATCTGGTAGGCAGGAGGGGTTAGGGAGATTATCCAACACTATTGTGCAGGATGGTCTCCTGCAACAAAGACTGGCCCGGTCACAGTCTCAACAACAGTGACCTTGAGAGCTCTTAGTTTACATAAACAACTGGTCAGCTGATGGGTGGATGGATGGATGGATGGATGGATGGATGGATGGATGGACGGACGATTGAGTAATGAATCAATCCTCCAATTAACAACCCAATGGTTTTCTTACATATGAGATGAGCAGACACCAATTGTATGCTACTGAAAACAGTTACTGTGAACCCTCACAGTTCCAGAAGCATGTGTCAATCAAGGGTTACTTCCAGCTCTCCCAGCATTTCTCTTGTAACTTATGATGACAATAGAGTGAGGGCTCCATGATGCCCCCTGTGCTAAGTACTTCAGATGAATCCATGTATCTAATCCTCATGTCCATCTACCAGGACTATGTTACAGATCAGGAAATAGGAAGACAGAGGCATGAGTTAACTTATCCCTGTAACCCAGCAACTAAGAGAAAGAGTTCAGAGAAGGAGGTTCAGGACTCACCCGAGTGCCTGGCACCTAGCAGATACCCCATGAGTGAATGTTTATTGATGAATACATAAGAGAGAAGATCACTTCCTGCTTCCAACTTTGATGGGTAAATAAAATATACTTCCTTATTTGAGCTTTCAGAATGAGTTTCCCTGGGAAACATTAGCACAGAGAAGATTCTGCAATTGAACAGAGTTGAAAACTCAAATTAGCTGTGTCCCAAACACTCCGAGCATCACGTTGAGGAAAGAAAAGTGATCTCTTAAAACATTGGCATGCATTGCCTTTTCTGCATCCCTCTGGTTCTGTTCCCTCAGCACAGGTTGCAAAAGTTCACATTTTCAGCTAACATTTTTCTGATGCTTTTCATAACCTTCTAAGTTGTTATTTCACTAGCAACTTCCCTTTGGGGGCATCTGATGGCAGAATGGATGATTTAAGGGGGGAATGTATTTGAATCTGATTTTTTTTAAGCCTGTAGGAGTCTACTGTGACATTCTGGGTAAGAACAAGGCTTTATGTCGATGCTTGTGACATCTCTCTAATGATGTATGAAGTCTCTCTGCAGTGGCAGACCCCTGAGTAGGTAGAGAGCAAGTCAGCAGGAAACCTGCTGCAGCCCAGCACACTGTGGCTGCCATCCTCCTCTCCAAAGTGAGAAAGATGGAAAGAACTGGAAGCTTCGCTGTTTGAAGGAGGCTCATCCAAGAGGGACACAGATCCCATCTGTCTTAGCAAGCAGTCCCTGCAAGATCAAGAGTGACTGAAACCTGGCATGCAGGCCCCTGAGGCAGTGCTTCCAAGTTACCTTATCACTTGGAACAAATGACTTCACAAACCTCACTCCTAGTGATTTGTGGGTGAAGCTACTGGAATTTCGGCACAGCAGAGCCTAGCAAAATGGGGAAAGGATCTTCTCTCCAATCTCTTCAGCTCCAACACTGAGCTACAGGGAGATCTCAGCCCCAACACAGCCTTGCCCAATCCAGAGTCATTGTGCTGCAGGGGACCACATCCTCAACACAGCCTTCTTATAAGCAGCTGCTCAACTACTTTCCCTTCCTCTTAGGCATTAGGTTACGGATTTACCAAACAACCGAGTCAGGATACAGCAAGAGAAGATTTCTGAGAAAGACCGTGGAAGAGGAGCAGGAAGAATACAGGAGCCAGAAGAAGAGGTAGAGTCTTGCAGAACACTGTCCCCCAGCCTCTCTGCACCTATGCACCATCAGCAGTCAGCAGTTGTGATTAGATTACCTGCTTTGACCTGCATACGATTGGGCCTGTCGACACCCCATCCTAAAGAAGAGAGGGGATGATGAGACCTCAGCCTGCCATGAAGATTCACAGGCAGTGTGAAGTAGAAGGAAGCGTCCAACACACACACACACACACACACACACACACACACACACATAAAAAAAATGAAAGAAAAGAAAACAGCATTGAAAGCGGATATGGAAGCAGAAGGGAGGGCAGAGAGGGACAGAGAGGAAGAGCATCCTCAGCTGGAGTGGGAGGAGCAGGAGAGCCTAACATATGTGTGCATGTGTGAAAATGCCATAAGAAACCCATCTCAATGAATCACAAATCTGGGGAAAGGGCTTGTAGGGAGGAGAGAGGTTGACAGGGGTCAGGGAGTAAATAGATGTGAGTGTGCCAGGGGGAGTAACCAGAATATACAACAAAATTAATTAACATAAAGAAAATATATCTGTTTATATGTTCAGCAGCAGTTTTAAATATAGATGTATACACGTACACACACACACACACACACACACACACACACACAGAGAGAGAGAGAGAGAGAGAGAGAGAGAGAGAGAGAGAGAGAGAGATGTGCCCTTGAAGATTTCATTCAACCCAAGACGGAACAGGAGAGCTACAGTTGATCACTCTGTGGGAAGCACTTTTAAGTGAAATAAAAGGAAACTTCCATGTCTTCTGTAAACATTCTGTTGGACAAAACTCAATCACATGGTCCCTGGGTTGTGAAAGATGCTGGGAGGTGTATTCCAGCTGCGTACCTGAGGGTTTGGGGAATTTACAGCTGTCCCTATCACCAGAGAACAAGCAAAGATCTGGAAGGCTCAGATTAATCTGGGGAGCTGGACTCCAAAGTTCACTGCCATCCACACTTCTGGCCCATGGTCTGCACTCCTTCATGAAGAAGGCAGAGAGGGCAAAGTGATCCTTGGGGCATTACCCAAAATGCACTTGGGCATAAAGTTGAGGTGCCACTCACCAACAACTCGGTATGTGCCAGCCAATGTGGTCAGCACTGCAACTGCCTTCTTTTCCTAAGTACCTACCCCAAGAGGATTACACCATGGCATGATCACCTCCATACTGCGGAGGAGAAAATGAGCTGGCACAGAAAGTCGCCAGAGAACCGTTATCCAGGATGTTAGCATCTCAGAGTTCACACACTTAACGGATCTCTCTTCAGTTTGACTCATCAGTCAGATTCCGCATTGCCCCTCAGGGGGCGAACCATCGGGGTTCCAACTTCCTAATCATGTTATTTAAACCACAGATTTAGCTCATGGGAAAGAAAAAATGCTCTAAGAAGTTCAAAATGTTAGCTATGAAAATAAACACAGATGGCACTAGTCAAAGTAATTTTCTTACTTAACTTTCATAAGGCGACTGATGTTGTCTGTGGAACAAGAAAGAGGGGAGGAGGAAATGGGAGGAAGCAGCAGAAACCCCGTCTGTCAGGCACAGCGCAACCTCCATCAGACAGAAGGCTCCACAAGCAGAGAGACCCCCATGACCACATTCCTTGTTCCAAGCCATTAGAAGAGCTCAACATTAGGACCATAGGCGCTTGCCCTCCATAGCTGGGATTGCATGTTACACAAGCAGTTTACATACCACTATGCTAGAATGCGATCCAAAGACACATTACCATCAGAACCTGCACAACAGCCTCACTGGTTCCGGGAGAATTTGAGGAAAAGAATTATTAGAGACAGTGTAATGATCAGTGCTGTCAGCTTGACAGATTCTATATTCATCTGGAAATTGAATCCCTAGTATATTCCCAAGGGACCATATTGATTATGCTAATTGATGTGAAATGACCCCTTTTAATTTTGCTTGGGACCATTCCTAAAATAGGAGACCCTGGATTGCATAAAATGAGGACAGTGAATGCAATCCTTGAGTTTCTGATCATGGCTGTGATGTCATCAGCTGCTTTCATATCCTGCTATGACATCTCTGCCATGGCAAACTGTACCCAGAAACTGTGAGCTGAAATAAATCTTTCTCCATTCAGTAGCTTCTGTTAGAGTATTTTTTTTTATCTCCACAACAGGGAAAATAACTAAGACAGACTGCATGATATTTGTGGCACTATCTTATTGTATATTGGTTTATTTTCTCTTTCTCTACAAAAGTGACTCATTTCCATGTGCATGTATTTTAAAAACAGATCAAAAATACTAGTGTGTTTTTAAACTCTGAGTGTTCATTTAATGTCGAGTGGCTTTTATTCCTTCACTCCTGTCCCCGCACCCTCTGAAAATTAAAGATAGGCTGAGAATCCTAGTAAGCCCACAGCCTCTAAGAATGGAAAAATGTATAGCTGATGGTGCCATTGAGCAGATAATACAAGGATCTACTTTTTTTGCCCTATGGACCTAATTCCACAACAGTGCAGTGACCACTTCTAAAGGCATTATGCAAAAGATTCTAAAGCAATTGCTATCCAGATCTTTCAGATTGAAAACACAAGTCAAGCAGGAGGGGGAAAGCCGATAACCACTTTCCAATTTCCTTAAAAAGAAAGAAAAAAGATCTAGGGCTACACTTTAAATATTCATTTAAACATATAGTAATAAACCATTATATATTTTAATCTGTTTTCTGTTTGACAATATTTCATTTGCAGCCTCTCTGTGGCTTATAAAAATAGACCCAGAGTCCAAATTCCCACAGCGTGTGATTTTTCACATTCTCTAATTTGCAATAATGTATTTGTGTCAAATTCAGTCTAAGGCCTCCCCAGAGGAAAGCATCGGCAGTGTGTGCCTCTGAGGAGGGAGTCTGGAGTCTAAGTCTGAGCGCCACCACGGTGTGCTGGGGGTCAGGGATGCTGTAGGGGCTGCAGGAGAATGAGGGCCCCCTAAACTGTTGAAGATTGACTTTAATCATGAAATATCTTTTAAACCTACCTTTGTTCTTTGACGATTTCAAATATAGACAATCCTGATCTATGCACCCCCACCTTTCCCCTCTCATTCCCCTTGTTTCCCAACAATGCTACCCCACCTTCATGTCCTTTATCTTCTTGCAAACAACCAACTGAACCCAAAGAGTGCCTCCTGCAGGAGTATGAGCAACCTCCAGGCAGTCACACTTCTGAAGAAAATTGACTCTCCCTCCCCCAACAGCCATCAGTTGCCAAGAGCTCTTAAGCTTAGAAGTGGGGGCTCGTAAGACCCTCTGTCATTCAAGTTGGAATTATGGACCACTTTGAACATGTGCAGATAACCACAGCTGCTGCGAATTCATAAATGCAACATTCACATCATGTCCAGAAGACAGCATATCACAAGACTCCTCCTAGCCCCCAAGCTCTTGCATAGGAAGTCTTGCTTAGACATGGTTATGAGATCGCCAAAACCACTCTGTGTCCCCCTGTGGGAACACGGGTGGACTCCATTCCTCAGGCCAACCTCCCCTGGAGTTTGAAAGAACACATGACAGGGTTCTGGTCAAAGGCAGGCAGGTGGACGGATGCAGGATCTTTCCATGCATCACCTGCACGCCCTTCCCAGAGATGGGTCACCCTCACATCTTCCTGTTCCGTGTTTCTGCTGAAAGATGCAGACTCCAGGCAATCCCCTTAACCTGTGAAGAGTCTTCATCCGTGCAGTGGAAACAACTGCTTGGAATATACTGGTCGGAGGAGAAGGGCATCAGGTATGGAAAAGACAGCACTCGGGGATGGGGACTCTCAGCAAGGCTGCTGCTGCTGCAGGTGCTGCAGGTGCTGCTGCTGCTGCAGGTGCTGCAGGTGCTGCTGCTGCTGCAGGTGCTGCAGGTGCTGCTGCTGCTGCAGGTGCTGCAGGTGCTGCTGCTGCTGCAGCTGCTGCTGCTGCTGCTGCTGCAGGTGCTGCAGGTGCTACTATGCTGACAGCTTTGCTATCTAAAATATGCTTGATGGACCATCGGGGTCAGAATCAGTGTTCATGAATGGTCACCACCACAACTACTTCTGAAAACCCTACAAGGCCTGGTGAAATAATGCATGCAAAATCTGGCCTTAGTATTAATTTATTTATTAATAAATTTATTAATTTATTAATTAGTATTAATTTATTAATAACCTTTTGTCATGCAGTAACTCCACGGAGAATGTGTGGACAATCTAAAAGCCAAAAAGGAAGTCTGCATTACCAGACAGCAACTGCACAGGGAACTTGCCCAAGCCATGTAGCCCTGTGCTGTACTGGTGTTTATGGTTGTTGCTTGTTTGTTTGTTTGTCTTTTATGCACAACAACCACATCCTGGTCGACACATTCCATTTAGCAAGAATTGTTAGTGAGGAGTGAAATTTCAGGAGCCAAAAGCAAAGCCAGTACACTTAGAGGCATTTCTGGATCCTAGAACTGTGGACTAGGTATTTGATGGATTATATTTTCTTCCCATTTTGGTGGGTGTTGGTTCTAAGGTCAGAATTGTGCTCCCAACATGACATCAGTTGTGTTAAGTCTAGAGGCCCGTTACTTTAAGTTACTTTACTTTTTTATTTACGTTACTTTAAGTTACTTTGAATAACTGTGTGTGTCTGTGTGTTCGTGTGTGTGCGCGTGCGCGCGCGCACGTATGCGTGTGCGTGTATGTGCGTGTGTGTGTGTGTGTGTGTGTGTGTGTGTGTGTGTGTAAGCCGAGTGCAACCTCTCTCAGATGCCCTCTCTCAGATGCCCTCTATGTTGGTTTTTGAGAAAAGGACTCTCACTGGGCGGGAGTTCACTGATTAGTCTTAACCGGCCTGCCGGTCAGCCTCAGGCATCTGCCCACCTCTGCCTACTCAGCACTGGAATTACGAGCACACGTTACCATGCACACGTTACTATGGTTTTGTTTTTAATGTGGATCCTATGACTCAAACTCAGTTTCTCATGCTTGCGTGTCAGCACTTCATAAACTAGACCATCACCCCTGCCCAACGTAGGTCCTTTGGCATGGTCATAGAGGCCATCATGAGGGTGCTTAAGATCAAGTGAATGAACACAGTGCACCACACTTTGCCATTTCTAACATTTAACCCTGGTCTCAGTTCTAGACATTGATTCAAAGCAGGGACCCAATCCGAAGCCAAGGTTCTGCACTGGCAGCCCCAGGCCCCACACTGGGCTGCCAACTAGAATTCAGTAAGTTCATGAACTTGAATAAAATAAAACAACAACTTTTCTTCTGTAGCTCCCTTTAATCACACAGGTGAGCAATGGAGTCGCAGGCACATTCCTGCCACCTGTGAATTTGTCAACAAAAGAAATCACAGATTATTTTTAGGTCACATGACATAATTATCAGAGTATCTCCAAACATCATAATGCTTATTGCTACTTCCAAATTATGGTAATTACTAAACCTGCTTGCTTAATGTGTTAATAAAGGAAATAAAGATTTGACTGAATCATTGTTTTTTTACTCTTATACTAAACGCATTTCAGTCTGGTTTCCTTGGTGATTCGTAGAACTTTGTACTATGTCTTTTTAAATTTTTATTCGTGTATTGGGGCACGGGTGTGTTCCAGCACACGCCTGTGAAGGTCAGAGAATAACTTTCAGAAACTGGTCATTTCCTTCCATCTTGTCAAAGCAGGGTTTCTCCTCTTTCCACTTCTGAGTACTCCAAGCTTCCTGGCCCAAAAGCCTTCAGGGAGTTTTCCTGTCTCCACCTCCCACCTCCTCACAGAAAAGTTTTTCTGCATCCTGTGGGTTCTCTTATCCTCGGCCTAAAGGGACATTGGCCAGCCAGAGCAGGATGAGCATGGTTCTGACAGCCTTATCCTGCTCCCCAATTCCCTCTGCCTTGTTAAAAACCAGCAGACCACATTCCTAAAGCTAATCACCAAGTTCTATTCCTGGGCACTTCCCCCTCCTGAGGCTGACTACCAAAGTCCAGCTATCAAAGCACTGATGTTCAGCAATCAAAAGCCTCCTTTGGCTGTCCTAATTAACATGCCTAATTAAAATTAGGCAGCTCATTGTAACAGGGGTTTCCACTCACCTTTATAAACCACGATCCTATATGCCATGTCTGTCTCCTTTGTACCCAGAGGCAGTCCTTTGTCCTCCAGGACAAACATCCCTTCCCCCTCTCCCTCTTCCTCTATCTCTTGTCTTCTTCTCTTATTCCCTGCCCTCTGTCCCTCTGGGGCAAACAATCCTCCCTTGTGCTGGGAATGTGGCCTTGGAGGTCTTGAGCTGATGCTTTCCCTTCCCAGGCTTGTGTGGCGAAGGCTTTTAACCTCTGAGCCACTGCCGTCTCAGCAGCCACGTGTCACATTTACTTTTACTAGTTTGTCACCAGTGTCACACAATGTGTTCCGGTCCTCCAACCCTTCCCAGACCCACCCCTTCTAGGCTTGCCAAATTCAGTAACTACCCCCCTCCCCTTCTTTTCAACCTCTCCAGACCAGTTTGTGCTCCCCATGCATTCTTGGATGTAGCTTTTTCTTCTGGAGCATGGTCAACTTAAACAACAACGACAACAACAACAACAACAACAAGCAAACAAACAAACAAAAAAGAAAACTTTATCTTGGAGTTGAGAGCTGCGAGTCTTCCCAGGTATCCAATGGCATCTTGAGAGATTAACAAGCTTGGTCTGCTGGGGTCTTGAGGACCCTCAATCTCATATACTTAGAGACTAAGTCTAGAATCAGACATTTTGTTGGTGTTTGCTAAAATATCCTATAGTGGCTAGCTTCCTCCTTTCCTCCCTCCTTCCATAGCTTTCTTGCTTTCTTTTTTTTTTTTTTAGCTTCCTGTTATTTCTCACATTGTATCTACAAAGATTTAATGTTGTTCTTCCTAAGACCTTGGCAAGGTCATTACTATTCTAATATGAATCTCATGGATCTGCCTGTTGAAAGGAACACATTCTACAGAAATGTGGTGATCCACTCTATTATCTTTCTGAGGCTATACAATTCTCTCCCTCTGAATCCAGTACACTGAAAGCATTGCCCACCTGTCAGTCCTTCCAGAATGTTACAAGAAGGAAGTCACCAAAAGTCTTGAGTTGCAAAGGTCAGTGAAGGTAGTCAATATAGATACAGGTGGAATCCCAACTGCATCCTCTACTGACTATGTCACGTTGAAGAAATAGGGAAAATCATTTCACCTATGTGAGCCACTGACTCCTGCTGTTCTTTAGATGGGAAGAAGTGAGATGGGGCAAGACCATCAAGTTGCCTATCAGAAAGCTGGTCGTAGTGCAAGTTCAGGGAAGGGCCTGGTAAAGCCTAGGGCCGAGGACATGGCTGGCCAACATCATCCTTGTCACAGCTCTCTTCCTCATGCTGTGCCAGATGTTCCATCCCCAGGAAATATCTTCTTAAATGCCTGGCTTAGGTGATACATTCTAGTTTGTGCAAGGGAATGGTGTCTCTCTATATAGCGCTAATGAAATTTCAATAGAGAATCCTCATTCTCTTTCTGTCTTCTCCATGTTAATGCTGGAGGTATGGGTTAACACTGTGGAGCCTGAGACACGAGCACTCTGTGCTGACTGGTCAACACACAGAAAAATCCACCATGCGGACTCGCCCTAGCCTTGCTTAGTATGAGGTGTGAGGCAAAAATAGACCTTCACTGGGTGGACCACTAGGACTTCTTAGGGAATATATGGCTTCAGCACTGACTAGCTTCTATTAGTATTGATGAGGTATGACAATTTCCTCCCAGATAAACCACTTCAACATGGAGGAAACCTCTGCACGATACAAGAAGTTCTAAAAGAAGGCTTGCTAAGAAGGAACTTTAAAAGAAATGTTCCTTAATGATCAGGAAGTAAATAGCTTAAGAGGCTCAGAGAATCCCTGATACTGACTAGCTGAACAAGCTCCCTCCCTCTCCCAGGTTATCCAATCAGAAAGGATGCCTGAGAGGCCTGAAAGAGGCCTCTCCCACCCGTTGAGTTGCCTGTGAGTCTTGCAATGAGCTTACCGGGTTTTGTAAACCATCACCCACTCCAGGGTAAGCTTTGAGAAATACAACCGCCTTTGAATGTTCCTCTCTTCTAAGTAACTGCTCCCACACACACACTCCTATAAGAAATACCAATAAACACATTGGCTCACTAAGTCGGACTTGGTGGTATTATTATGGTCTATCATTGGTGCCTTATAGGGTGAATAAGGCTGTGTTCACACCTCCCAAGAAGCAGTGTCTCAAAAAATCCTGAACAATGAAGCACAGAATTATGAAGCCCCTTTGCGGGATGCAACAGACAGAGCGCCATAAGACACACTTAGAGATCAGCATGAACCTGCCTCCTACCTGCCAAGCCCAAAGGCTGTGTGAGCTTCAGAAGAAGAAACCCATCCATCAAAGCAGTCTCTCTACGGACTCTGGAAACCCAGCTTGGCTCATTGGAACAGACAAAAGCCTCTTGAGACACTACAGTTTCAGTCACAGTCCACATTCGCTAAAGCCAGAAGCATATTGCTTGCTCCCCAGGGATGCAAGAGGCCCTAAGATTTTCCCATTGGCTGCCCTGCTTATGTGCTTGTCTTGTAGCAGCCCCACCCACCCCCCCAGCCCTTAACACAACTTCTGCCATGAAGTATCATTGAGTCTTGCAGTCTGGCACAGGGGCAGAAAAATCTGCCAAAATGAGACTAAAGACCATCAACCTCCATAGTTCTGGGAAAGTCCCTAAATATACTAACCCTGCTTTTTAGCTTCTGTTTAGGTTCTGCTTCTGGATAACTGTTCTTGATAACTGAGGTGGGTCAACTCAGGATGTTTTTGGTGCTTAAAAGCTCACTCCAAAAAGGCTCAGGACTGCACTCAGAACAACCAATGTAGTAGCCATCTGTAAAGACTTCCTGTTGGCTTGAACCCACATCTGAGTGTCTTTTCTAGTAGATGCCTCACAGCAGTGTGTGGTGTGGGTGTGGGTGTTGGAGAGGGCCACATTTGTTCATGCAAGCACAGAGGTTAACACAGGATGTCCTCCTCCATTGCTTCTCCAGGGCTCACACTTTTCATTAGACCAGCTGGCCTGCAAGCCTCCAGAATCCTCTCACTCCCTCCCCAAAGCACTAGGACTATGCACTTCCCTTGTCACAGCTGGCTCTCACGTGGGTGCCAGGGAGCCAAACTCAGGTTCCATACGTAAGCAGCTTGCTCTCTACCCACTGCTGGCTACCCACCTTCAAGAAATAGATTACGGGATCAGAACTCCAACCTCCTCGGTCGGCAACTGCCGAAAATGGCTCAGCGACAAAGCATGAGATGTAATTAACATGTTTCAAATCAACATGTAAAACATGTCAGATATTTGAGTATTAATTAATATTTTTTCACAAACTAATTACATTAGAATGACGAGCCCAGGAGGAACTAAAGGAGTTTTCAAATTCTGTTTCACTCCTCTTATTTAAATGTCTGCATGGATTACCACTTTATTCAATTTCTAGGGTTTTTTTTTTAATTTACCAGAAACGATCCAAACATCACACTTTTTCACAGCCATCATCATTTATTCATAGCTCAATAGAGGAAGCCAGTACAGCAATAGCTCTACTTCTCCCCTCACCCCTAATTGTCATTCTGGTGAGAGGAGGAATGCCAGCCCCGAGTCAAGGAACATTACTGCCACACATCAATCGTGGTCACCAGTCTCCCCCAAGTGTGTGAGCATTGTCCATCAGGAGCGGTTTGTGCTGAGCAATGCAGACTTCTGCCCAGGGGGCCCGCAAGCCCACTCCTCCTATCTTAGCTTGTTCAGGAAGCAAAGTGCGTGGAATCAAATCCAAACTCTGCGCATGGCCGTATGGCCTTGGGTAGATCCATAAACCCTTCTGAGCCTCGGTTCTATCACCCATTAAATGAAGGTTATAGGAACAGTCTCCCAAGTCTGTCAGAAAGAATAAGAGAGGAAATCCATGCAAAATGCTGAGTGTGGAAGTCTGGATTCTCCAAAGGCATTGTGTTCACTGCCATCATCGGGAAGAGGCCAGTGTACAGGCAAGGTTCCTCACCCGCACATCCAGGGAGACCTTCATCTCTCTGCCGCTCCATTATTCACCCACTAAACATCCATCCAATGAAGAGAAATCTCTTTGCTTCCTATAAAAATGTCTTCAAAGCCAGGCATGATGCCTGAACCCCTGGCACTGAGAAGGCTGAGGTGGGAAGGCCATGGGGTTTCAGGATTTCGCGGGCTATATGAAGAGTTCAACACCAGCCTATAGTATATAGACGATGTTTCCAGCAAAACCAATGATATAAATGACGCTTCTACTCATAAAATTATGCCACAGGGCATCTTTTTCAGGTGTGAGGGTCTCAATCCATTTTGGGGGGAACCTTGAACAAGGCACGAGGGTAAGGGAAGGGAAGGGTCTATTGCACCCAAAGTCTCCTCCGGCTTCCTAAGGAACTGAGATGCCTTCTGCCGGATCAGCCTTTCACACCTTTATTCCACCTTTGCTACAGCTTACCTGGAGGCACCTGGTTGTCTGCCTGTGGGTCTCCTATGTCACAGGCTCCTTGAGAGCTAGAAAATGGTGGTTGCCCTGTGTTAAGTCACCAACGCCCCAAGGAGTGGCCACCGACACACTCTTTAAGCTTGTTGAACTGTGCAGGTCCCCACAAGGGTCCGTCCTTTGCCAAATATATTTTTCCCTCCACTACTCTGAGAAACCCCATCCTCCTGGCTTCCAGCCACAGTCCTTCCTACTCATCCCTGACTAGAGCTAGAATCTCTACTCTTTTCTTTTCTTTTCTTTTCTTTTCTTTTCTTTTCTTTTCTTTTCTTTTCTTTTCTTTTCTTTTCTCTTTTCTTTCCTTTCCTTTCCTTTCCTTTTCTTTTCTTTTCTTTTCTTCCTCTTCTTGCGTGTCCCATAGCCCTAAATGGAATCTCTTCAGACTCTCCAGCACCTTCCAAATCTGTTATTGTGTGTGGGTTTTCAGAATCAGGAAGCTCAATTCCCCACTTCTTCGCTTCAAACATTCCGGTTCCCTCCATCAACAGTCACCGCCCCCCACACCTCTTGCTTCTTCTTCTCCATGAAAGCCATGCTCCACAGGTGAAGCCACACATCTCTTCGCCATGGATAAAGCATGCTGGATCCTTGAAGTTATGCACTTTTACAGAGGATGACAAGCCAGAGCCTCCACCACCGGACCTCTTTGGTGTACTGACTCGGAGCTGCAGTGATATATGAGCCCAGGAGCAGATCTTTTGATCGTAGACAGTCAGGAGGTTAGAATGTATAATGCAATGGAAATAAATGGTGTCAACCCCGTAGGAAGTAATTGATGGTGGAGGGATGGGCTTTGTGGTCACAGCACACTTGGGAAGTCCTAGCACAGAGCTAGCCAGGCTGACTGGGCTTCAGAATGGCTGACCTCAGAAGGGAGCATTTGGAAGAGGAGAGGCTAGGCTTTCTGTCAGTGTCCCAAGAAAAAGCCTTGGCTCCTGAAGCAATTAGATGACTCCTGACCTCACTTTCCAGGCACCCCGCTGTGCCTGACAGTCACAGGCGTGACCTTCACTCCGCTCCTATTAGCTCTCTGAAGGAACTGTGCTGAGCTCTGTTTTGCTTGTCTGTGAAATAGGGAAGATAGCAAAGCTGGCTTCGTAGGAATCCCAGAAGGAGCTGAAACAAGGTAAAGGACCCCGAAGGACCTGCACAGTGCCTGGTGCACACTCACACACTAGTGGACTTCAGCTTCGGCTGTTGCTGTTCCTGTCTTCATAACACAGCCCCTTCCCATATTCACGTTCTTGTTGGTGTCCAAATACATGATGGAAGCACTTGAGGGTGGAAGGCTTTCCTTTCCCTCATCATTTGAGGGGTATGCCATCCACCACGGTAGGAACGTGTGAGGCAGGAGTCTGAGACAGCTGGTCACATTGCATCTGAGATCAGGCGGCACACAGCAGAGAGGGAGGCAGGCCTCATTCATACCTAGCCCATGACCCATTTCCTCCACAACATTTGACGTACTAAGTAGTACCACCAGCTGGGACCCAAGTGCCTGTGGGGACACTTCATGTTCAGATCACAAGGCAAATTGTGCCAGTGGAAAGTCCTCAAGACCTCCCAGTAACAGCCCATTTTAAAAATTTATTTGTTATGTATTCATTTATTTTTATTTGTATGTCTCTGTTTATACTATGTAAGTGAAAGAGCCCACAGAGGCCAGAAAAGGGGTGTTTAATCCCTTAAGTCTAGAATTACAGGTGGTTATGAGCTCCTTGTGTGTGCTGGGAACTTAACTCAGGTCCTCTGGAAGAGCGGCACGCACTTTCAAATGCTCTTCACGATTTCAACAGATCTCACCATTGCTCACCGTCCATTCCCGAGCGTCTTTTTAACAGAAGTTCACGGAGTAAGGGACCCCTGCAGATTCAAGGACCGATGTTTCCATTTGGCTTAGTCTCTGAGTTTGTCCTTGCCAGCCCTTTGTTGCCTGTAGCGCTCAGAATGAGCTACAAACACCCCAGCGAAGGTCACGATGAGTGGCGTGTATTCACGGCTGTGCAATTAGCAGGAGAACGTCAGTGGCCTCCCTAACACCAGGTCATCCCGTCTGCTATCTCCAAAGAGTTGCAGGGCTCATTCTCGATTCTCATTCTATGAGGCAGGACGAAGAATGCATGGGCATCATCTGTCCTTGTTTCACCACCTGAGAGACTCTAGACCTTGGACAGCCTGTTATGGCTTAACTGTGACACGGCCTCCACAGGCTCCAGTGTCAAACACTTGGTCCCCAGCTCGTGATGCTGGTGGGGAGACTGTGGCCTCTCTAGGTGAAGAGTTCAGTGTGGTAGAGGTGATGATTTCAGTGAGGTAGTCCCACTCTCTCTCTCTGCTTCTTGGTCCATTGAGGTGAGAAGATCCATAGCCACTATTCTTGCCACCAAGACACAAAGTCTTCCCCCATGTTTCTTTCTCCTTGTTTAACCCTAGCCTCTCAAACCACAAGCAAAACCAGACTTCTTCTCCTGGAACATTCTCCTTGCCTGCTGTTTGGTCATAGCAATAAGAAAATCAACTTGAACAATAGCAGCCTTGTCCTCATGTGTGTGGTGTAGACATCCACACTTACTGTGAGTGTGTTCACATAACTCAGTGTCTGGGGATCATACACAAGAAGTGACTGAAAGTCACAATCAATGCTGTGCCTGCATCTGAGTCTGTGTCTGTGTCTGCTGCTGCTGCTGCTGCTGCTGCTATTGCTATGGCTGTAACTGTGGCTGCTGCTGCTGTGGCTGTGGCTGCTGCTGCTGCTTCTACTGCTTCTGCTGCTGCTATTGGTGGAAGGGTTCTTTCTACAGCTCTCCCAAGGCACTAGATTTCTCCGGGTGTTTTCACTGTAGAGGTCCCACTGGTTAGTCAGGCTGTCCCAGAGGCTTCTTAGCAGCTGTATTTCTGCATAGTTTTCATGGCTAGCTCTCAGTTCTGACTCCACTCTCCCTATTCTCCATCCAAGCACTTCCTTCTGCTCTGGACTAGGGACACCAAGTTTGCCAGGTTTTCATACTGTCTGTGTCTCTCTGTATGTGTCTCTCTGTATGTGTCTCTCTGCCTCTGTCTCTCTGTGTCTCTCTCTGTGTCTCTCTCTGTCTCTGCCTCTCTCTTCTTCAATGTTATCCACACCCATTCTCCATCATTTCTTCTCTCCATGCCACATAGAATAAATGTTCTCTCCTCCACCCAATGGAAGGTCCCATGCTCTGGAGACACAACAGCAAGCAAGATCCAGTGACCCTGGGGGTGGGGGTGGGGGCTCTGGTCTCCCCTGCTCTCAGTCTGTCCACACGTCCCCTGTGGCCTAGTCTCCAACATAATGCCACTTGAAAAGTTGTTTCTAGAATCTTAACTTGCCTCCAGGCCCAGGACCCATCATTCTCTTGGCTTAAGGGCCTGCCTTCGTGAACAGCTGCTCTGTCAAGTGGCGTATATGTCTTCCTGTTTCCTTCTGAGGCCATGCCCACCTGGCTTCTGCTTCCACCGACAATGGAAAGGCTTCCCTGGAACGCTTGAGATTGCACATTGACTGAGCCTAAAACCACCAGCCTGGTCCTGCCTTCCCTAAGCCCCTCTGAGGCAACCAATATGGCCACTCCATTTCTCTACCCTTCTTGTGCCATGGCTTTCTTGAGAATATTTGGCTCTGCATTTTTATGTTCATTCCAGACAGCCTCCCCCCTTTCGCTTCTTCAGAGCATAGAAAACAATTTCTCCTCACACTTGTTCTATTGTTTATTCGGTGACTGATAAACTTCTCTCTCTCTCTCTCTCTCTCTCTCTCTCTCTCTCTCTCTCTCTCTCCCATGCCTGTGCCGATGCTCTTATTTTTTTTGTTTGTTTGTTTGATAACAGCATAGCTCACCTTCAGTGCTCGCCTGAGATCCCTCTGCAAACACAAAGGCTCACTTGAATTTGAACTCAGATCTGAAGCTTATATGGGGAGGGCTGTGCTAGTGTGAGAATCTTGCTCCTCATGAACTGGCTGACACCAAAACACTTCCTACCCAGTCCTCCCCACAGAGAACCTCTCTTCCAAGGACCTGGCTGTGTGTTGGAATTGTGCATGCATCTCAGCTCCGTGCCTGGAATATATTATGCTGTCTTGTCAAAGTCCACCATAAAAAGCACTAACCACATCTCCAAATGAGAAATCCGGGCCCTTGTGCTGAGCCCAGATGACCTGTCAGAGCTCTTGAAGTGTCCATTTGCTCTAGGTTTAAGGTCAGGGGAGATGATCACCATGTGACTCGGCAAAATAGGAGGAAGCCAAGAACACTACTGTGAAAGGCCCTTGATGCTCAAGTGGACCTTGTCCCTGAGTGACAGAAAAGGTCATGAAACCCAATGCGAACTAAACCATGCAAGGACATCACTGCCTGGCAATGTGAACAGATTATAAAACTGTCCCCAGACATGGCTCCTAAATGATCGGCCACCCACTGAGTGTTTTTCTATTGTACCTTAGACACAAAGGTTTGAAGGTAGAATTAAGTCATCACAGGAGCTCCATTTCTGATGTGTGTCCCTTTCAAGAAAAGAACCCAAATGAGAGTACCAGACTCTTTAAAAAAAATGTTGGGTGTGTGGTACATGATTATCATCCTATGCAGAGACAGAGATCAAAGGATTCCTCAGGCTCACTGACCAGGCAGTCTTGCCTACTTGGCAAGTTCCCAACGAGTAAGAGACATAGTCTCAAAGGTGGTGGATGTCATTTCTGGGGAGACACCTCTTTCCTACACACACACACACACACACACACACACACACACACACAGAGAGAGAGAGACAGAGAGAGAGAGAGAGAGAGAGAGAGAGACAGAGACAGAGACAGAGACAGACAGAGAGACAGAGAGAGAGAGACAGAGAGACAGAGAGAGAAAGACAGAGAGAGAGAGACAGAGAGAGAGATCACATTATTAAAAACCTTCTTCGTGCCAGGCTCTCCTAAATATCACACATTTGTTACCTTGTTTACAGTTCACACCAAATACAAAGCATTTTCTCTAAAGGACCATTTACTGAAGATCTATAAGCTCAGTAAACTATAAGCTATGTGGTAGAGCCTAGCTGCAAAGTATAGGCCATTGGAGGTACATCCTGGGGGCAGGCATATTCTCCCCCAGAGACTTTCTAGTTCTTTCTCCAGCACTCTTTGTCCCATGTCTGCCATACAGAAGGGTGGAATGGTGTGCCTCTGCCACACGGTTACTGCCACTACAATGCTTGTCCTCATTATGGGCCAGGATCAACAGAGCCAGGAACCGTGGACTGAACCCTCAGGAAACATAAACCAAAAGAACTCCTGTCTCCCTAAAGTTATGGCAGGTCCTTTGTCATAGCAATGTAAAGCTGATACACCCTTCTGTGTGTGAACTGCTGTCACACTTTGCAGATAAAAGGTGAGGTGAGGGATTGACCTCCATCACACAATGAGTCAGCTGTAAGCTAGGAAGTTCCCTTTGAGACACAGACACCATCCTCTGCCACCCCGCCCACACAACAGTTTACTTGGTCCACATGAAAAGCGCTAGGCTCTCCAATGAGCCAGGTGGCCAGAGCTGGTCTGCTCACAGCAAGGGCAGCTCAGCCCGTCGTGGGTACAGTGGGTACCCACTTTTCAAAAGGGCCAGACTGCTTCGAACTGGCTCACAGTCCCTGATTAGCTTCCTCGAGACACAGACTTGAGACAGGAAAAATAAATGATTGCTTGGCCTGAAATAAAGTTTCCTTTAGAAAGGAAAAGAAGAAAATCATTAGGAGGAACACTCCACCCCCACTCCCCGAGAGCCACCGTGATCAGCACCTGGGTCGTTTGCTGCTGCGATTATTGGGGGTAACAAAACGGTAATATCAATCAATCCAGTTCGACTGCTCTGCCCTCAAACAGAAGCTGCCCCATTTATCAAAATGGAGGCCCTCCACTGGGTCTGTAGTACCATTAAACTATCAACAGGCGATCACTAAGGCGAGGCAAAATAAAAAAAAAAAAAAACAGCTGTTAACTGAAAGGAAATAATTTTTCTTTTATCCCAAGCATCCTGGCCAGCAGAGTCCTTTGTCTGGCTGTCAGCAGAGTCAACGTGGGCTGGGTCTCAGATCTTTGTTTCTATGCAGTCCGTGCTTGAGAGAGGCCAACAGAAACACTTGCAATGCACTGCCTGAGCCCAGGTAACCAGGTTTCTCTCTCAGCAGGGCAAGCTGCGTGACGATAAATAGGGGGAAATGTGTATGCATTTGTGTGATAAAGCAGGCTTAATGATTCCCGAGGGGAAGGAACCCGGGAGCCATACAGTTGCAACTTAGGTTCAAAACGGAGCCACGCAGGGCCAATTAACGTGCAAATATGTATGTGCTGAACCTGCACTCCATCCGTCATGTGCCGTGTGGAAATTGGGCCATTTATCTGTTATATTATGTATGTGACATCTTAGTTTGGTTCTTACAGGCTGCTTGGGGACAAAGAGGCCATGTGCTTTGCAGCTAGCAGAGGGAATTTAAGATAAATTCCTCAGCTGTCGTCAACGTTGCAAGGCACGGAATTTGGTTGGAAGATAAAGCTTTTCCGTCGGCAGGGTTTTAATGTCTCTCCACAGCCCGTGTGGTGTCTTATTAAAACTGTGTGTGGTGAGGGAGGGGCGGCATATGCCGTGAGGAGTTATTGGCACAGACAGCTTGCTGTCACGTTTCCTGAGTCCGGATTTAGCAAACGTTATTCACATATTCGCTGTCAATCTGCAGAGAGAAAAGCGAGCTGGCGAAGCCGTTCACGCACTCATTCCACGGGCTTGTAATTCTTTTTGTTTTCCTTTAACCCACGTCTCTGCCACAGGTAGAGCCTGTTCTGCCTAAATTACAACCACTTGTCTGTATTTAGGCGAAAAGCAAAAGGTGACTGAAGACAGAAAAGGACTGCCCCAATGAGGTTCCCTGATGTGTCGCTATTCACATACAAGAAGGCTCTGCTTGTCCGTGGATTTGAATCCCACATTAAATAATAGTGACCACTTGCTTCGGTGAATCACCATTAGAAATTCAATTAATAAAAGGTTACCTCCCTACAGTGGTGAAAAGAATTATGTTCAGCTGCAATAGTGACAACTGAGCCTTCAAAGCAATGGCTAGGAAAACAGGAGTCTTCGAGATGTGTTCTGGGTCTTGGGGGGGAGAAACTGGGCAGACCAAGGAATGGACTGGCTCAGCATTTGCTCCAGGATGTCCCCTGTGTGCTGGGCCTTCACAACCTTAATTCTCTCCATCCCTCTGCCCTGTTCTGATCCTGAGGATAGAACATGGCCTCCTACACACGGTGTCCTGCTCCAAACCAGGTAAACGAGTGGCCTCAGAATGGGGCCTCTAACACTTGTGGACCAGATCGAGTCTTTCCTCCTCATTTCTAATAAATATTGTGTTCATAGCCTTGGAAATGCTTGGAAAGCTGGCACCTTCCTTCCCCTGCATTTCTCCTTCCCTTCCTCTGTCTCCCCCCATCCCCTCCATCCCCCTCTCCTGTTCGTCCCCATCCTCTTTCTCTTCTTCAGTTTGCTCACTTGGTGTTTTCCACCCTCGGTCGTCCCCGTCTGTCATTCATAAGGTCATTTCACACACCTGTGGCTGGCGCTGGACTGCGGTCAAGCATTCCCTTGCATCCTGCAGCACGGTTTGCTTACGGCTAATGGGCCTGAGCTACGTCCAGCATGGAACCACGGGATTAGAACCTCCAAGAATGGTCCTGCCTCTGTCTGCTGGTGGGCGGCAGCATGAGCCTGCGTTTCCCTCGGCTCTACCAGCGGATGCTGGATTGTCAAGTCTGCAAAGATCATTTCAACCAAGACGCGAAGTACTCCCCTCTTCCCCACCTCTAGTTGTAATCAAAGCTATAAAGATAAATGTCTTGCCACAGAGGGCTGCTAGAGAGTGGAAGGGGGGAAACATGCAAAGGTATTGTTGTTGTTGTTATTGCTGTTTGTTTGTTTGTTTGTTTGTTTTCTATTGACTGAATGTTTTAAGTTGTCCAGTATGGCAAAATTGAGAGAGTGCCTTGGGAAGGGCAAGGAGGTAAAGGAAGCAGGAAGCTGTCCGTGGTGCTGACCACAGGAGCTTGCTTGTGGCCTTAATGTGTAACAAAGCAGGGATTTACTGAACATGACGTGCACATCAAGCAATGACCTACGACCTTTGCACACGGAAATCAGAGGTCAAAACTGTACTCCGATAGATAGGGCTTGGACTCATTCCTTCACTGAATGAGTCTTGGAAAGTTTGGGTGTTCCCAAACATCAGTTCACCTGTCTGTGAAGAGGAAATCAGGACAGCTGCTGTAGCCAAGATTTTGGCGAGAATCCTAATCTACAATGAATGAAAACACCCCTGTAACACTGAGGATGCAACAGGCACCTGATAATGGAACTAAGCATTGTGCTCCCTGTAAACTACCTGGGCAGTTACTACCACCAAACTTTTCATAGTCTCAAAAGCCTCATGGGAAGGAGTGTCAGAAACAAGATTCAGCAAGGTGGCTGTGATGGTGAAGGCACTGGCTGCCAAGTTTAACAATCTGGGTTCTACCCCTGGGTCCACATGGTAGGAGGACAGAAGTGACTTAGAAAGAGTCTCCTCTGGCTTACACACACGGACACACACACATGGACACACACATGCACACTAAGTCAATAAACAAAATGATACTCGAGTCTCTATAAGGTGTGATTGTTATTCCCATTCTGAAAAAGAGAAAACATTTCTTAACATAGCTTGCTCAAATGATGAGTGGTGGTGCACGTCTTTAATCCCAGCACTTGGGAGGCAGGGGCAGGCAGATTTCTGAGTTCGAGACCAGCCTGGTCTACAGAGTGGGTTCCAGGACAGCCAGGGCTACACAGAGAAACCCTGTCTCAGAAAAACAAACAACAACAAATTATTAGCTCCCGGATTATTCGGAAACAGGTAAGCCTGGGAATGCCCGGCCTCCACCACAGTTCTGCAGCTCCTGACTGACCCTTCCTGTGCATCTCTATGCCCAATACTCACCTCACTATTCAAGTTCAATACCTTCCTACACCATTCATATACCACGCACCTTGTGAAGCAGCAGAGAACTGCCCTACCCATCAGTGGGGACACTGCAGACCCACTCCTGGGTGGCCCCTCATGCTCTATAGGCTCTGTTGGAGCCAGGCCCATGAGCTTTATTCTGTAACAAACATGTAACAGAGCATAGGAGACACCATTATCCTTGGGGCAATGAAAATAGTGGACAGATGGGCCATCGCCATCTAGGTCACCAATCTTGCTTTCTCCAAGTTGTGACTTGAGAAGAGAGGAGAGGCTCTGTGGATGCCTTCTTGGGGTAACCATGACACTATAGACAATTTCCAGCCGGTGCTATTGGAGGTCTATGACCAACATCTGTTAATATGGTTTCTACTATACTGTTAGCATCCGATAAAATTCTCTTCAGACCCTGGAGAGGCCAAGTAGGGAAGACAGAAGGCGTTTCCAAGGCAATAGAAGACCACTTTGAAATCCTCACTGCTGTTATAAGCTGCTCAGAGCATGCTCTCTGAGCAGTGGGCCAACCCAACCCAGCACCGTGGAAAATGTGCCAAAGACAGCAAACCCAG
The DNA here is from genome assembly GCA_964023405.1 of Apodemus agrarius. Lineage (NCBI taxonomy): Eukaryota > Metazoa > Chordata > Mammalia > Rodentia > Muridae > Apodemus > Apodemus agrarius. Next base: position 8,630,529 of record OZ030015.1, read on the forward strand.
ACAGCCGACCACAGGGAGAGGCACAGCCAGGGGACTTGGTTCACTCCGAGAAAAGGAAGCCACTTCAAAATGTCCCCCAAAGACAGCACAGCCGTGTTTCTTACCTCAGCTTGGTCAACAGCAGGACTCACCAAAACCTGCACATTAAAGAAAAAAAAGACCTTAGTATCGATTCAACAGGAAGGAAATTGCAGTAATTGTCTTTCTAAAGGAGCCACATCGATAATTTTTATGACCAGAGGGGACTATGGGACAACCCACATGAGCGTGTACAGACTCATACACATACTGGCATGTGCACGCGCACACACACACACACACACACACACACACACACACTTTCTCTTCCACCAAACCCAGTGACAGCAGATTCATCTTCACAGTCTTGTGAAAAGGTGAAGAGGATAATTAATATTTTCAACACATTATAGCAAGCTTGCCAGGAAGCAGAAGGGGGAAGGCCATGTACAAAGCCACACACTGAGAATTAAACGAACACCAAGGAGGCAAAGGCATTGATGACAATTCCTCTTATTAATGACACTTTTGTGGGTATTTTGTCCCTTAAGTTTCAAGCCAGCCTCGTGGACAGCAACAACTGCAGCCCCCGCGTTTGCAAAATGTCTCACAATATTGTGAAGCATAAAGTCCTGACAGGCTTTACTCCAACTTCCTCGTGTTTCTTTCTTTCTCATTTAACCCCTAAAAAACTTTTCTTAGCCCTGCTTCATAGATGAGAACACCAGGGCTTAGAAAACTTAGGTAACTTTCCCAAGATCTGAAAGTTAGTAAGTAGAGAGAATTAGATTTGATCCTGGAAGCAAAGCATTTCAAGCTCCTATGGAGAGGCCCACAGTATACAGGGGCCTGTGGATGCCAGAATCAGATGTTTATTCCCTAAAGCTGGAGTTACAAAGAGTTGAGAGCTGCCCAGTGTGGGTGCTGGGAGTTGAACCTGGGTCTTCTGGAAGAACACCAAGTAATCTTAACCACTGAGCCATCTCTTTGGGTTTATATTGGCTTTTTTGTTGGATTTGTATGTGTGTGTATGTATGTATGTATGTATGTATGTATGTATGTGTGTGTGTGTTGTGGTCAGGCATGTGTGGGTATATAAGTGAGTATTTGTGTGTGTGTGTGTGTGTGTGTGTGTGTGTGTAAGTCACAGAACACCCTTGTGTGTCATTCTTCAGGCAGTTATCCACATTAGTTTTGCAAAAACTGTCTCTCACTGGGACATCAGACATGTCAACCAGGCTGTACCAGAAAGTCAAAAAGTCCCAGGGACACCACCTGTCTCTTCCTCCTCAGATCTTGAATAACAAGCACATGCCATCACACACAGCTTTTTATAAAATGAGTTTTGGGCATCAAATTCACATTTCCATGTTTGCAGAACAAGCCATTGACTGACTGAGCCATGTCTCCGCCCCCAGGGATTTGGTTTTTCAAAACACTTCTAGAAACTTTCTGCCTGCAATTTTCCTGGAGCTTTAAAACTGACTCTGACAACTTCGGTGACATTTTCCTCTCAGAAAAGCAGACTACTACCTCATCCAGTGCTGCAGGTCCATCACCCTAACTTATCAGAGAGCTGAAGCAAGAGGACCAGGAGCTCATGGCCTGCCTGAGCTACTGAGAGAGTTTAAGGGAAGTCTGGCAACTTAGTGAGGCCACACCTCAGAAGAAAATGTCAAAAGAGACTGGGGATGTATCTCAGTAGTAGAGTACTTACTAAGCATAGATGAGGCCCTAGACTTAATCATCAACACAATGTGGGCGTTTAAAATGAAAAGTGCTAAGAAATTCAGTGTACACTGAGTTGCAACTGGTTTAAATTCTCCAAAATCATACATTGGTGTCTTAAACGTTATGTGGATGCTTGGAAGTGAGTCCTTAGGAAGTAACCACACTGTCCATTGAGATGGCTTTACAAGGGCAAGGTCTCTGGTAGGACTGGTGTCCATATGTTAAAACGATAAAGTCTTTGCTTACTGTACACACACACACACACACACACACACACACACACCAAGAAAGGGCATATGGGGGACACAGAGGAAAGACAACCACATGTTGCCACGACAACAGTTATGCGGCCACTGATCTTGGACTCCCAGCTTATAGAACCACAAGCCTCCATTGCTGCTGTGAAGCTACCTGTCTGTGTGTTTCCATAGCAGCTGACTCAAACATTGACTGGTACTAGCTCCTGGCTGTGAATTCAACAAAGGGCTTAGAAAGGCATGATCCCTGACCGAGGAGATCAGTAAGCCAGCCTCTCCCAGCACTGTCTCACCCACGCTCACCAGCAAGGCATCAGTCCTCCCCAGAACCATCTTCCCCAGATAGGAGAGGGACCAGACAGAGCTCCTTTCCCATGGAGAAGCTCTCACATCTCATTAGCTTCCCAAACCAGAGGCTAACCTTCAGACTGCCCTCAACCAACAGAGCTGTGAGCCATGGCCAGATGTTCGCCAGGCTCGATCAGGAGAAAGCACCGTGAGGAATAATGGTGGTTACAGGCCAGAGCTATGTCCTGGCTCCCTCCCCTGTGTGACTGCAAGAACCTGGGATGTACCAGCTATTGCCTCATCCCTAAAGTACGAGGAGATCCCTCAGATGCATAGCTTACTCTGTGTGCGTGTGTGTGTGTGTGTGCGTGTACGTGTGCGTGTACGTGTGCGTGTGCGTGTGTGTGTGTGTGTGTGTGTGTGTGTGTGTGTGTGTGTGCGTGTGTGTGGTCCCCAAGAGAAGTAATGAGGGATAAATCTGACGCTCACCAGCTGCAGGTTTCAGGCAGCCCCAGCTCCTCTCTCTACACACAAACAAGAGAAGCGCAGTCCTCAGTCGACCCCTCACGAGCGTGGGCAGCACAGTCCTCAGCCGACCCCTCTGGTTTCCTCTACTTTATCATCTGACTGCCGTTTCCTAACTTTGTGTATTTCCTGTTGCTATGTCCCTTGATATCCCCTAACAAATACACATCCCCACACCTCACAGTTAATGCAAATACATGCTAACAAAGAGAAGCATGCACAGAGCTAGTGTTACAAAGGCTAACATGATCCTAGCATGATCAAAACACCATGGAGACTTAAATATAAAGCTACATGCTCAGCTGCCTATAAGGGGACAAGCTGATTAAGGCAGCTGAGCTTATGTGGAACTAGAGATTTCTTACCCCCAAGTCAAGCTGTTTGCAGCAGCTTTTAACAGGCGATGTGTGGCTCCAGGCAAATAAAGCCTGAGTACCCTAGAAGTGGCTGTTGAGCATAGTTTATGGTCCAGTGTGCTTCTAACCTGCCACCATGGGGAGCGCGTGGCCCAGGACAGCTGTGAATGTGGCCTGACACAACTGTAAACTTAAAACATTCTCAAATGATATCTTGGTGACTTCTTGGAGCTCCTGCCTAGCTCTCAAATGTAAACTCTGCTAGATGGTAAAGCCGAACTGCAAAGTCCAAAGGGTGGACATGCCAGTAGGCCCAATGCACTGTGATACACGTGTATTTTAAAACCTGATGCAATGTCTCTATGTGTGCATATGCACAAACCTACACAGGCACATATGTGGATTCTCTCTCTCTCTCTCTCTCTCTCTCTCTCTCTCTCAGAAAGAAAGGGGCACAGCACAATAGCACACACAACACAGGAATGAATGCTACTCTAGATAATGCCTATAATTGTTATTCGCACCCCCCCCCCAAAACAAACACACATGCATGTCTAAAAGCTATCTGGTAGGATACACCTCAAACTGAAAAAGAGCCTAGAAGTTCCCTGGGACTCTTCTGTGTGTGACAGGGAATTCTCCTTTCTCCCTGTGCCTTTATAAAGCTAAAGACAAATTCAAAGCCATTAAAAAAAAAAAAACCACAGCCTAACACTGCTAGTAAAAATCCCTTTTTGGAGCTCTTAATCATGGAGGAGTGGAAAGAAAACTGACTCTCTGACCTGACCCAGAGTTAGAGAGATGGTTGCCTTGCAACCACGAGGCTTTGAGGCCCACATAAAAATGTTGGGTGTTCTGACCTGCACTTATAATCTCCACACAGGAGAAGTAGAGACAGAGGGCTCCCTGGGACACCCTGGCCACCTTCCCTAACCTACTTGGAGAATTCTTGAGAAATTAGAGAACCTATCTCAATAAACATGGTGGACTACATAATGAGAAAGATTGTCTTCTGGCCTCCACGGGCATGAGCACCTGTACAGAAACTCAAAAAATAAGGCACACAGTAAAGCAATACTGAATAGAGGGCTTGTGGCCAACTGGAAAGCAGCCATATTTTATTTATAACCTATGACTATACATATTGGATAAGCATACTAAGACATAAATGGCCAAATGTGATGGATCTGTATATTCTTTTCCAGTGCTCACAGCTTAAGGCTTACTCTGTAAGCCACACCCATAGACCTATGGCCTGTCTGGACCCTGCATTGGACACACCAGAATGAGCCCCAGAAGCCAATGGGATGAGGGTTCTTTAAAGGATGCAGGCTGCAGCACTTGGCTTTGATCTTGTCCAAGGCAGCAGTCATCAGAGGAGGTGCAGTGGGGGGGCCGGTCTGATTAGAGGCCTGCTGCTGGTCGGGCATTCTGTAGACCGGCACAGGGCACAGAAGGGACATAGGAAATCCCCAGCGGGGCAGGAGCGAATGCTTTGTTCTGGCTTTTCTTCATCCCTTTAATCATTTCCCTTGCTCTCCTCTGGTTTCCGAATTGCTTTTGAAATTCCAACATGAAGGTGCACTTTTTGTCTTGTGTTAGGAACTCGATGTCCATGATTCCATTTCAACTCTTGCCTCCAAAATGAAATGCCATGTCCCCTTCCACAGACAGGGAAACCGAGACTGGGAATCTGAAGCCTTCACCTCACATGACACCAGAAATGTCAGAAGCCTGAATGGAAGGAACTCAGCTCTGATATTAGAAGAGACTTGGGACAGACAGACGTGTTGGCACCAAAGCAGAGATACTCACAGTTCCATAGACTCAGAGCTTAGTCCACTGCTGCTGGGGAAGGCACGGGTCATCCAGCCACCTGCTCTCCCTGCGTGTTTCTGAGACATCTAAACACTGTGTAGACGAGCCAGTCTCTCCATCAGCTGAACCCTCTGTGCTAATAGCCTATGGCACCTGTCCTTAGCCTGTGCACTCATGGTACACGTGTCTCTTGATCCTACAGAACAGAAACTTGAAAGGGTTTAAGCTCGGGGAAGAATGCATTCACATGCTGGATGGAGCCCACTGTAAACAGTCCAGATAAGATCAAAGAGCTTTAATTACTTCTCTGGCAAGTGGAGGGACTGCGAGCTGAACCCCGGCTCTCTACATTGATGCGGCTTGCTGTACAGCTTGGCAATATTCCAACTCAGCAATCTAGATCCCGTTCCCATGTCGCTGATGGGTGTGGAGCCTCTGTTATGTCTTCCCTTCCCATCCTCCAGCATTCACTTCTGGATCCCTGTGACTCAGCAAATGCTACTGCTCGTGGCCTGCCAGGCAAGAAGACAAAATCATCACATCCCTTCTTAAGCCCCGGCCTGCTGGGCCTTCAGATCTCTCTCCCCATCAGTAAATGTCACCACTGTGCTGAACAGGTTACCCTTGCTTGTGAAGTCAGCATGTAACTTTAGCAGACCTTCCGGGGAACGGCCCGTGAGGACATGATCACTGGGACAGCATGGGAGTGATCGCGTCGGTTGATAAGCGTCCAAATGAAAATGTTAAGTCCTGGGGTCTGCTGGGTAATCTCTGCTAGGCTGCCAGGCTGTCTGCAGCTTATGAGACGCCTGACACCAGCATACTGCGAGAACGTACAAAGCACGGAGGTTTCCTGACTTTCTGGCTTCTTCTGCTTTACTTTACATTTTGGTTCTTGAGAGGTGTCTCGCATGGACCTGGAAGCCCACAGCCACTCTCAGACCTGAGAGTCCAAGCTCACTTCTCTCCAGCTCAGGGTGGAACTTAGACCTCACAAACACCACAAAGCTCATTTCGCCACCCTGCAAATCTGGCCAAGTCTTCACCAGTGGGATCAACTGGGGAATATAATGGTATTTTCCTTCATTCCCAATAAGGACCTGCGAGATTCAAGATGGTCCGATGGAAGTCACAGACAGAGTTGAGTTTGAGATGTGTACTAAGTGCACATAAGGGGACCAGCTTCAAGATAAGGTGACCATGGCGTCAAGAGTTACTAGGGAGGTGGGTGGATGGCCCTCTTCATTCATCTTGAGATAACAGGAAATGTCTGGCTTTCTGTCTCTGCAGTTACTGTGAATCAAGAGACCAGGCACCAGGATGGGCTTTCTTCACGAACTTGGGTCAGTTCTGCTTAAACCGACTAAATCTCTGGGTAGTTATCCTTGGTATAAACGTCATCACTTGGTTTCTGTCATCAAAAAGTGGTGACGTTTAACACTGACTTGGTTTGGGTAATGAGACAAGCGGAGTTCCGCCCCTCAGAAATGCAGTGACCTGCAACTCCTCTGTGAGCCATGCCTTGGGAAGCCTTTCCAACGAGAGTACTGTTAATAAGTGGCAGCCTCTCTCCAGCTCCCAATGTATCTGCTTGACGTCCAGCATACACTGCGGCCCAGTATCCACCTCTGGTCCAGCTTCACCTGTGGTCCAACATCCACTTATGGCACCTGTGGTCCAGCACCACCTGTGGTCAACATCTACTATAGCACAACTTCATCGGTGGTCCAGCTTCCACCTGTGTTCTAGCATTCGCCTTCTACCTATGCTCTAGTCATCTACCTGTGATCCAGCATCACCTGTGGTCCAGCATCACCTGTGGTCCAGCATCCACCTGTGGTCCAGCATCACCCGTGTTTCAGCATCCACTATGGCACAACTTCATCTGTGGTCCAGCTTTTACCTATGGCCCAACTTCCACCAGCAGCAGCCTCATTGCCTGGTATGATGGTTCATCTTCACTGTCAACTTGACATTTTAAAAAATTATTGAGTGAAACTTAGAGACATTCCATGACCATATTCTTAGAAAGGATAAACTGAGGAAAGAAGACCCACCCTAAATACAAGCAGTGCCGTCCCATAGGCTGGAGCTGTGGACAGAACGGAAAGGAAGAAGGAAAGCTAGCGGCATCTCTCTCCGCTTCTCGCTGTGGTGGGTGCAGTGTGGCCAGCCACCTCGTATCCCGCCACGTTCACTTCTGCTCTGTGGTGGGCCATAGCCTCAAACTGTGAGCCAAAAGATACCCTCCTTCCTAAAGTTGCCTTTGGAGGGAATTTTGTCAGAGCAACAAGCAAAGAGACTAATCAACCTGGACACCCAGAACTCTGAGTGTGGCTCTGAAGCTGAGGCCACGCCCAGGGTTTCACTGTGTCAGTGTGTTCGCTGTTTCATCGTGGTCAGTGTGGGCACTTAAGGCAGCCTCGCATGCTTTGGTGCATTGAGCATGGAGGCCCTTACCCTGACTCGTATATTTAGTCAGTCTCCAAGCACCAGATTCTTGTGGAAGAGACACTGCCACCTCAAAGACTGGCCAAATATACCAGTGTTAACTGGAGCAGTCAGTGTAAAACTAATTGTCTCCACACAACTGTGCTGGAGAAGCCACATCTAGGAAACTTGAAACCAGTGCTAGCTGAGTCTAAACTTCCAGTCCGGCCTTCTAATGTCTCAGGCAGTTCAGCAACCCTGGAACACCCATCTTTTCGACTGAGTGCTACTAAGATGTCCACAAGAGTGCTTGTCCAGATTTGTGGCCGACAAAATCTTGAACATAATCAATAGTTAGCGAGTTTGGAAGCACTTTATTATACAACAATAGACAAACATACAGAAGGTACTTAGTGTTGCTAAACCTATAATTTTAGACTTAGAGAATGGAAATTATAATATTTTACAAGATTGCCATAAGAATTAAGCAAAATAATCCATTCAAAGTGCTTGGCTCATTCTGCGGTCTATGGTAAGCAGCAGGTTCCATGAGTCAGAGAGCGCCTGTGCCTTCTGTGCAGGACCACATGCAATCACAAGCACTTTTGTTTACTGTCATCATGGTTCTCAGAGCACCGGATCAGGTGTCCAGCTGGTAGGGCACATATGGACTGCTCTGGAGTTAAAAACACTTATAAACCCTCATCTTTATAAATCCTCAGAGTCTGCAAGCTGGGTGTCCTGCAGGAAATATGTGGCCCCTCTCTGAGCGTCTGTTTCCTCTCATGGAAATGGACACCAAATCCCATCTGGCTTTTCTGAATCAAGGTTTGAAGAAAACATGAAGATTGGAATTAAAGATAGAGTGATCAGCTCTAGCTTGAATAGCTTTGTGCACTGGCTTTTATGAGCTCCCTACCTGTGCACCCAGACGATGAACCCCATTGCATTTCAGATCACCCACAGGATGCTTTTCCAAAGCCTGGACCTTGACCCTCACTCTCCTACCCCCGTCTCCTCTAATTTTTCATTGAATGTGTATGTACAAATGGTGTGCCTGCATGTATGCATGTATGCTTACATATGTGTGAGTGCATGGGCTGGTATACATATGGAGGTCAGAAGTTGCACTGGAGATATTGGAACATGCTTTACCTTATTGATTGAGGCAGACTTTCAGTCAAACTCAGAGCTCCCTGATTCAGCTAACCAGCTTTCTTCAGGGACCCCTACCCCTGCCTCCCAAGGACTGGGATTAGAGCAGTCCACCATGCCCAGCCAACATTTACGTGGGATTCAAACACCTGTCTTCATGATCTATCTCGCCGGTTCCTCTTTCTTCCATTTTTACCCAGGACTTGGTTCCAAACACTGTGTTGCCAAAATCCATGCCACATTTTTTAAAAGTGTTTTAAAAAGGCAAGAACTTGGCCATGGATGAAATTCATCTTCCCATCCCCAACCCCACCCCTAACCAGAGTCTATAGTCACCGGGCAAGTCCAATAAATACGTGTCTCTTCTTGGGGAAGCACAGCATTTTTCTCCATATCCCCCACGTGTCAGAAGCAAAATATTTGCTTGCAGTTACTTCAGAACCTCTGCAGGCTGCGACCTAAGGATAGCCTGCATACGGTGCAGAAGAACCACTTTGAATCAAGGACACACATGGTGGTGAGGGACCAAGAGGCTGTAGGGCTGAGATGGCAAAAGCACAGCCCTCTGGAGGCAGGAAGCCCTACCGATGCGTGTCCTTGGCTTGCCCTTGAAACTGGCTTGTGGGAAAGGGCAGGGCAGTCACAGCACGTGGTTGACGGGCGTCTGTGTCTGAGCTGCCATGTGCCCACCCGTCTGACACATCCCGGAAGACACTGAGGAGGGTGGGCTTGTGTGAGAAGTGGATGCTGGGGTTCCCAAAGTCCCTTCCAGTGGTACCCCGGCATCTCTGAAGAAGAACCCCATAGGATCATTTTCTTCTAAGGACCCCTTTGTTGAGAGTAGGATTTAAAAGCATTTCTTCCTTTATTGCTTATGCGTAGTGTTTATGTGAATGATGGACAGGCTGCATATCTGGGAATCAGAAGACAACCCTGTGGACTCAATTCCAGAGTCCAGCTTTTTGGGAATGAGCTGAAGTCCCCAGCCTTACAGGAAAGTACTCACCTCACTAAGTCTTCTCCGCACCCAGGATGCAAGGTTTAAATTGGCTCCTAAGAAGGTTCTGTTCTAACTTGGTGTGTTGGGTATGTTTTGTCACTCTTGACAAAAACACTGGAGGGGACAAGAGAGGAGAGACATACTTTGACTCGTGTTTATAGAGGTTTGTCTATGCTCAGCGGACTCCATTGCCTCTGGGACTATCCGTGGTGAGGCAGCATCATGGGGAAAAGAGCATTGCAAGAAAAATGCTTACATTGTATCAGCTATGAAGCAGGGAGACGTGAAGGAAGGGTCTGGGAGTGATGTGCCTTTAAAAGGCCTGACACCGGTGGCCCCCTCTGCTGACTCATCTCTCAATACGCCATTCACCCATCCGCTCATCGACGGGCTACCTCACTAACGAACCCAGCGCCCACCCCGCTTCCTCCACATGGCTCCGATCCTAACAGGCTATTCATCTATGAACTCTTCAGCGGATTAGTCCACTTATAAAGTTAGCATCCTCATGACGGAGTCATCTCTTCATCATTCAATCTCTCAACCCAGCTAGTGGCCATGCCTTTAGCACATGAGTCTTTTGTTGGGGACACATCATATCAAACCACAATATATGGCCATTAGAAATACAGATAAATTTGTTTTAAAGTTCTCTTACCCTGAGTCTTTCATATATATATATACATATATATGTATATATATATGAAATATACATATATATGTATACAACATATATATTCATACATGAAATATGTATTTATGTAATATATACACATGAATGAAATATACATATATGATATATACATATAATGCAGCTAAAGGCTAATGGCACAAGTGATACTTTTTAGCATATATGCATGCATGCAAATATTGCACATGTGATGAAAAACATAAATAGGAAGTAAGCTAGATATCCACCAATGGGGGTGGGTCTGTGATGTATCCTGGTCCATTCTTGTCTCCTGAGAAGCTGAAATGATCATAGGCAGAGTCTGCAGCAGCTTGATCGGTGAAGAGCTGAATATAAAGGATGTCCACTGTGTTAAAACAGAAAGAGCAGCAAGGCTGGAAAGATGGCTCAGAGGGGAAAGTGCTTCCGGGGCAAGCACGAAGACCTGTGCTTGTCCCCCAGAACCCACATAAAATCCAGGTACAGCGGTGTGCACCTGTATTACTAGACCTCAGGAGGTAGAAACAAGCAGATCCTAGAGGCCTGCTGCTCAGCCAGTCTGTGAGAAATGGAGGGCTTCTGGTTCAGTGAGAGAGGAAGATACCTGAAGATAACCTCTAGACTCTGTACAGAAGGAACACGAAGGCACACACACACACACACACACACACACACACACACACAGAGAGAGAGAGAGAGAGAGAGAGAGAGAGAGAGAGAGAGAGAGAGAACACCTCTGGACTCTGTACAGAATGAACCGAAGGCATACACACACATACAAACACACACACACAAACACACTCAAATATACATTCACAATATACTCACAACCCTCTCATAGAAAAACACATGGAGTCTCTCTCTCTCTCTCTCTCTCTCTCTCTCTCTCTCTCTCTCTGTCACACACACACACACACATACACACACACACACACACACACACACACACACACACACACACACGGTTGGGGGCTGGGAGGGACCAGGAATGTCAGGAGGAAGCATAAACATGTTGCATTCTTTGGAATATCCAGCATTCATTGCCTTCCTCCTGCTTCCTGCACTGAGTCTTCTACAGTAAGCTATTGCAGAGGACACGACCGTCTAGACAGTGTCTAGCTCCTGCTGGTCCTTCAGATCATCTACCCACTGTCCCAATGTCCTCTGCCTCAGGAACTGGTGACCCACAACAAAGCCTGGCTGTGTGATTTCAACCAACACAAAGCACAGAGATGAGAGAGTTAGCATGCCTTTTCTGCATTTCATGTGTCAGCCACTGTGCCGAGGGCTTTATTTGCTCTCTAAGTCCTCAGAGCCCACCATGTGGGACTTTTCCTCACAATGTTGCCTATACTGCAGAAATTCAGGCAAGGGGGCTTTCCCAGCACATAATGTTCTGCAGCCCAACCTTGTTCCTTTTCTTCTTCCTCATCGGTCACAGGTTGACAAAGGCGGCATGTGCTGCCTTCTCTGTGTGACGTTTCCCTGCCCAGCAATCCTGGGGTGATCTGAATTGCTCTGGAATCCCTGCTGGAGTCCCCACGATTTTCCCCTGCTTACGGTGTCTAGAATGCCGTAGTTTGGGATGCTTCCTCTCAGGTCTAAATGCTGTGATTCATGTTACATGTCCACCCTGGAAGTGCTATTACTCTGGGAGAGGTGCAGGGTATAACATCTGGCCAGGAGTGGGGTGGGGTTGGAGTCAAGACCTGGCTGGGATATGTGATGTCATGGTGAAAGAGACTGAGCACCGGTTATAACCCAAGGCACTAGCTGAGCAGAGGGAAGACTTTCCTGTGTGGACATCCCATGCCACATCTCCTGCCCTAATACTATATCCAATCCTTCCTGAGGAGCTGCCCCTGCCATGTTATACGATCCCAGTGAAGAGGTGTGTGCGGATGACTCGTCGACCCCTTGAGTTGTGAAAGGGGCCACCCATCTATCTTATTTTCAAGGTTTACTTTTAATTATTTATGTGGGATCCAACATGCGCATGTGAGCACAGCTGTCCACTGAGGCAGAAGAAGGCCTCTGAGCCCCATGGCCTGGATCCGGAGTCACATGGGCTGCCTAATGTGAATTCTGGGAGTCAAACTCAGTTCCTTTGTAGGAACAGCAATCACTCGTAAACACTAAGTATCTCTCCAGCCCCCCAGGCTCACCTTAATGCTAGCTTCACTTTAGAGACACACAGGAAGCTACACAAAGGATTCTGCTAGGTGCAGGCTGATTATTCCAATGTCAGTCATCAATGTGGGTAGGGGACTAGATAAGGGAATTTCTTGAAAGCCAACAGGTAAGTCTGAGAGGCAAACAGACCTGCAGATAGATACTTTTGAACGAGTAATCTAGAGTGGGTGTAACTGGCTGGAGGTTTTTAAGCCATTGCAGTGTAGTCCTGTCTATACCAACCTTGCTAAGACCTCCAGAACTCTAGTCCTGCCTTGTTTTAGCCATTTTTCATTGGTTCTCCTATCGTCTTCCAGGTACCAGAGCTACAGCCTAACTTGTTCCCTTTTATTGAACCTACGTGCTAAAACACATGGATAGTAGACATAGTGACCCAAAGACTAAATAAGAAGGCCACCCATGAAGAGGAGGGAGAGTACCCCAAAATGATAGGGCACTATCATGTGATGTGTCTCGGGTGATGGTTCAGGGGTGAGGAGATTGTCTCAAAAACACATGAGAACATGAGTTAAACTTTCATCACCCTTTAAAATAGTATGTACTTGCAGTCCCTGCAGCAAAGAAGCAGAAAGTAGAGGCCTCTTGCGGCTTGCTTGACAGCCATTCTAGTTGAACTGACAGATGTGGAGTCCCAGTGAGAAATCCAGTTGGAAAGCAAAGCGGACTGATCCTAAGGAACAGTATCCACAAGTGTCCTCTGGCCTCTACATGCTCTTAAAACATACACTTGGGCCCGCAAATGCACCTGCATAGACATGACCACACACATCCACCCCTGCACACCCGTGACTGTATACACACACAACAAATCCACATAAGAAAGCTGGAAGATGTCCTACAACAGAAGAACGGATACAGAAAATGTGGTTCATTTACACAATGGAATACTACTCAGCTATTAAGAACAAGTACTGACCAAGAACATCCTGAGTTTTGCAGGCAAATGGACGGAACTAGAAAATATCCTGAGTGAGGTAACTTGGACCCAAAAGGACATGCAGGGTATGATCTCACTAAGAAGTGGATGGAAAGTACAGAGTACCTAAGATCCAGTCCACAGAGCTCAAAAAGGTCAACATGCTGAAGTGCCCAAATGAGGACACCTCAGTCCCATTTGAGAGGGAGAAGAAAACAATTACAAGTGGGGAGAAACCTTCGAGGGAAAGTGGGAAGGGGAGGGAGTGGGGGAGAGGGGAACATTATCTAGTATTGGGTAAGAAAAAGGGACTGAAGCCCTGAGGGCCAGCAGAAAGAATGGAAACAGGCGACCTCAGGAGATAAGAGGTTGGGGAGACCCTCCAGAATGCACCAGAGACCTGGGAAGTGGAGATACTCTCAGGACTCAAAGGGAGGGACCTTAGATGAAATGACTGACAGTAGGGAGAGGAAACTTGTAGAGCTCACCTCCAGCAGGAAGACAGGGAATCAAATGAGGGAGGGGGGGCCATCCCACAGTCCCACAGTCCCACAGTCTGACCCATAATTGTGTCTCTCTGAAAGAATTACAGGGATGGAAATGGAGAGGAGCCTGAGGAAAAGAAGGTCCAGAGACAGACCCAAAGTGGGACCCAGCTCAAGGGGAGGTCCCAAGTCCTGACACTATTACTGATGCTATGGAGTGCTCACAAAAATGGACAGATGGAGCATGGCCGCACTACAGAAGACCCAACGAGCGGCTGAAGGAGTCAGATGCAGATGTTTGCACCCAACCAATGGACAGAAGCAGCTAACCCCTGCTGTTGAACTAGGGAAGGCTGAAAGAGGCTGAGAAGGGCAATCCTGCAGGAGGACCAGCAGTCTCATTTTATTGGGATCCCCAAGATCTCTCAAACACTGGACCACCAAACAGGCAGCATCCGAACTGGTATGAGACCCCCAACACATATACAGTAGAGGACTGCCAGGTTGTTGTTCATTCAGAGATGATACACCTAACCCTCAAGAGACTGGAGGCCCCAGGGAGTTTAAAGGTCAGGAGGCTTGGGGGTGGGGTGGGGACATCCACCTGGAGACAGGGAGGGGGTGGGGAGGAGGTAAGAGATGTGGAACAGTCAGGTGGATAGGGGGTGGGAGGGAATAAAATATGGAGTGCAAAAAATAATTAATAATAATAAAATATTAACAACAGCAACAAAAAAAAGAAATGCTGGAGCCTCCATTAATGGATAGCAAAAATGATTAAATGTCTACTATAGAACTGTCCTCTCTAGTATAAGAACTGGGTGTTGCCTATGGCTTCTGAGACAGAAAACATATTACCTGCCTTCTCGGGGTCTAAACACTGCTACAGAGCAGCTGGCTCACAACCTCCTACAACTCCAGCTCCATGGGATCTAATGCCCTCTTCTGTCTTCTGCAGTTAACTACACATGTATAGTGTACATACATGCACTAAGTCATATACATATGCAAGATAGAAAGAGAGAGGGGTGGGGAGAGAGAGAGAGAGAGAGAGAGAGAGAGAGAGAGAGAGAGAGAGAGAGAGAGAGGATAAATCTTTTTGGAAAATTAGCTCCTGCTGGGAGGTGATGGCGCACACCTTTAATCCCAGTAGTTGGGAGGCAGAGGCAGGCAGATCTCTGAGTTTGAGGCCAGCCTGGTCCATATAGAGTGAGTTCCAGGACAGCCAGGGCTACATGAGAAACCCTGTCTTGAAAAAGAAATAACAAAAACCAGCTCTTACTTTTGTTGATTATTTTCTACTCTGTTTTATTTCTATTCTAATATTTTTTTTCTATTTCTCTTCCAATTTCCACTTCTGCCAACCCTTGGCTTGTTATTTTCTGGTTCCTGGAGGTGTCCAGGTTAAACTGCCATGTCAGGCTGAACCTGCTCAGGCTGGACTTTGGATGTCAGCGCTAATGTCTGCTTGCCCCCAGCTTACACCGCCTTTGCTCCATCTCCTGAGCTCTCAAATGTGGATCTTCATCTTCAACTATTTTGAGATCTCTTCCAAATTGCCCTTTGACTCTCTCTTTCATGAAGTGGTGGTTCAAGAATGCATTCTTTAGTGTCTCTTTATTTGTGAATTTTTCTACTTTCTGCTACTGATTTCTAGTTTCATCCTGTTGTTATTAGAGGAAAAATCTCTACAGATGATTTTAATCTTTTCAAATATGCTCAGACTTCCTGTATGATATCATGAAATGTGTCCTTGCTTGTGTGACATTATGTGACATGTCCATGCGGCTGTTTCATGTAAAGTAGAAATTATCTGTTTATCTGCATTGTGTGGTGTTAGATGGTGTGTACATCATGTGGTGTTAGGTGGTGTGTGTGCATTGTGTTGGTGTTAGATGGTGTGTGTATTGTGCTGGTGTTAGGATGTTCTTTCCATGTCCAATTCAGTTCATTTTGTTTACAGTGCTGTTCACACTAGTTTCCTGTTAAATTCTTTAAAAAGCAGTAGGAGTTCTTTGAGGAACTCAAAAAATGTATTTGAGGAATACATTTGAAGTTCCCTAAACATTATTAGGGAACTTCAAATGTATTTTATGATGTTTCCATTACCCTGATACTCCAAATCATTAATATGATACCCAAAAACCCTACAGGCTCAGTGACCAAGCCTATAAACTGCCTACCTAACATACCAGCAAACTGTGTCTAGCAGCACACCAGGAAGATTATGCCACATGAGCACATGGGCTTATTCCTAAATCAAGTGTAATTTAACAGATGCAAATCTACCAAGGCCAGAAAGCATCTACCAGATGACAGGAAACCCCCAGATGATCACCTCAACAGATGCCAAAGATGCAACAGCTAAATGTTCATCACGACCCAAACACTAAACTCCCAAAGTTATAAAAGAGCTTGTCCCCACCCAACAGGAGACCCTGGGACAGGAATCATCAAACCGCATGCTTGATGTCAGAGCTAATGGGAGGGAAAGAGGCTGTGAACATGTCATTCTATGCAGCTCTAGAAATACTACCCAAAGTAGATAAACAAGAAAACCAAGTAAAAGAAACTAGGAAGTGAAATGACCCCCCTTCTTCCAGATGATGTGATGACACACAGAAAAACCCAGACAGAGCACCTGTGTGACATCATTTGAATTAATAATTATTAGGGAACATTATTAGAAACAAAATAGAAAGCAATATCCAAAGATTTCTACAAACTAAACTAGCCACAAAGGAATCAAGAAAACATGCTCTGTTGAAGAGCTCCATGCCCATTCCAACAGATATGGCATTGTTTAAACCAAGTAACAAAGCAAGAATAAACGGACACGAAAGTGGGGGTGGGGACTTGTGGAGAAGGGGATGACTTGGTGCAATGGGGTGATGTAACCAGAATGTATTATATTTTCAACACAGCAAGTTGTTGAAAAATCAACAGGTTTAAAACATGGAGAAAGTCAATTTAAACTTCCACTTTAATAAAGCTTTTGTCTGTAGAGGTCAGGAGGCTAGAAGAGGCCGGTGAGCATCGGAAGGGAGGAGGCAGCAGGCATGAGAGGGCAGCAGCACGCATTGTGAAACTGAGTTAATGATTTAAGCAGATATGGGGTCAGGGGGGTATGGCAGAAAAGGGGTAGGAGTGGGTTAGCCAAAACTAAGAAGCATGAGGAAGTCTTATGGGAATTAATTCATTAGCTAATTTAAAATCACAAAGGGGGCGTGGCTAGAGAGATGGCTAGCTGCTCTTTCGAAGAAGCTAAGTTTACTTCCTGGCACCCATGTTGAACAGAGCAGCTTACAACTACCTATAATGCCAGCTCCAAGGGATCAGATACCTTCTTCTGGATTCTGCAGGTAACCACATACATATCACACACACACACACACACTCACCTACACATGGACATTGACACATGTACATAGATAAAAATTAAACATGAATCCTATGTATACATATGTATCTATGGAAGTGGACGTGTTGAGCGTACCTGGTAGGGATGGGAATGTGGAGATGGTGTGCTCCATCAACTGTGTACAGCTATAAAAATTGTCAGAAAATCAATAAAAGACATTCTACTAAATGTATGTACATAGAACTTTTAAAATTACAAAGTAAAACACATCAGTTATATCTGTACCAACAACTAAAAGGATGAAATGCTGGTGGACATAATGGTAGAATTTTGATTTAAAACATGTGGAATAATTCTATTATTCATAAATTAATAAAAAAGATTGTGTACATGGACTGGAAGAACGAGTGCTAATTAAATGTTCACAGTACCCAGGGTGACCTACAGACCCCATGTGGTTCCCATCAAAGTCCCAGCTACCCAGGGTGACCTACAGACCCCATGTGATACCCATCATAGTCCCAGAGACAGAGAAAGTCATCCAATGAGTAATATGGACCCATAAGACTCCCATTGGCTAATGCACTAGCAAACACAGCTAAGTGTGCCACACACTTCCTAGTTCCTAGTTTTGTTGCCTAACAAAACTCCAATAACAAGTGTAGAGCAGTATCAGGAGAAAGACTAAAATCTAGATCAGTGGCCCTCACCAGGAGTCACTCCCAAGTCCAACAAATCTAGAATCACCTGGGCGCTGGGCCTCTGCACATGCCTCTAGTCAGCGGCTCACAAGCTTCCTAATGCCGTGACCCTTTTATACAGTTCCTCATGTTGTGGTGACCACCAACCATGGAATTATTTCTGTTGCGACTTCATAACTGTAACGATGCTACTGTTACAAGCCATAATATAAATATCTGACATGCAGGATATCTGATATATGACCCCTGTGAAAGGATCACTCGACCTCCAGTTTTTGTAAGACCCACAGGCTGAGGAGCACTGCATAAGGGGTCATCCTGGTTACACCAACTGTGGGTGGTGCCAAGATGAGGGTTCCTGACTGGACACGAAGAGAGGGAGCTGAGTAGCACAGTTTTCCTTGCTCTCTATTTCCGGCTGTGTGAGAACTCCCAAGGTCCTGCAGCCTCGATGCCCCTACACGCTGAGCTGTACCTTGAATTGGACGTTAAGATCAACCCTTTCTCCCACAAGTTGCTTTTGTCTGGGTATCTTATCGCAACGACAGGAAAATAAATTGAGGTGCCCCCAAAGCATGGCTGAGTCCCCGGCTCCAATTCTTGCTACTTTTACATACCATCTCGATTAATCTACACTACAATCCCACCTATTGTTTTCAATCTTAAGAAGCCATTGGTTAGAGAGGTGACTTAGCACCAGCTGACTGGCTACTAAGCGGTGGGCTAGTGACTTGAACTCAGATGTGTCTGAGTCTCCAATCGCAATGTCCTAGGCAGAGTCCTGTGTGCCTGGGTACGGCTTTTGCCTCCCATTAGTCACCGACTTCCCAGCCAAGGGCAGCTCCTTTGAAACACCTTCTCAGGCCACTAGTGACTTGTGACTTCCTTGTCACCTCTGAACAGACATGAACAATGACTCTTTTTAAAAATGACACGGTATTTACGAAGCCACAATGAAAAGGACAGCAGGAAGGGATGCTGGAGACCTTGGACAGTGCAGCGATGACATAATTTATGTTCCTCTCCACATCTCTGCTCTTCCCAAGACAGCCTCGGAATTGAGGAGAAACTCGGTAATTGCTTTAGCTGGGCCAGGCCTACTGTTGACCATTTGCTTTTCTTATTACCTTGTCCTGCCTAGTGACCCCTGAGTATTTCATCTTCTCTGGCAGGCATAGCAAATCTTAGGATATCTGTCTGGGCATGGATAATGCTTCAGGAGGCACAGAGGAGAAGCAACGGACGAGGTCCAAAGAGAAGCCATCTTAGGAAAATGTGTCAATCATCCCCTGGTGGTTTTGAAATGTGGACAGGAAGCACCCACTGAGCACTGGGGACACTGGCTTGCATCCAGTTAGCACACTCCTATGACGTAGCCGTTGTTTCCAGCAAACCACGGCTCCATCTCAGCAGAGACTCGAGCCTCCTTTGACTTGAGTGGAACAATTTACAATCAAGACAAGCAGCAGGACAGCCGTTGTCATAGCACGACAATCGCAGCAGTCCTGGGTTGTCCCACTGATTCTGGGAGTGATGAACCCACAAGATGCTCTGTAAGGGGAAGCATGAGCCGCAGAGAAAGAAGAGAGACTGGGCCGATGGCTCAGGGGGTAGAGGGCCTGCGTGCAAATGTGAGGACCTACCCATATGCGGTCCTCAGCACCCACATCAAAGCCAGCATGACAGTGCTGCCCAGGAGCCAGACGGGAGGATCCTGGGGGCTCCCTGGCCATCCAGAAAGGCAAACCCATGAGCTCCCAGTTGTAGAGCCACTTCCAGAAATAAAATGGAGAGTGACTGAGGAAGACACTGACCATTGACTATGGCTGACACATACACACTACATACTCACACAGGACGTCAGGCGCATGTGCATACACATGAACATACACAAGGGAGGACGAAGCAGGTTCTGGAGAACAAAGGTATGTGGGTGTATACCACAGGGACCCGGTATACATGACTGGGTGGGTTCCAGGTGGCCACCGCTCATGTTAGAAGACATAGTACCTCTGGTGACAGTACCTACTCACCTGATATCCTTTCCAATCCAGCCATATACCTGCCACCCAGCCTTTGAAATGTTCCTTTCCTCACCTCTCTGCCCCATAGTTAGGACCTGAGCTTCTCACACCGTAGGCCATGAGGTTTGGCTCCGGGGGTGACAAAGCAGGCTGGGGAGCTGGCCCTCAGCTGCCAGTTCCCATTGGTGTCATCTGAGGCGGGCCAGGAGGCCTCTCAGAGCCTGGGCTCCCTGTCATTAAGTGGACACTGGACAAGGCTGTTTGAGTGGTAAATACAGTAACTCATGGAACGCACCTAGACAGTTCTTGGCACTGAATGACCCTCTGAGCCCCGCGTTTATACTGTTGGCCCTGCTAATCCCATTGATACTGTTGCTGCACTGGTTTGGTAAGGAGTCTAGCCACACAGGAGGCGGGATGTCAGCAGCCAGAGCTATTGCATCACTTGCCCTGAGTTCAGATCCCCAGAACTTAGAGAAAAACCCAGGCCTGGCTAAGTACTTCCCTATAATCCCAGCACTGCTGTCTGCAGAGACAGAGAATCACACGGTCAGATGTCCTATTAGAGCCTCAGTACTGACGCACAGGCATAGGTATGTGACTGAGGACTCCCAGCCTGGGCCCTCAGTAAATGGGATTACCTTGTATGGCTGTAAGCAGCGGTGACAGAAGGTATTTCAAAACAAGTGAAAGCACACACACACACACACACACACACACACCCTAAATTAAAATTTAAAGCAAAGAAAACATGGCAAATGTTTCTTTTTTTTGTTTCTCTTTATTTTTTTATTTATTTTATTTTTTTTTTTTGAGATAGACTCTTTCTATGTATTCCAGACAGGCATCAAACTTGTGACCCTCCTCCCATTTCTGTCTTCCAAGTGCTGAGATACAGCAGAAACTATTGTACTGGGCTTACACACACATCCATAGCAAGCCTCAAAGTACTGCCTACACCTTCCTGACACAATGTCTCACCCTGTGTCTCCTTTTTGTCTCTACCCCATGACTCATGTTCAAGAGACATCTCCCAGCCACTCATTCTCTCCGTTTCCTGTGCTAACTGAAGGGCCGTTCCGTGTTGTCGGAACCAGTGGGATGAGACCATTTAACGAGTTAACCGAAGGCCCCGCCCCTTCTTAGCTCCGGGATTGCAGAGCCCTCACCAGTGAGGAGCTCTCAGCCTGGGCCCTCAGTAAATAGGATTACCTGGGGTGGCTGGAAGCAGTGGTGACAGAAGGTATTTCAAAACTTAATCAAAAATTAATTAGAAAAAGAAACAAGGCAAAGGACAAACATCTGTGAGCAGAGAATCCACAAAGGAAAACAGTCCAACATCACATTCCATTTGAGTCAGGAACGGGAGACCCGCTGAGCGGCACCAGCAGGAGCTAGAGACTGGCTTTGAGGGGACAGAAAGCCAGTGTTTACTTCTCAGGGACAAATGACAACTGGACACAGAGTTCCAAAGACACAGGAGTGGCAGGTCTCCCTTCAAGATCTTACACACCCTGTAGGGAAGCTTCGAATCCAGGAAATGCCAATAAATAACCACCAGAAAAGAAGAAGACAGAAAGGATGCTTCCGAATAAAGGGCCCTGAGGCAGGAGAGGTTGCAGGAACTCTGGGGATGGATGGCTCTGAACACAGATACTGCGCCAGATGGAATTCAGGGAGAATGCATGGCCACCGATGTGGTGCCCTAAAACTATAGGCCTCATACATTAGGAGACGTTGAACATGGAAATTAGAAGGTTCTGGATCAGTATATTGACTGTGTCTGTCCCCTTTAGGTACCCTCCCTGCTCCCACGCCAGTCTTCTCCACATTTCCCTTGAGCCTTGTTGAGGGGTGTTCTTTGACTATACTAAGTGTGCATGAGGTGGGAGTGGGTGGGTTTGGGGGGCCTTGGTTAGTAAAGTATCTGTTGTCAAAGCATGAAGGCCTGATTCAACCTCAGAACCCACATAGAAAGCCAGGCAAGGGTTATGTGCTTATAATGGCTGTACTAGAGAAACAGACAGAAGGGTCCCTGGGCTCACTGGGCAGCCAGCATAATCTAACCGGCAAGCCTCAGGAGTACTTCTGCTCTGGGGAAGACCTGTTCTTTGCTGAGTGGGAGGACTCTGAGGTGTGATGTCTAGAGGCTAGGTGTTATGTCTCTTTTCCTTTTTTGGAAACAGGGTCTTGCTATACCGCCTAACCTATACTCCTGTCTCAGCCTCTAGAATGCTAGGGTTACAAGCGTGAGTTAGTACAGCCGGCTTAGAGACATGTTTTTAACCTGCTACCCTTGGCCTTCTTGGCTCCTTTCTCCTTCTCCCATGCTTCCAGGGACCCCTGCTTCCAGAAGACACTGGTTTCCAAAACCCTGTCTTAGGACGCACCTCCAGGGATTGAATCTAAGGGTTGGGAGAGTGTCTTAGTCAGGGTTTCTATTCCTGCACAAACATCATGACCAAGAAGCAAGTTGGGGAGGAAAGGGTTTATTGAGTTTACACTTTCACACAGTTGTTCATTACCAAAGGAAGTCAGGACTGGAACTCAAGCAGGTCAGAAGCAGGAGCTGATGCAGAGGCCATGGAGGGATGTTCCTTACTGGCTTGCTTCCCCTGGCTTGCTCAGCCTGCTCTCTTATAGAACCCAAGAATACCAGCCCAGAGATGGTACCACCCACAAGGGGCTCTCCCCCACTTGATCACTAATTGAGAAAATGCCCCACAGCTGGATCTCATGGAGGCACTTCCCCAACTGAAGCTCCTTTTCCTATGATAACTCCAGCCTGTGTCAAGTTGACACACAAAACTAGCCAGTACAGAGAGCATGTAGGACCAAACAAGAAAGGGGGCGGTGACGTGGGAAAGGGCCTTGCACCCATATTTTCCCCTCCCTCAGTTTAGTCCTCCCTCACATCTCTTATTAGATCAACAGCTGGGTGAGATTTGTCATCATCATTTCTTAATGACATAAGCTCAAAATCAGGACAACAAATTGTTCCTCTTCCATACAGTGAACCAAAATCAGAAATTTGTTCAATGTGATTATATCTCTGACCCCCAAGAAGATCCCAATGGACCCTCCCCACTCTATTTGACAGGCAGCCAATGACCTAAGTCTTCCTTATTGGGTTTCTCGGGGCCTTAAATCCATGGTGTAGAGGATGGAGTATTACCTAAAGTGACACAGGTTGAAATTAAGCCCTGGAGGCTGAAGGAATGACATGGATCTAGGAGTAACTGTGTTTGTCATCAAGGCCGAGGGCATGAATTCCATCCCACACAGTGGAGGAAGAGAGGATTCCATTTATATGTCCTCTGACCTCCGCCCACACGACACTCCCACCCCTACCCCCATGCACACACGCCAAACAAAAATAGCAATAAAAAAGAAACTCCTATTGTGAAGTGTTGTGGGTGGAAAGAGTCTGAGATCTTGTTGAGGTTGTCTTCTGGGAGGTGACAACAATTGACTATCAAGATGGACAGCAACTGAAGCAGGTGGTGATATAAAAAGATGGCGTCTGGAAACATGGTAGGAGTGGGTATGTTGACAAAGCGCTTGCTATGGGAGTGAAGACCCGAGTTCAATCCTCAGAACCAATGTAAAAACCCAAACATGGCAGAATGAACCTATCATCCCAGAACTGGAGAGACAAAGACAGGTGACTGGGTGGAACTTGCTGGCCAATCAGCCTAGACTAAACAGAAGCACAGGCCAGTGAGAAACCCTGACCCACAAAACAAGCAACCAAAATGAAACAAAGCAGAAAACAACAAAAAACAAACAAGGCAGATGGTGCCCAAGTAATGGTATCTGGGGCTATTCTCTGGCTTACACATGTATACATGTGTGCACACATTCACAGAAACACACATCCATATGCAGAGAGAGAGAGAGAGAGAGAGAGAGAGAGAGAGAGAGAGAGAGTCTATCTAACCCTTTCAGTCTTACAGCATATGATCCAGGTTTCTAGAGCTCCCACTCTAACTACAACCTGGATTTTCTCCACATTTCCAACCACATTTACTCCAAAGAGCCTTCTCCACCTCTTCCCAACCCAGATCCAGTCAGTGTGAACTCTGAGGATTCTCCTGCTGGCTGTGAATATGCATATGAAGGACAGAGGTTGACACTGGGTGGCCTCCACTGTCACTCTTCATTTTTTAGTGCAGGCCTACCACTGAAGCTTGAGCTCACCAACGCAGTGAGAATAGATAGCTGACGGGCCCTAGAATGCCCCTGCCGCCATCTCCCAGCCCTGAGAGTTAGACATGCATTACTGCAGTCAGCTTCTCCTCAAACAGACACCAAGAGCTGATCTCCAGAGATCCCGTTTGCACAGAAAACACTTTAAGGACTGAGGACCCCTTCCCCCTCTGCCCCAGGATAACATAGAATGCTTTGTGATCCTAGAAAATGTCAAACTATTGTTTTGAACTGTGTCCCTGCCCCTCCCCACCCCCTTCGGGGCCCAGCCCACGTCTCAATCACTTCATCTTCCACCCCCAGTCCAATGAATGATGTACTGGTAAGAAGAATGACTTAGTAGTCCATGCACGGGTGAAGGGCACGCTGCAGGCTATGGTCATATATGTACCTCTGGAACAGACAGAAGAGGTTATAATGCCCCTGGGAAAAAACTAGAAAAATACTGTGGGGTATCTATCCACCATAGAAGACTACCTGGACACAGATATAAGCTGATAGAAAGACTTTATTATCAGGCAAGAGACGATACCTGAGCGTTCCCAATCCGAGTAACACCAAGCCTTTCTTGCATGAGCTTTTAAGCACAAAACCATAACCTGGGTAGACATACTTCAGTTAACAGAAACAGTCTTCCAGAAATGGAAGTACAGAAGCCAGGTTAGTACTTTGAGAGACTTTCCTTGGACTGTGGGTTTTATGGGAGGTGCTGGCAGAGTCTATCTAGCTGTTGAATCCTAACAGTCTGTTTCATTTTGGTAGGTGGTACTATTTATGTGATGAGAGTTATGGCCTGAATTGTACTTCTGTCATGGAGTCAGTTGTGTTAATGTCTGAAGACCTACTAAGGTCTGGGGCACTGTTACAGCAAGAGGCTGAGAAAGAACACCCATTCCTAAGACGCACTGTGAGAGGCCTGAGCTCTGGGAGCTTGAGACAAGTCAGCCGGGCCCTAGCGCTTCAAACAGCTCTATTGAAGGTCTCACTAGAGAAGAGAGGAAGAGTTGGCAGCATTTACATCCTCTGCATAAAAGCCACCCCGAAGGCCAGACCTGCCTCTCATAAAACCTCAGTCATTGTCAGCACTTGAAAGCCAATGTTAGTCTCATTTTATGTTATTTTGAGACAAGGTCTCATGTGATCAAGGCTGGCCTTCAACTCATGTAGTCAAGGAAGGCACTGAACTTTTTAATCTTCCTGAGATTCCTGAGACTGGAATCATGGGCCTGCAGCACCAAGACCGGAGGACCTGCGGCAGAGCCACATGTGAGACGAACAGGCTGTTTGCAGATGCTTTTCCAAAGAGGAAGGTGATGCCAAGAAGCTCTCCCTCTTTCGGACACAAATTCTGTCCTGCATCTCCCAATGGCAGGGTCGGCCCCCGAAAGATGCTATGTGCTACTTACCCAAGGGCCTCACAGATAGGCTGCTCACAGATGCATAGTCCGCAAATCATCACCACATTCTATGTCGGTCCCCAGATGAGCACTGGAGAGCAGCCAGAGACCAGCCCCAGAGTTCTGATTCTCTCTTGAAGGTAGCTGAGGGGGAAGAGTGTTGGTGGGGGCAAGTCTTGGCTCCTGAAGTTCGCTGAGGTCACTCTTTGCCATGGTGTCCTATCAGGAAATCCTTGGCCTCAATCCAGCTGGGAAACAGAGAGGCTTTCAGAGCTTTCTCGGGAACCCTTGGGGCTGCAAGAGCTTCCAAGTGTAAGCCTTGCTTCATAAAGCAGTGGCATCCAGACCTTGAACTAATGCGAACAAATTGGGTCTGGTGTCAGTGGGACGAGCTCCATGCCCTACAAGGTACTTAGCCTGTGACAGCCCTCATCATTCCATTTACTAAGAGGAAGAGGGGACATCTGCCTAGTGGGGTGGAAAGCAAGGGTTAGCGGAGACCATGGGTGGGCAGAGTCTACCTAGCAGGAAGATAACAGAGCCCCGAAAACTCTCTGCTGGGTGTCTACTCTTTTCTATGTCCCTGCCCTTCATTATCCTTTCCCATTACATCAAGAATGGGGTGTCTGAAGAGCTGAGGATGGGTGACCCATAACCTCTCCCTTATCACAGATGATGCTATAAACCTTCACCAGGGCCATGTTTTCTCTACATCCTCTCTCTCAGTTCTTGTCACATTACCTTCAAAAGATGGACAAGACAAGCCAGCACTGCCCTTTAGAATTTCCCAGAACAGCAGAGACAAGCTGTATTTGCACCACCACGGAGGGCCAATGTGGACCTCTGGAATGTGCCACTGTGAGTGAGGGAGTCCTCTTAAACATCATCTCATTGTAATTCATTGATACTAAGTAACCACATGTGTGCAGGTCAGACAGCACCATCACAGGATAGCAAAGAAGATTCTAGCTTCATGCTCAAGGTCATGAACTTGGACCATAGTGCCTGGGACAGGAGATCTGCTTTGCTCCTTTAACTCCAATAGCAAACTAGCAACAGAGCTTGAAGATTCAGCCAGACTGTGATGGGAAAGTCAGGCACAGAAGGAGGAGGCCATGAATATTCACAATGCTTTGCACACCGTGAAGTACAGTTGGAAGGCGGGACTTAGTAAGAACCGCCCTTGGCCAAGGCTCCTTCCCCGTCTTCTGCTACACTGTTAATCATTAATTAAAGCTTAAGGGATTTGAGATACGGGCTTCTGAAATTTGTGCTAAACCCTCTGTGTTATTGAAAAAAAAAAAGAATTTTGGGTAATTAGCTTTTTTTCCCTCTAAGTACTTTCTGGGTCTCATTACAAACCAAGTTCTGGGCTAATATACCTTGTGCTGCTAGGGCCTCCCAGTTCCTGCTAATTGAATTAAGCCCATTCCCTGCAAATAAACGCTTAGGGTTCTTAACGGCAAATAACTTTCTTTCTGGAACGGGTCATTAGAAGGCCCTAATTACCAGGATCTAGACACAGAAAGCAAACTGTCTTTGTGCAGGCTCCCGACAATGACGGCTCTGTTAAGATCAAAGTCCCATCCGTCCTTGGAGTCTCTCCCCTTTTCTCTTCTTCCCACTTCAAAATGTTTAACAGTGACTAATCAGATTTCTGAGATGGCAGAGAAAAGACAACCTCCCTCCCCTAACTCAAGACAAACATCCGGAAACCTACGCATGGCCCACTCCCCATTTGCTTTGTCCTGCAGATGCAGTACAATTTGAAGCTGCTGGTTAGGGAAGGATTGTGGCCACCAGGTTGTAAGCCTGTCCGAGGTGAAAGCAGGTGTCCCACGTGTTACCAGCGTTAGGCTAAGATGGATGCCACTGTCCAGTGTGCCCCACACCTTTATCAACAGTGGAATATCAGTTACGTAGAGGAAAGTTCTTTACCACCACAAGACAGGGTGGGAACATTAGTCCCCAGGTTTAGACAGTAACATCTGTAATCAGCCACAAGTCAGGTCCTAAAACTTTGGGCTGGAAATTCTGCTCTGATATATAGGTTGCCAAAATTGAGATTTTAAGTCAGAAAAAAAAAATGAGGGGGAAAAAATCACCCTGGAAACTAACAGCTGCACTTTTTAAACTCATAAGGGTTGATATCCCAAGGCCTTCGGCATTGAAAATGTTGACTCTCAGTATGATAAGAGCCAGCCACTCAGCGTCCCTCGCGTCAGCAGCCCATCCTGGAGGCACCAGAGTTGGAGATCCCATGTGGGTATTCTGCAGAGCTTCATACGCACCTCTCTGAGGAGCCTGAACACCTCGTCCTTACAGTAGATAACCTCTTGAATCCTGCTGCTCAGTTCCATTTCTAGCTATCAGTCTTACTTGATCTGCCATAGACCCTGAAATGGAAGAATAGGTAGCAGGTAGCGTACAAGCCTAAGAGAAAGGCAGGTCTGGGCCGGAGGAGAGCAGACCTAAGCCAAGCTGTCTCTCAGAACATCTGTCTTTGTCTACAAAACAGGGATGACCACAGTGCCCTTGCCTGAAGCAATGGTGTGGGAGTCAAAGGTTCAAACATTAATCCTGTATGAAGAGTGACTGGCACGCAATAGGTATTCAATAAATTATTCCAACCTGGCCCACATAGTAGGACTAACACGCTGTGTCAGTGATTTTCTCAGAAGCGCATTTCCCTGATTGGGAAATCCATTCTTTCAGGGGAAAGCTTGGCCTCAAATATTTGGATTGTCCCCACACTCAGAAGAGAATCATAAGCATTGTAGGGGTCAACAGATGACCAGAGGATAGATGGATGGACAAGTGGACAGACGATGAACAAATAAATGGACACTACAAGAACTTAGTGGCTAAAATGAAATGGGTGTGCCTGGTGTATATCAGGCTCAGAGACAGATGGTCTAGTCGACAAGGTGCTTGGCATGGAGGTGTGAGGAGTGGAGTTCAATAAGCGCACACAAGAAAGTGCAAGTGTGATGCCATGTGCTTATAATCTCTTTAGGACTCCTTGGAGGGAAATGTGCACAACTGTCAACCAGCATAGCCTACTTAGAGACTTCCATGCCTATGAGACAGCTCTCTCTGTGTCTCTCTGTCTCTCTGTCTCTCTCTGTCTCTCTGTCTCTCTGTCTCTCTCTCTACACACACACACACACACACACACACACACATGCACACATGCGCACACATACAGACATGCCTACACACATAGACTGTTTGCTTATGAATGAATGAGTGAGTGAATGAATGAATGAATCCCTACCACAACCATCCAGAGACTTAAATGGAAAACAAATGTCAAGATTGCGACTTCCCACAGAGAGAACAAAACATGCTCATCCCTCCTGGCAGAAGGAGCTCGCCTCCGCTCCCGTCACAACCACCGTGTTAAATTAGCGCTTAACTGCTGCTCCTATGATGAAGCCTGAGTCTCACCAGGAAAGTCCCTGCCAGTCTCTCAGTGCTGAGAACAGCTGCACGGAACACATTCACAGCCTCAGATAGGATTCCCTCCAACAAGCCTGAACTTGACCCCGGAGGCTCCGATGCCTGGTCACTCTGGAGCGATAGCTCCAGGAATCCGACACACAAGAAGAAGCGTCATGTCTCCGTTTCCAGTGACTGCAGGTGCGGAGGGCTCTCCAAGCCCACCCCAAGAAAAACAAAATCTGTCAGTGTCAATTCCATATCAGACTTGGAGTGTTTGGCTTCTGACTGAGGCATCCAGAACAGAGCAGGGGTGTGTTTTGGAGCAGACATACCCATTGCTGGTTCTCCCAGCCTGGGAGGAGAGGAGCTCCAGCAGCCACTGCGAGAACTGGGCTTGGTTGCACCTGTCTACTTAGTGGGCTGGGATTTGGGTCATTGGACTCTTATGGCCATGGGAGACAAATAATACCCAGGATATCCACTGACACGTGAATGTGGGATGAATTATATAGTGTGTGTGCAACCATACATTGACAACTAGTGTCTTTATCAGCTCGTGTCTCTGTGACTAAATGCCCAAGAAAAATCACAAATGGCAAGGCTAGTTTCAGCCCGCGGTCACAGGTCACAGGGGCGCTGGCTGCTGGTCCCCCTGGCTTGTTGTCTCTGAGCCTGTGGCGAGCAGAGCACTGTAGCTGGCATGGAAGAGTAAAGTTGCTCGCCTCCTGAGAGACAGGAAGTGAGAGAGAGATGAGAAGTGCTGGGTCGCACTACCTACTCCAAGGGCGCATTCTATGACCTGGTTCTGCCAGCCAGGCACTGTCACCCAAGGGCCCCACCTCTGCCCAGGAACGAGTGGAGACAGAACCTTCCGTTCTCAGTCACTGTCTATATTGTTTTGTGAGGCAGGGTCTCTCACTGGCCTGTGCTTGACAAATAGCCTAGGGTGTCTAACCAGCAAGTCCCAAGAATCCTTCTGTCCCCATCTGTCCCCATCTGTCCCCACTGACCCAGTGGTGTCATTACAAACATGCGGCACATGCCTGGCTTTTGACGTGGGCTCTGTGGATCGAACTCAGATCCTCAAGGTTGCACAAGCACTTCTCCAACTGAGCCGCCTCCCAGCCTCTTCCTCTGATAGCCTTTGGTTGAAAGGACAAGGGTGGAGAGCCATCCTCTGATCTTGTCCCTAGTCCCCAGCAAAGCAGGAGACAGATGGAGGAAGAGAGTGATCTGGCTCTGAGGTCCCTGGAGCAGCAGCAGACCTGGGCACTTACAAGGACCATCCCTGATCCATCAACGTGGATTCGAATCCCACTTCTCATCTTTGAGCTCCGAGCAATTTACTTCAGCTGGTCGCACCTTCACCTCTTCCTGACTCGGCTGGTAGGAGGAGACAGAAGTGCCTGCCCTAGGGGGTAGTCAATTAGATGAGGATAGCCCTGTGAAATGCTGCGTGGACACAGTGCTAGGATAACCCACCTCAGATGACACCATTCTGGTTCATTCCAGCTCCTGACAGATCTCTGGGATCTGCCTTAGATTCTGCAAACAGGGTAGGGAAGGAAGCTGCCCTGAGCTCTAGGCCAGTACTGTTATAGCTGTCAGAGGTACACCAACCCCAACACACACACACACACACACACACACACACACACACACAGGGCCCATGGCTGCCTTCCCACTCCAGAGCAGAATGGAATGGTTGGCAGCACTCAGAGGTTCAAAAAGCCTTCAGCATTTGGCCATGAACATGTTCATTTTCCTCTCGTAAGCTTCACTGATGTTATTTCTAAAATGGATCTCCATAAATGCAGTGGCTTCCAGCTTCCCAGTGTAGAAAACCGCCTTATAATGGCAGACCGGAAACCCAGAGCATCAGTGGCCGGTATCAAGGTGCTTTAAGTCTTGGGAATGAACCCGTCCCTTCCTTTCCAAATTCATCTCTCCCCAGCTCAGGTCTCCTGCAAAGCCACTCCCACCATCTCACTGCCACTCCCTCCGACTCCTCCCATTTTGTGATGCTTGGACTTAGTTGTCAACTTGGCAGGATCTAGCATTGCCTAGGAGACAAGGTTTCAACACACCTGTGAGCATTACTTGGGGTAGACTGAGGTAGGAAGATCTACCTTAATTGTGGGTGGCTCCATCCCATGGACTGGGGTCCCAAACTGAATACAAAGGAGCAGGTGAGCCCAGCACCAGCGTCCACCTCCCATTGCTTCTGGGCTGCAGATGTGTTGAGCCCCGCTAAGTGTGGTTGAAGTTTACCATTGTCCCGGCAGCCTTCTGAGCTCAGTACAAAACGGGGCACACCCTTTTCTAGCAGGGCTTCTCCTTCTCTGATCTTGTCTGGGGAGCTCAAAACCCCCAATACACCTATCTACCTGCAGAGTCAGAGAGCCTTGGTGAGATGCAGGCTCAGCTTCTTTCTCCTGATAAGAAATCTACCCAGTAAGGACCTGGGATTCCTGGAAAGCCTCTCCAGGCAGAGGAGGCATTCATAGAACTTTAAACTCTAATCAATAATTTTCATGTACCCCCAAACTCCTTTTGCACTCTCCAAAGCCCATATATATACCTGGTTTACCCTGAATAGCGTGTTTGAATACAAGCCAACACCACATAAAGGTATGTGCACAAGCTAAGATAGTCTCAGACAGCTGTTTCTTTGAAGGTCATCGGATAAGACCTTCACCTAAAAGAGCTGTAACACTAAGATCATCAGAGAAGGACCTTTCTCCACTACCCTCTGGCCCCTGGCACTCACTCCCAGCTAGACAGGGATCTGGTAGAGCCCCACCCATTCCAGACTCCACTTTATCCTTCCAGCCTGGTGTGTACCTGAGAGGGAAGAAGTGGAGGGCATGGACCCATAGCTGATCCCCAAAACGCATGCCACACAGACGCAGTGTGACTGCCCGTCAGGATCCTGCCGCCTCACTCCCCCACTATGGAGGCCTGCCCTGAACTGTTAGACAGAGTTAACGCTTCTCTCCCTTAAGTTGCTTTTCTCAGGGCCTTTCTGCACAGCGACAAGAACAGTGACTGATACAGGATCCTTAGAAAAGTGAGGTTGCAGGGACGGAGGGGCTCAGCCCTCTGCTGTGGGAAGACTACGAGAAAGCGCTATCTACCAAGCAGAACCATCACTCACCAGACATCAGATGCACCTTGACCTTGGCCTTCCATGACAGTGATTTAAGCTCCATGGCTTACATCATTCTGACAGACAGACACCCACTAGCTAGCTAGCACTCCCAGTGGCACCCTGCAGAACAGGCCTTTTGCATGTAGAGCCCAGCTCAAGGCAGAAGCTGCTGTCCCATAGTAACCAAGGGCCTCGGAGAAGCCAGTACTTAAGGTCTTGTGTGAGCCAGCACTCTCAGCAGGTACACCACTCCTTACATAGGAGAGCCCATCTTTTCTCTAGGGTAATGGCCAATGCCACACAGAGTCCTGGCCTGTGGCAATCATCCCACATCTCCTATGGCCTGCAGTGCCTCCCCCTACCCAAGCCTTCCAGAATTCCATATTCATGTGCTCATCCTAATAACACCAAAAGAGTTGTACTTTGTGCATCACGAAGACCTAGGCTATGGGGTGGGTCACCATCAGACCCATTAAACATAAGAACAACAGGCAAGCTTTCTCCTCAAGGGAGCAAGCACCTTGCTCTTGGGGCTGGAGCCTCAGCAAAACATCAGCATCAGAACCTGGGCAGCACAGCTTCTGGGATCAGCTTCGTTCTCCGGACTCTAAAGCCTGCCTGACTCACTGCTGTACAGGTGCCCTGGTTCAGGCAAGGATGGGATTCTGGGATAGACAGGGGTTGCAGGCTAGGCTGGGCCTTGCAATACCTCAAAAGTGTCCTACATGTGTTTCCTGGCCTGTGCAGCTATCCAGAGAAGTTTTATTTGTTTGTTGTTTTCCTTTGGGGAGACTGGGTCTTGTAGAGTACATATTGGCTAGCCTCAGTCTTTCTGTAAAGTAAGGATGACCTTGAACTTTGGATCCTACTACCACTGCCCCCTAACTTCTGGATCACAAGAATAAACCACTCTTCTTGGTGGTTTCCACACTGGAGATGGAACCCAGGGCTGAGCCTGGGCTTTGGATGCTACCGAGCAGCTTAGATCACCTGCCTCCAGCCTTTCCATCGGCTGAGATACACAGTATCTGACTGACAGCCCTGAGTGGACTGAGGTTATTTGTATTGTGGAGTGCTTCAGGTTAAAGCAGTCCTGGATGAAAGGTTCCTTAGTTGAACTGGAAGAACAGATCTTGTAAACCTGGCCACACAATGACAAAAGGATCATTAAAAGCTGGAGAAAGGCTGAAGAAATCAGGGTCGCATGCCGAGAAAATGGCTTGGGTAGACGCTCAATACCAAGTGAAACTCTTAGTTCCTCCCCAGCTAGAGACCAAGAGAACATGAGTTTGGTGTGTGTGTGTGTGTGTGTGTGTGTGTGTGTGTGTGTCTGTGTGTATATGCGCACGTGAGTGCGGTGTTTGCATATGTGTGTGTATGTGCTCTTGCGTATGTGTGCGCGCATGTGCATTGTGTCTCCTACTGACGGGAACTCCCCATCCCAGCAAGTGTGACTGGCCCCAAAGGCCCCGCAATCCTCCTGTCTCGGCCTCTGAATCCTGAGGTACAGGTGTGTGATGCCGCACCCAGCTTTTTACCTGGGTGCTTGGCGTCCAACCTCAAGTCCTGCTCCTTGTACAGCAGACACTGCCCCTACGGAGCATCTGCCCAGCCCCTTTCAAGTGACTTTTCCTCCCCGGTGAGTCCTGAGCTGAGCCTGAGATGAGCATCTGGGCCTGAGCAGAAGCTGCTGTGGACAAGTTCAACACACTTTTAGCACCAGCCAAAGCTTCCTGATCTCTGTACTGTTGCAAGTGGAGGCGAAATTCAAGGGTAAATCCCTGGCTTTCAGTGTCCTCCTGCTCTCTACACAATGTTTACTGAGATCTCTGGCTTCTCCCCTGTATATGCTAGGAGTACACACTCCAAACTGTGACCCTTTCACTGCCTCCAGACGTGGATACATGTCCCCAGAGTGTCAAAATACACCATTGGGAGCGACCCTGAATAGGAACACTACACTTCATGTGCGCACACACACACACACACACACACACACACAGAGAGAGAGAGAGAGAGAGAGAGAGAGAGAGAGAGAGAGAGAGTTTCTGCCACTTAGTCCATCAAACTGAGAAGCTTCTAGAATAGGGAATGGCTCAGTGGCAGAACACCTGCCTAGCATGTGTGGGGCTCCCTCCAATTCATGGGAGAGGGGATGGTAGATAAATAGATGATAGACAGACAGATGATAGATAGATAGATAGATAGATAGATAGATAGATGATAGATAGATAGATAGATAGGTAGATAGGTAGATAGATGATAGATAGATGATAGTCTCAAGACCAATATTAGACCTTATAGAAATAGGCACATAAAAAGAGACAGAGCATATAAAGAAATATAATCACTAAATCTGATCACCATAGTCACTGCCTTTGCTGTCCTAGCTTGTCTCTCTAAGGCAGGCTTCACTCTAAGCCCAGGTTGACCTTGATCTCTTGCCTCGACCTCCTGAGTACTGGAATTCCAAGCATGTACTATCAGCTCTGGCTGAGAATTTTAATGAGGGTGGTTAATGTAATTGGTAACACACATGCTTGTACTTGAGACAAGCTCTCACTGTGTGGACCAGGCTGGACAGGGACTTGACGCCGAACTTCAGCCTCATGAGTGTTAGGATAATAGGCATGCATCACCTCCAGCTTTTGTTCTTGATTTGGTTGCTGATGTTATTTTTAATCTGAGTCATACTATGAAGATCTTCTTGCTTCAAGTGCTGTCATGGTCTCCCCATCAGGGTCATGGCTGGAATCAGAGGCAGGAATGGAAGCTGAGCCAGAAAACCCAAGCTCAGACCTTCACCCACACAAGGAGACCAATAGCCTCTGGGGTCGTCGCCAGTGGCTGGCATCAGCCTGAAGAGGTGTCTTCCTCCTCCTCCGACTCAGGGAGTGGGTGGCGACTGGAGGGCTTGAAGACAGGAAGTGGGGGCAGCCTGGAGTCACTGGGACTCAGAGATTGATCCAGCTCTGAGTAAGGCCCCTCTCTGACTCACGGGCTGAGGCATCAGAAGAAACAATGGGGCCTGTGAGATTCATTTACCAGAGTGAGATCTCCTCTACATCATCGGTGACCTTCTGGGCTGCCCCCGTGAGTGCTCTCCAGGCAGAGGGAACAGCAGGTGCAGTCAAGGGACTCGGGGAACTTCCGGAACATCTACAGTTTGTCCATAGTGGGAGAAGATGCCAGAAGGGAAGGGAATTAAGGTAACTGTGACTCAGGCTTGGCACAGAGCTGGAGACAGGGCCAGGGGTCTTACAAGGAAAGAATGGGGTTCGTCTTCAGGGCGCATGCGCAGATGGATACCTCTGGTGAAAAGCACCACACAGTAGTGTTTCCTCTGGGGACGTGGCTCTGGAGTCAGGGTGGAAGAGGTGGCAGGCTAATCAGAAGACACCTCTGGGAGGATGTCTCTCCTCATTGCCTCGTCTGCCCTTCCTCCATCATCCTTGGAACATGCATCCTCAGTCTCTGGAGGGGCGTTCTTACCCATCTGCCTACCGGGGATTGGAGATGTGGGGGAGCTTCTGAGAGAAGGTGATTGGCTGACCTGGAGCTAGGCCACAGCCCGGCTGTCCTCAGGACCACTTCCACAGCCATGAGGAGACATGTGAGGCTCCTTTCACTTGGAAGTGAAGGTATTCCAGGCACCACGTGGACGAGGCCAAAGCTTTTGCTGGTAGCCTATAAGGCGTAGTGGTTCCCTGACAGTACTGAATGTCCTGGACTTCAGATGTGCATACAACGGGGTAGGGCAATCCTGAATCAGGATGGGGAAGGGGGAGGCGATGGTATGAAAACGATCTGGAAATGGACTCCACAGGTCTAGGTGATAAATCAGACATAAAAGGAGGAAGAAGAGTGAGGAAGAGCCTATGCATTGCCTAAGGAAGGAGGCGGGGTCACAGCTCTGGATGCCCGAGGCAGAAAGAACATGTGTTGTGAGACTTTCCCCAGGGAGATGTGAGCTGACAGCCTTTCACCCCAGCTTCCCACAAGAGTGTGGGTGAGAGGCTACTCGCAGGAACATCCCTTAGAAGTAGCTGTATCAGTAAGGGCAAGAATCTCCTCTCCCAGCCACTGTGAAAGGTTTACAGCACCTCAGAGGGGAGCGCCTCTCTCCCCATCTTCTCAGAGGTTGGGGCAGCCTTGGGGAGGTCTCCCGTGTAATTGCAGTGCCCTGGCTTCAGGACGGCAACAGTCTCTTCATGATCCCACAAGATAGAGTTCCCCGTTGCAAGGATGGGGACAGGCAATCCCTCATGGGGCTTATGGAGAGCAAGCCTCCAAGGCCCCGCTCCAGCTGCCAGCAACTTCCTGGTTCTGTACACAGAATCTCTGAGGACCCAGTGGGCCTCCTGGGCTTCCTGGGCCCAGAAGTCCCAGTCCTCCAGGTTTTCTGTGGACCAGACAAGCCTCCCCAGAGCCAGAGTTCCCCTGGTGGTGATCGAGAGAGAAGCTGCCCTCCGCTCCCTCTGCCTCCAGGAGCTGCTCAGCCTCAGCGCTAATTAAACATCTGCTCCAAGCCACAATCTGCTAAATTGCCTCACGCTCTCACTTCTGGCAGGAATCGAACTGATTTTTTTCAACTTGAGGGCCAGACCTCTCCCCAACAGCCACAGCTTCCCAATGTCCTTTAGTCTTTCACAGAATTTGCCGTCTCCACCACACTCCTGGGACAAGGAATGAACCTGGGTCATGATGAAGACTGTCCCTTGCTGGGACAAGAAGCCTCTGGGTAAGTTCCTGGATGAGCTCGTAATCAATTGTCCCCACAAAAAGAGTAGAGGAGGATATGAATAAGTAATCAGATGGAAAGGCATGCCGAATTGGGTTTAATCAAGAGCTAAAACGGGTAAGGCAGGAAGTACGTTTCCATGAGGGTGGGAGATGAGGCCGCTTTCCTCAAACAACCTCACGAAAGGGGGGCCTGGAGTTTCTCAAAGCAGGGTCCACACGCCTCAGAGTCCTGCAGCGATGCAGGGATGTTCTTGGACACAGCCTCTGAGCATGCCATGTCTATGTGAGACCCTGACATCAGAACCTTTTATATCCAGTCGTCCACGTTCACAGTGCCATAATCTGCTAAGAGCAGGAGTAACACTCCAGTTTGTCTCCCATGTAGCACTAGGATAGGGAATGGTTCAGTGGGCAAAGTGCTTGTGGTGTACGTGTGAGGACCTGGGAATGATTCCCCCGGAACCCTAGCAAAAGAGCCAGGCTGGGCAGTGCTCATCTCCATTCTCAGTGCTGGGACACCGAGGCAGCTGAATCAGCAAGAGACTGTCTCAAAAACTGCACTGGAGAGAAACCGTCTCAGTGAGCTATACTGTCAACTTGACCTCGCCTAGAGTCTCCTGGGAAGGAAGTCTCAACTGAAGGATTGCCCAGCTGTGGCCATGTCCATGGGAAGTGTCTCGGTGGGTGGATAACTAACGTAGGAGGGCCCAACTCACTTTGGCTAACACTGTCCCTAGGCAGGTAGTCCCGAGCTGAGTAAGAAAGCTGGCTAATCATGAGTCCACCCATAAAAAGCCAAGAATCGAAGAACCTCGGTGGCTTCTGCTTCAAGTTCTTGTTTGAATTATTGCCCTGACTTCCATCAGTGATGGATTGTGACCTGGAAATATAAGAGAAATAAATCCTTCCTTCTTCCTTCACATAAGTTGCTTTTGGCCAGATTGTTTTTATCACTCCTACAGAAAGGAAATTAGAAAAAAAACACACTCAAAAATGACTTCTATGGCCCCCATAGGCATGTGCACACATGCATGCCCTCAGTCACACATATGCACACATGCATATGCTCATGTGTACGTGCATGCACACACACAGCACCCAAAAGGCTGGCTATGCACACACAGGTTCCAAATTGCTGTGGGCTGCTCAAACTGACAGTGGCGCTCACACTGGACAGCCGCCATCTTGGCTGGTATCCAGCACTCTACCTCGATGTTCTTGATGTCAGGCATTCAGTCCTTTCTCTTCAGATCCATGTCCTCACTCTCCAAATGTCACGACTTCCACCCCAAACCCACGGCTAAGACAGGGCCCTCTGTGCCCCTACAGCCCTACCACATTTAATGACACAAATATTTCCCATAAAGCTTCCCCAACTCCCTTCCTCAGAGTCGTCATCCCAGACAGACAGCCTTAGGGGGCAAACTGCAAACTCAGCTCCAGTGGAGCAGCTGTGGGCTGCAGATGCAGTTCAGGGGCGAGGCGCTTCCAAGACGTGTAAGGCCTTGCTCTCACTGCCGCCATCACCCCAAAACAAAACAAAAGGCTACTTGGTGCAGCCCTGGAACAGAAAAAGGATACCAGAGGCAGGAACGACCCTAACACCCCTGAACACTCTCAGTGTCTTGGGTTCTTGGAAGTCCCCCCCATTCCAGTTTTCAATCAGACAGCATATCACTCTATAGCTGGGTCATTTAGAACTCACTACATAGATCATGTTCTTGAATGTGGAGATAGATATCCCCCTGCCTCTGCCTATCCAGTTCTGGGATTACATGCCCTGTGCCACCACACCTGTCTTTAAGAATACTTTTTGTCACAGGGCAGTGGTGGCGCATGCCTGTAATCCCAGCACTTGGGAGGCAGAGGCAGGCAGATTTCTGAGTTCCAGGCCAGCCTGGTCTACAGAGTGAGTTCCAGGACAGCCAGGGCTATACAGAGAAACCCTGACTCGGGAAAAAAAAAAAAGAGAGAATACTTTTTGTCTCCTCACAATGCAGAGCATCTAAGAGACATCTCCCACATCTTTCTAAAATGAGAATGATTTGGAGAGGGCACGGAATGGAAGAAAGCGTTGACAACTGAGAAACACATGGAGTAGGACCAACGCCTCGCAAGAAGACCCTCCCGTGTGAGGCACGCCAGGGCCTGACACCACGCTGGTCCTCCCAGTCCCCAGCCATCCTTGCCTTTCAGTGAACAAAGCCCTGCTGAGACTGGCTTAGTGGGCAGCATTGAGTCAGACTGGGAGAAGAGCATGCATGCTATCATCTTCCTTGACAGCCTTGCACAAATTCCTCAGTAACAGAGGTCTCATCCTGGAGGTAGTCAGTTACAAAATATCAGCTTTAAGCCCTGCTTAAAAAAAAAAAGACCCTAGAATGGGTTTCTCACAAGTTCTCCCAAATCCTCCACTTCACACCTAGAAGCCCATGAACACACTAAAACTTAATGAAAACAAAACACAAAAATTAAACAACAACAACAAAAACCACACTGCTCAAGTACCTATGGGGTACTTTCCATCATCCCTCACTTGATTTGTTTGCAGAAGGGATTGCTTTGCTCCTGGGAAGCATCCTACACAGGAGTATTTTTTTTTCCAGTGGAGAGCTGACCAATGTGACCTTGTCAAGTGCACTGAGGCTTCCCTTAACGGCATCTCCTTCCTTGTCATGGACCGGTCTCCCAGAGAGCTGGAGGATGTGGGAAGACTGGGACCATCTCTCCTTCTCCCTCTCTCTAGTTTTACGTCATGGATGCAGCTGTGTTCTCGATGCTAGTACCACAGTGCTGTGGCATGGAACCCCCTGGGTGTTTTTATTATCTACATGTCCCACTGTCGTGACAAAACACCAGACAAGAAGCAACTCAATGAAGGAAGGAGAAAGGGAGGCAGGGAGGGAGGGAGGGAGGCCAGCACTGCTGAAGTGGGCAGGAGGTGGCAGAGAGCTGGAATCAGACCGTCTAAGGAGCAGTGAGGCAGGGCAAGCATAAGGCCACAGGAGGATGGGGCGTTGGTCCCCCTGCAGTGGGGTGCACGGAAGAGGGAGCACCAGGCTCCGACCAGGCTCGTGACCGTCCATCCAGTGGCTCCGTCTCTGCAGGGCTCTCACCCCAGCTCACCTCCCAAAGCAGGCGGAGGGCTCTGGAGACCAAGCCAGGCACACAGCACGTTACCCCAAAAGCAGGGAAAAGTCCCCACCCTCACCCCTAGAGCCCACCGTGGAGGGCTATAGCCATTCCCCTTTTATTCAGCTGCTGGTCTGGTGGGCTCTGAGCTTGCATTAAGTTATGTTCATTTCTAGACTTAAAGGGGGGAAAAAGCCCTGAGGAGCAGATGGTTAGAAATTCAGTGTATTTTCAGTGTCTCTGTGTGCCTATTACATATCCCCGGGGGCTCCAGGAGCATGATGCCTCCAACACTGTATGTCACAGCATAAGCAAGGCTCAACAGTGTAGACAGTGAGGACCCCAGGAATTCTGTCAAGTGTTCAGTGAATTGCCTCTAACCCAGTGTGCCATAGAACCGATGATGATGATGATGATGATGATGATGATGATGATGATGACAGTGACGATGATGATGATGACATTGATGATGATGTCAGACTCCGAGCCATGCCAGGAGCAAGTCCTGAATCAGCATGACCCAGGACTAGGAGCTTGAGTACCAGCCTGAGGGAAGTTCCACTGTGATACTTTGAAACCCAGCAATGAAAGGGGGGATCATTTGAATATTTTGAGCAAACTAGACATAGTCGTGTAATCCTGTTATCCCTGTACTTGAGAAACCAAGACAGGGGGATTGCCATGAGTCCCAGACTGGTCTGACTTACACAATTAAAACCTGTCTCAAAAGCAATCATCATCAACAACAACAACAAAACAAACAAAAACCAAAATAAAAGAAAAGGGGGAGGGAAAGGAGGAGATGGGAGGGGAGATGATAGAAAAGGGAGAGAGGGGAGGGACAGACAGAGAGGGGAAGAGAGAGACAGAGAGGGAGAGAAAGAGGGGGAGAGAGAGGGAGAGACAGAGAGAGGGAGAGACAGAGAGGGAGAGACAGGGAGAGACAGGGAGAGAGAGATGGAGAAAGAGATGGGGAGAGACAGAGAGTCAGAGAAAGAGAAGGAGGAGAGAGGGGAGTGGGAGAGGGTGTGGAGGAAGAGGAGAATGGCGGGGACCTGCAGCCTGCAGCCCAAGCTTTGCTGAGGCAGCAGCGTCCTGTGAGAGCCTTGCTGCCCAGGCCAGTAAGTCACCTGAGGGGGGAAAGTCTTTTATTCTGCTTGTCCCCCCTTTGAACAACTGAGAGGTTTTCCAAAATGTTCCGTCTTTCCTTTGATTCAGAGCCGCTGCCGATGGTGTTCAGAGGCCTTAGGGGTAACAGGTACATTTCAAATGTGTGGAAATCACAAATAAATTGGATCCAGGATTTACAGCATTAGCGATGCCTTTGTTCTCTGGCATTGAAGCCTGGCTTGTGGATAGTGGATTTGAGCAACCCCACCCCAGAGCCCCTGGAGATGGGGCAGGGCAGACTGTTGAGGGAAGAAGAGGTGGCATGAGGGAGGGGAACAGACTGGCACCCAGGTCCTCAGAAGCACCTCACTGGCACATACTAAAAGCACTTCTCCCAAAATAAGACCCGCTTCCCCCTCCCATCCCCTGCATCTCCTGCATCCTCGTCTCCGCCTGCTACTGCCTCCACCCTCATCCACGTCACCCCCAGTCCTCCACCAGCTGCTTCGGCAGCTTCCTGAAGGTTCCCTGGCATCATCCCCACCGGTCCCTTCTCATGCCCATCAAGGGCGATCTTTGCGAACTGCACAGCTTCTCCTGTGCCTCCTTGTGGGAAACATTTCAACAGATTCCTGTAGCCTTCAGGGTTATCTGGGAGCTGGGCTTGTTGTGGCCTACAAGCCTCTGCGGGGACTGCCCTTGCCTTGTGTTCTCTGTACCCGCCTCTGTGCGGCAGGCAGCTCCTTAGAGTGGTCCCCCACTTCATGACGTGGGAAAGAAGGTCTCATCCTTACCCTGCAGGAGACCTCATACCAAAAACCTCCGTGTATGGTACTAGAGGGACAACACCTGAGGCTGGCCTCTGGACTCCACGTGCATATGCACACACAAGCATACACACCCTCCACCCTCAAAGACGTTCTGACCTTTGATCACACACATACAATTAAAAATAAAAAACTTCAAACCATTTCTAACACAGTCTGAGTACCCCTAGTCATCTAGTACAGTCTGAGGCTCCCAGATATCTAGAAGTGACAAAGCCACAGGTTTTATTGATCCTGTTGTGATCTGTGTCTAAGTCCATACTCGAGGGACACACCGGATTTCAAATAAAAGTTCAGTCAAATTTCAGAGAGGGGGAGGAAATAGCAGGGAGTGGCGGCAGAGTAGACAGGGTTTTCCACTTGGAATGGCAGAAAGTCCGAGAACTGGAGTGCAGCGATGGTCACGCGGGGCTGCGGAGGCGCTCAGAGCCTGGTTGAGCACTTTAAGACAGCTCACCGCGTGAATTGCATGGTTTGATATTTGGGGGTTTGTTTTATTTTATTCATGTATGGTGCTTTGGCTGTGCAAGACATGCATGCAATGCCCAGGAGGCCCAGAAGATGGCCTCAGACTCCCCTGGAATTGGGGTTACAAATGCTAGGAATCAAACCTGGTCCCTGGTCTTAACTGCTGAGCCATCTCTCCAGTCCTTCCAAATTATTTTTTTTTACCACAACAAACATGCATCCTCTAACCAGAAATGATGATGTGTATTTTCCCACCTGTGTTCATGGATGACCGCCCCCCCAAAACAAACTTCATACATGAATCCTAGCTAAAGACCCCACCCAGTAGATGATCTAGAATATTCCAGATGTTTCCTTCCAGCCTGGCAGATGATTTCAAGCTCTGCTCTGAAACCTGCTATGACTATCCAGGAAATATGCGAAGCAGAGTAGGGTGAGAGGGGTGGGGGAGAGGGGGAGGGAGGTGGCCTGGAACACCTGTGTCATGGAAAGGTGAGGAATCTCCACAACTAGGAGCCTTGCTTTCACTCATTCCTCCCCACCTGGCGGCTTTTATCGTCATATTGTATCATGGTGCTCATTAGTTAAGGGTTACCTGCATGCGTGTGGAAGGGCTAGACTTGAACTTGTGAAGTTGACCCTGCACACTCTACCACATGAGAAAGTCTTCTAATTCCTTCCCATGAGGAATTTCTAGCCATATTTGGAAGCTGAGGGAGACACGTTCAAGTGGGACCTCTTCCCATCTTGTCAGCGCAGGAGGTTTAACTTTCAGTAAGGAAGCAGAGACACACCTAGACCTTGTGTACACATCCTGGGATGGGTCCTGGGCTTCAGTCACTAGCCTGCCCTGGAGAAGGATCTGAAATGAACTGCCCTCGGACTCTCTTAGGGACCGAGGGTCCCTCTGACCATCGCCAGGTCTATGTGCTGCCTGCTATGTAGCCTTTCTAAGACCTCCAAAGCTACCTGGTTCAAAGTGTGCGTGGTCTCGGGCAGAAAACAATGTCTGCACCCACAGTCTGGCAAGACAGAGGCCTCAGATGCCCTGGGAAGGCTGGTGCCTAATTGTAGAACTCAATTTTGTTTTCATAGGAATCAATTCGGAGGGATTTTCATTTTCAATTATTCAACAACATCCAATTTTCCCTCTACACCTCCGCCAGACTGGAGGAGAGAAATTGCATATGTCAATCACCCTGGCAATGTGCTGGCCAGGCTGAGGTCACCCCGCAGCCCCTTGCACTGAGGGAGTATGACTAAGGTGTGGGAATGCACCATGACAAATGGCCACACCACATGACTCTTGACCTGGACTCGGAGATGCTGTCTGCCACTTGTCCTCGTGTCAAGACAGGAAACGGTGATCTCCATGCCAATGAGAACAGCACATTCGGGGAGACACGGGGAGTCAGGCTCTCTCTCCCCCATCCTCACAAGCATTACGGGGGGGGGGGGGCTTCC
This sequence comes from Apodemus agrarius, assembly GCA_964023405.1. Taxonomy (NCBI): domain Eukaryota; kingdom Metazoa; phylum Chordata; class Mammalia; order Rodentia; family Muridae; genus Apodemus; species Apodemus agrarius. The sequence goes on from OZ030015.1 coordinate 8,674,402, forward strand.
AGGCCTCCACAATCCGTAGGGATGCAGAAGTCAGGTAAATCTAGATCAGATGCCTGAAGCTCCTTCCCCCTCCTCCTCTCCCTCCTCTTCCTCCTCCTCCTGTTTCCATGACACCAAGGAATCCAAGAAATCTACCTTACACGTCCTGTTCGAGACAGGGTATCGTTGTAGCCCAGGCTAGCTCTAAACTTGCAATGTGTTCAGATGACCTTGAGCTTTTGATGCTTTTGCTTCCATCTCCCATGTGCTATAATTACAGGAAAGCATCCCCACGGATGGTTTTATGACGTGCCAGATACTAACCTGAGTGTCTCTGGCGTGCTTGACGTGTATTCTACTGTCCATCTCTAGCCCCTCCAAACAGCAATTTTAAAAAATTGCAAGTTCAGGAACTTAATCCCGACAGACAGCACCTGTGTCTGTGAATACTGCATTGAATACTTGGCATTGATGATTATGGAGATCCCGTGCTAAGTGGCCATCCCTGCCTAGTCTCCGTGCATGTGTGTGTCTTCCTCCAAGACTACCATTAAAACTTAATCCCCAAGATACAAGCACTGGGAGACTCAGCAATTAGGATGAGATGTTCATAAAAGACAGAGCATCACAGTGAAGCCTGATCATCCCAGATAATCAGGAGGCAGGAAGGCCACACGTCCGAGGCCTGCCCTCTGTACTGAATGAGTTCAAGGCTAGCCTGGGCAGCTCAGTGAGTCTCAAAATATAAAATGTAAAGGGAGCTGAGGACCCGGGCTCTGTGACAGAGCGGCTGCCTAGCCTGTGAGCGGCTCTGGGTTCTGCTCTCCAGCACTAAAGAAGAAAAGGAAATGGCTGGAGGGAACCAGCCGCTGATTCCTGCCTTTCTGCCCTCTGCTACGTGAGTATGCAGACGGGAACCGCATCGAAGAGAGAGACAGAGTGGCCGTCAGCAGAGCCCAAATCTATCACTGCCTTGATCGCCAACTCCCTTGCCTTTCTGAAGGCAGGGAAATAAATATATGCTTAAAATTCCCTTGTGAATCGCCTGGTCCTGGCCATTTTGCTCCAGCCACTGAGACTACACTCAGAAGAACACAGTAGTGGGGGGCGGGGGGATGATAGATGGGGATGTCTCTTGTCTCGACAGCAGTGACGGTCACACAGGCAGATAGATGCTTAGCCCTCAGCCCAAAGAGATGTGGACAGTAATCGTGTGAAGAAGGTATTAGTGTCTCAGATCCCAGGAAAGCAACTTTAAACATGACGAGAGTTCTCCAGCATCCATCTACCAGCTGTTCCAAATTGAAGCAGGATAACCACTGGGTGGATGCTAGTCCGTTCTCTGTTTACTCTGGGCATTTCTCTGCATCTCTCTGAGGGATTTAGTGTTTCCTGCTAAAGCCTCACAATTTTATGATTAAAAAGAGAAGTGTCAGGGCCCCAATTTAACGGTGAAAAATCTGGGAACAAAAGGGCAAATCAGTTGCTAGAGGTCTCCCAGGTAGGGGTGGGGATTCTCCACCCAGGGATTCCTCTAGGAGGCCAACCCTACCCTCTGATTATATTGTCTTCCCTTCACACCACCATCACCAAATGAGGACTAAACTGGAAAGAGCTGGCTGCCAGAGCAGAGGGCGTGTCTGGCAGTGAGGGGCGAGGGCACTAATGGGTAATGCCCATGCCCCAGCTGTGGTAGAAGTTCCCATGATGGCTATGGCCTTGGCTCTGATATCTGGGGTGCTTTCCCTTCTCTCTCTGTCAGGGGAAAAGAGACACTGGCTACAACAAGGAGCCACTATCCATTCTGAGGAATGAGTTTGGTCCCAGGAGAATGGAGGCAGGAGAGACCCAGGAGGAAGCATCTGTGGGAGGCAGGTATCCGGAACAAGAAAGGAAAGAAGCAGAGTCTTGCAGGAGTCATGCATCACGTCCTTGTTATCTGTCCCCTGAGGGGAACTGGTCTCCCAGCTGGATACCATACAGGGGACCCACCTTCAGCATTTGGATCAGTGTTTGGGAACAGTGTCACTCAGGAAGAATACAGCTCCATCCAAGCTGGAGATCAAGGCTGCCTCTGATTAAGAAAGCTGCCAAAGCCAGGGCTGGATCCAGACTGATTGTTTAACAGTCTGATCCACTTAAACCCTTGTGAGGCAGGAGCGTGAGGCAGACAGGCGGGGCCTCTGTGTGAGCCGGGGCTGGGCTGCAGCCTTGCCACAGCGATGCGGGACCACTGGTGGGCATTCCTCAGGAGAAGACCTCATATCTCACCCACAAACGGACAAACACAACCCCCGTTTCCAGAAGCTTCTGAAAACTGTCTGGCAAGCACACAGAGGAGCTGGGAAAGAAATCAACTGGGTGACAAAAAGCATGGCTGGCTTCCTGCCTGCCTGCAGGACCGTATAGGTGCTGCCGAGGAGAGCAACCACCACACCACGCTGGCCGCTGAGCGTGGCTGGTCACCAGCCCTGGGACATGGTGTGAGCCTGCCGCGTCCGGTCTCCACTTGGTCCTGTCCTCTGCTCCTGATCCCTTTTCCACAGGCTCTCATCCCAGAGGATCGGTTTCGTGTTTGTTTGTTTGTTTTCTATATTCTTTGTTTACATTCCAAATGATTGTCCCTTTTCTGGTTCCCTACTCCGCATAAGTCCCATAAGCCCTCTTCCATCCACCCATTCTCCAATCAACCCCCTCCCACTCCTCTGTCCTGGTACTCCCCTACAATGCTGCATCAAGCCTTTCCACGACCAGGGCCCTCTCCTTCCTTCTTCTTGAGAATGATTTGATATGTGAGTTGTGTCTTGGGTATTCAGAGCTTCTGGGCTAATATCCACTTATCAGTGACTGCATTCCATGTGTGAATGGGTTACCTCACTTAGGATGATATTTTCCAGATCCAAACATTTGCCTAAGAATTTTATGAGTGCATTGTTTTTAATTGCTGAGTAGTATTCCATTGTGTAAATATAGCACATTTTCTGTATCCATTCCTCCATTGAAGGACATCTGGGCTCCTTCCAACTTCTGGCTATTATAAATAAGGCTGCTATGAACATAGTGGAGCATGTGTCCTTATTGCATGCCGGGGAATCCTCTGGGTATATACCCAGGAGAGGTATAGCAGGGTCCTCTGGAAGTGTCATGCCCAGTTTTCTGAGGAACCACCAGACTGATTTCCAGAGTGGTTGTACCAGCTTGCATTCCCACCAGCAGTGGAGGAGTGTTCCTCTTTTTCCACATCCTTACCAACACCTGCAGGATTAATATAGTAAAAATGACCATCTTGCCAAAAGCAATATACAGATTCAATGCAATCCCCATCAAAGTCCCAACTCAGTTCTTCATAGAGTTAGAGCAATTCTCAAATTCATCTGGAACAACAAAAACTATTCTCAACAGTAAAAGAACTTCCAGGGGAATCAGTATCCCAGACCTCAAGCAGTACTACAGAGCAATAGTGTTAAAAACTGCATGATATTGGTACAGTGACAGGCAGGTAGATCAATGGAATAGGATTGAAGACACCTATGGTCACTTGATCTTTGACAAAAGAGCTGAAAACATCCAGTGGAAAAAAAGATAACCTTTTCAACAAATAGTGCTGGCTCAACTGGAGGTCAGCATGCAGAAGAATGAGAATTGATCCACTCTTATCTCCTTGTACTAAGATCAATTCCAAGCGGATCAAGGACCTCCACATAAAACCAGACACACTGAAACTAATAGAAAAGAAAATGGGGAAGACGCCCTGAGGACATGGGCACAGGGAAAAAGTTCCTGAAGAGAACACCAATAGCTTATGCTCTAAGATGAAGAATTGACAAATGGGACCTCATAAAATTACAAAGTTTCTGTAAGGCAAAGGACACTGGCAAAAGGACAAAATGGCAACTAACAAATTGGGAAAAGATCTTCACCAACCGTACATCCAACAGAGGGCTAACATCCAATATATACAAAGAACTCAAGAAGTTAGATTCCAGAAAGACAAATAACCCTATTAAAAAATGGAGTACAGAGCTAAACAAAGAATTTTCACCTGAAGAACTTCGAATGGCTTAAGAAATGTTCAGCATCCTTAGTCATCAGGGAAATGCAAATCAAAACAACCCTGAGATTCTGCCTCACACCAGTCAGAATGGCTAGGATTAAACACTCAGGAGCCAGGATCAGGTTTCTTTAGCCAGCACCACTGTGCTGGAAGGCACCCAGGGCTCCAGGGCACAGCTGGTGGGCTGGAAGCTTCCTGGAAATTGTGCCTAGGGAAGGGGACTTCAGAATTAGTTACAGTTTGAGCCCTGACTGTTGAGGAGCTGAATTAGTAACAATCTGGATTCCTAGAGGTAGTAGAGAGATTCAACTCAAGGGAGGTTCCAAGCAGGGCTGTGGGTCCCATTGATGGGGGGCTCTGCATAAAGTGCCCTGAAGATGGTGATGTCACCTTCTAGGCCAGACCTCTCAGCCTGAAGGACACAGGGGCTTTAGAAAAATGGTTCCAAGGCAGGTGTGGTAGCTCCTACCTGCATTCCCAGTACTACATAGGTGGAAGCAAGTTCTAGGTCAACTTGGCTTACACAGAAAGTACCAGGGCTATACAGGAAGACTTTGTCTAAAAGATTAAAAGGAGAAAACCCTGAGAATCTCAACTAATAAACTGCTTGAAAGCCTGAGGTAGATCCCTAGAACCTACATACAAGACCTGGTGTGATAGCATGCTTATACTCTCAGGACAAGCCAAGTGGAGGCAGGAGGATGGCTGCTGCTTGTTGGCCAGCCAGTCCGGCTTCTTGGCCAGTGAGAGACCGTGTCTTCAAAAGTAAGATAGCTGCTGGCACCTTTGGAGTAACAGGACACTAAAAATTGTTCTTTGGCCTTAATACACACACACACACACACACACACACACACACTTGTGTGTGTGTGTGTGTGTGTGTGTGTGTGTAGCTTCTCTCACACACACGCACACACACGTGTGTAGCTTCTCTCTCTCTCTCTCTCTCTCTCTCTCATACACACACACACACACACACACACACACACACACACAAGACTTTCAACCATGCGACAAGATTACATGATGAGAGGGGTGACCTTGTGACCTTCTCTGGCCAAGAACGAAAAAAGACAGGAATGTGAGCTGCTGGCCACAGGAGGAAATTTGGTGGCCATTTTTCCATCTCCAGTCCCTGAATGCGTCCCATTGAGAAAATATTCCAAAAATACATGGTGCAAAAGACCACATCTAAGTCTTACAAGATAAGCAATCAGTTAACAGATGACCCAGCAGACGACAAGACCAAGCAGGGGAACCAGCCAGGGCAAAGGTCCAAAGCCATGACTGACAGGAAGTGCCAGACAGTTCAGCCTTGAGGTGACATGAAGCCCATGAAGGGTGATTGACAGATGACCGGACTCCCGGCAAAGAAAGGCAGACTGTGGAAGGCCTGGATTTCTGAGGCAGAGTCTGGTCTGCATTAGCCAGGAACTGCAGAGCCTCTGCAGGGCTCAAATAGAGAAGGCCCCAATCTTGTGCTTGTGTGGGATTACTCTCCAGCAGAGGGACAGCATGGCTGGAATCAGAAAAGACAAGGACATAATGCTTAAGTCCCAGATACTCCAACTTGAATACTTTTGTCCACCCAAAAATCCACGTTGAAATTCTCACCTCCAAATTGATGGTCTTTGTCTAACTTGTGTGTGTGTGTGTGTGTGTGTGTGTGTGTGTGTGTAAGCACACATGTGTAGGCATTTGTGCACTTGCATGTAGAGCCCAGAGGTCAATGTCAAGTGTCTTCCTCTCCTGCTCTCTACCCTCTCTTTTGAGACAGAGTCTCTCATTGAACTTGTTGCTCACTGGCTGGCTGCACTGACTGGCCAGCACCGTGGCCACAGGCATATGGAGCTAAGGCCAGCTGTTGTGGGGGCTCTGAGGAACCAAACTCAAGTTGTGTTTGCATAGCAGGTTCTTTAGCCACTGAGTCATCATCCCAAAGTGATGTTTGGGGGTATAGTATGTCAACAATGGCTATCGACTCAATTTGATTGAGTGGCCCCTAGGGGATGGCTGGGGCACATTCTCAGGAGTGTCTAATAGGTGTTTACCTAAGGAAAGAGAATCTGCCCTGGCTAGAGACCCTGGATGGAGGAAAAGGGGGGTCGAGAGGAAAATAGCAGGTGCAAACATTCATTCTCTCCCTGGTGCCTGTCCACCCCCTCTCCAGCTGCCACTGAAGTTATGGCATTCAGATTCACCAAGGGTGCAAAAGCAACAGAAGCAAGAACTGACATCTCTGAAATCATGAGCCAAAATGAACTCTTTCTTTCTCCTTGGAGAGATAACACCACGGGTTTTTGTCAAGAAAATTCACAACACCTGGGGCCTGTTGGCAGTGCTCTGCTCTTGAGAGCTGAATCGCTATGAAGGAAATGAACATTCTATAAAAGATCATTTTTGACATTGAGATACAATGTTGCCATCCTCCAAATTCAAGTATCAGGTAGTATCAAGTAAAAACAAAACAAAAGAAAAAGAAACTGTAGTAAAATTCCACAATGTTTTTTTATTTCTAAGTTTACAACTTTGTGTTGAACTGACCTTCTAGCTATCCTTGGCTGCATGCAGCCCATGGCCTGTGGGTTGGGCACACTTTCTAGAGAGTAATTTCTAGAGAGTCTTTTTTATGGGGTGGGGAGACAGAAACCAAAACCATCCCTTTAGGACATGCACCTCACAGAACAATGTCAGCTAACTCCTGGTACCTTCCATCTTAAATTTGCAACCTCCAGAACTTTAAGGCATACATTTCTGCTATGCATCAAGACCCAGCCTGTGGTGTTTTGTTACAGCACGATATCAAGACAGGAAGAGACCAAGAGGAGCAAAGGGAACATAGAGCAGGAAGTGTGTCGGTAGAGTGGAAAGGGTTTAGAGACAACAGCGGAAGAATCTGCAGACTTAGCCATGGGCTGGATCGAGGGAAGGAGACAACCAAGGACCGCAGTATGACGATCCACAGAAGAGCCACATGGTGACACTGGGAGGCAGGAGAGGTGCTCCTTCTAATTCACACGCTGAGAGTGAGTCACAGTGCGAGCCAAGGGGGGATGCTATCATTTAAGATACATTAGCTATGGTCAGTGGCCTTGAACCCTAATCTCAGGCCAGACCCCCTTCCTTGTCTGTCATGGTCAAGATGTTTCATTTCTCTCTGCACCACATCATAAGCTCTTAGAAAATAGTCATTCTCTGCTGAGAAGTTAAGTTGGTGTGTAAAGCACTTGACTTGCAAACAGAAGGACCCGAGTTCAACTCCCAGGACACACGCAATAAAATGCCAGTGTGACTATACATGCTTGTAATTCCAGTGCCAAAGGGAAAGACACAGGCATGTCCCTGGGGTTCAACTGCCAGCCAGCCCAGCCCACTTGACACATTCTGGGTCTGGCAGATCCTGGCTCACAATAAACAAGGTGGATGGCACTCTTGAAGATGACATCTGAGGTTGTCCTCCGGCCTTCAAGTGCACATACATGTGCATATGCACAACACATACACATGTAAACTCAGACATATGTATACATCTGAATGCATCACACGCCGCGCGCGCGCGCGCACACACACACACACACACACACACACACACACGTATGCACAGATAATTGTGCAGCTCCACACAGAAAGGCAACATAGGAGTAGAGGCAAGTGAGTTGTCCTGAGGTGAACCCCAGATGGAATTTGAGTCTGTTTTATTGTCTTACTGGCTTACTAGCAGGTGGGTGGACCTCCTGTTTCCTGTATTTATTCACACAGGAGGAGCAGAGAGGGGGAGAAACAGGTTTTCTTGGAACTTCAAGGAAAAGAACACGTACAGGTTAGAATCTTTCTCTCCCATGACTCTGGGGCCGTAGAGCTGCTGAGAAACAGGCATCGGGAGGAGGGGCAGGAGATTCAGGCAGTGTGCCACTGGGGCCAGGTGACACCCTGATGAGGAAAGGAAGGTTGTGTCTTTTTCCACATGGAAAGGGCTGCTTCCATCCCAGGGTGTCAGGGCGGGGGACTAGAAGGCACCTGGGAGGAGTCTGTAACCTGCCGGAGTCGAGAAGTCAGACATCATAGTTAGGCTTTGGGGCTGAAAACCCTATTAAGGGCTGTGCTTCCTGCTCAGGTATTAAAGTCGATTTCTAGCACCTACAATGGATGCTCACAACCCCCTTGGACTCCAGATCCAGGAGACCCGCTGCCATCTTCTGACCCCGGGGAGCACCTGCTCCTAGACACACAGACACATAAAATACAGAAATAAAAAGTACTCAGCATGAAGTGCACTGTCGAGCAACTTCAATACAGTTGAGCTAGGGATAGAGCTTGGGGAGTGGGGGCAAGTAGGAGAGAAGGGGCAGTCTACCTGCTTCCGGGATCCCAGGATGCTCTAGCAGGTATACCAGAAGACGCAAAACAGAGACAAAAGGTGAGTAGCACCATGAAGAAGCCACCAGCCCCTGACTAGCAACTTAGAGCCAGTGCCATCAACATCCAAGAGTCCCTACCTGGAGAACAGGAGGCCCACCCTTCTCCTTCAGCAGCAGGAATGTGGTCACATCTATGGGTCCTTTTCTATCGAGAACACCCAAGGCCATGATCATAGCACAGGCATAGTTACTGGGAGATCCAACCAACTGATCCCACATGATATCCCTACTACCCTGCGGGCTTCAGACTTCAGGCTGTCCTGGGCTCTGCCCCCATCCGAGTTCATTAGTGAGCCCCACTGCAGGCTAATAGCAACACCAATTTCTCTGGGCTACACGGTTTCCAGAGAAGGGATAATAAATGTGTTCGGAAGTGTGGGTTGATTTATTAAAGTGCATTGTATTGCAAGGGTTTTACAAGAAGATTAATTTTTAATAAAGAAACCTATTACCTCAGTCTTGGAGGACCTTCGCACACCTAAGAAAAATGATTCTCTTCGCTTCGGTGGAAACTGCCAGCGCTTGTTTTCCTGGAACGGTCGGCTTTGTTCTTTCCAGCTCCTCCTGGGAGAGGGAGATGGACGTTTCAAGCAGGGCCTGAGGGACCAGAGGGCCTCCTTTTGGTCCATTAGTGACGGCATGTCCACTTCCTAGGCTCACATCTGTCATGCCAGCTCAAGCTCCTGGTCAGCCAAACAGCTCCTATTCTAACCACGAAATGTGTTAGGGGCCGAGTATGATCCCAAGAGCCTTCAAAAGGGGCTCGCTGGACATGTGGAAGGGTTTGAAAGAGACCCATCTGTGACCCAGCTGTCAGTGGGTCACGCGGGAGGACCGTGGAACGGGACAAGGCGATGGCTCAGTGGGCAAAGTGTTCACATTACAAGCATGAGGACCATAGTTCCATCCTTCAGAACCCATGTTTTAAAAAATCAGGTGGGGTGGTGTATGACTGTAATCCCCCCCCCAACCAGGAGGGTGGAAACCACCTGACTCTACTGGCTAGCTGCTTTAGCCCATTTGGTGAGTTCCAGGCCAGTGATAGATCCTACTACAAAAGGAAGCATAGATAGTGCCTAAAGAGTGATCTCTATGATTATCCTCTACAAGTACACACACACACACACACACACACACACACACACACACAGGAAAGAAGAGAGAGAGGGATGTAGATAAATGAACAAAAATGGGGTACAAGTCAGGCATACACTACCTTGGTGCTTTTGGGTAAACCATGAAACCTCTGAGCCTGGATCACCTTGCCTGTGCAATGGGCATGACGGAATTTGTGGGTAGATCAGGCTCAGTTAACCAAAGCAAGCCTCACCTAGCCTATGCCTTATAGTCACTGCTGTTGGGTAGCACCATGCAGAAGAGAGATTCACAGGGTTCTGTGACTCAAGAGGCTGAGGATGGGGCTGTCGAATTCAAGATATGTCTGAGCTACATAAGGAATTCAGGGCAAGCCTGGACGATCTACTTGGACAGTCTCAAAACCTTCCAAAACTAATCATGAGAAATCACTGAGTGGGTTAGCTTGTTGATAGAGCATTTGTCTAGCGTGTGCTAGGCCTTGGGATCAATGGCCAGAATTTCGAATACAGTAGTAGCAGTAGGAGTAATAATAATAACAATAGTAATAATAATAACAAGGGGAAGAAGGAGGAGGAGGAGGGGAGGAGGAGGTGGTACTGGTGGTGGTGCTGGAGATAGTGCTAGTGCAGACAACGCTGGGGTGTGAGTGGCAGGAAACGGATCTTTGTATAAATTAAAGGTTTTTAAAGGGAATGAAATCTCTGTGTCTGTTCGTTGTCAGAAATAGTGTTTGAGGAATGGGCACACGGTGCAGAAGAGACTTGGGGAAGGCTGAAAAGGGTAGTATGTGATCAGGAGTAGAGACATGGGTAATAGGAGGGGACCTGGAAGAAACCGACACTGGAGGACTCCAAGAACAGAAAACACCCCTCTAGCTCTCAAGAGTAATTATGGCAGAGTTCACTTGGAGACAGAGAGTAGTCATTTACATTAATAATTGTTCTCATAATTATCATTACAGTCATAAATGCTTAAAAGAACTCACATCAGACAACAGAAATGGCTTGAGAAACTCCCGGGTGCCAACCCTCCAGTCCTTCCTACAGTAATTCAGAAATACAGTAACCCAGGAATGCAGACAGTGCATTGTCTAGAAAGGATTTAACAAGTCCAGTGTTAGAATAGAATGTGAAAACTCCCAACAAGACCATATTGAAATAAGAACAAAAAAATACTAAATAACAACTAGTAAATATTAAGCATTTTATCTGTGCAGAAACTATTCCAAGTATTTAACATACCAGCTCACTCAAAACTTTAGTATGGACAAATCTCATCACGTGATAAATGATCCCTCTTATACAAAGAAGATTTAAAACTCAACAATAAGGTCTGCCTGTTGTGGATATTTAATAGAAATTAAATCCGATAGTATGGGATCTTGAGAAAGGGGGTTGGGGGTCTGCCTTCTTTCACCAAGCACAATGTACTATATGATCATCCAAGTTGCTGCATGGATTGGCACTCCATTACTCTATTCAGGTTTGTGTGTCTATGCATGTGTGTGCATGTGAATGTATATTTGTTTCAATATATATGAATGCATATGCACATGTTCATGTATGTATGCACACCTGTATGTAGAAACCAGGGGTCAACTTTTGTTATTGTTGCTTGAGCATTGTCCACCTTATATCTTTGAGACAGCCCCACCTGTGGGGACAAAGCAAAAGGAATGGGGGGGGTCAGTGAGCCCCAAGGACCTACCTATCTCTATGTTTCCAGTGCTGGCATTGTAGGAGACTTTTGAAAACTAGGTTCTGAGGATTGAACTTGGGTCCTCATGCTTGCAAGGCAAACACTCTACCCAATGAGTCCTCCCTCAACCCCAATATGTCATTATTCTTATGCCCAAATAATACACCATTGTGTGACTCTATCATCCAAAAATCTAGTGGGTTGGCTTGATGCTTCTTGTATTCTAATGCTAATGTTGGACCCCAAAACCTGGTTGTCCCAGAGGCAGAGGATCTGCATGTAGACCCAAGTGACACTGTGCGACCTTGCCCCTAAGTTATTTTTGCTTGGTAAATAAAGATACTGGCAGCAATAGCTGGGTGGACAAGACATTGGTGGGGTTGAGGTTTCCCAGGCTCGGGGTTTGGAGGAGAAGGTGAAGGAGGAGAGAGAAACAGCCATGGTGAGCCCTGAGAGCTGGCCAGTTGGAGTTCAGAGCAGCCCAGATGAAATATAGTAAGTAATAACTCAGGGTTATCTATTAAAAAGTAGATTCTAATAGCATAGAAAGTAGATATCTGCCCAGCTCTAGTGCTAATTAAGGCTTAGTGTATATAAAAAGGTTGTCTTTTATCCAGGAACTTAATGACTGAAGGCGGGGTAGAAACCTTGGGCTGGGATTAAAAATCCCTACAACACAGAATGAAATCAAATTGGCTACAGGGAAGGTCTGGAAGAAGCGAACTGAAAAAAAAAAAAAAGAATGATGTTTCTCTCCAGTCCATACTCCTAAAAAGCTGTATGGCAGGAACTGTCACTGGGTAGATGTGACTCCTAGAAGCACTGACGTATCTTGCTGCCTTACCCCTCAGGGTCTGGAGGATAGCGCACTTCGTGATACTATCCAGAGGCTCGGAGCACTGGCCCTGCTCCTCAGCAGCTGGCCTAGCCGGCTCTCTTGGATTCGCCATGATTGCTGTTTGTGTTTGAAAAGCATTGGTCTAGATTCTACACTTTTTGGAGACCCCCCTCCCTCCCAGAAATGAGATTCCAGAACCTTCTCCTGTTCTCCCCTCCCACATTCCTGTGTATCTTTTGCTGGTGTGGCTACTGGGTAATAAGCCCGGATAGCAAGCTGGTTTCTGCCTTATTGATTTCTGGTTGTGTGAAGGCGTCAGTCCTGACCTCATATGACGATAAAGTAAATCAACCGGGAACTGAGCTCTGTCTTTCTGCACAGCATCCTGGGAGGATACCAACAGGGGCTTAGCTCACACGTCTCTGGGTCTGTGGCGCTGTAGGCTGCTGCCAGCTGGTGAAAAGAATGCCGGAAGGTGGGGATGGTGAGGGAGTCAGCCAGTGAAGTGCTTGCTGTGGCTGACTTCAGATTTGAAGAACTAACAAAGCCTGAGACATATGTAACCCCAGCAGAACAGTCCTAACATGACATCAGAGGAGGCAAGAGAGCTCCAGAGAAGCTCACGGGCCAGCTGGCCTGGTATAAACAGGAAGCCCTGCCTTTATCAGAGTGGAAGGTAAGGACCAGCCCCAGAGGTATTTTATCACAGCAACAGGAAACAAAACTAAGACACCCAGTGCTCGTTTTTAAAAAAACCTTTGTGTGTGTGTGTGGTTGTGTGTATGCATATTCTTGTGAGAGCATGCTAAGGGATGGGGGATGGTAGAGGAGAAAGGATTTATGTTAACTCATAGTTCTAAGTTACAGTTCATTATTGCAAGGAAGTCAGGATGGTGGGAGCCAACCACACCCATGGTCAAGAAGAGAAAGAGAGGGATATGTACATGTTTTCCTATACAGTGCAGGGCCCAGTCCATCAAATGGCGCTGCTCACGTTGGGCGGCTCTTCCAACCACAGTTAACTCAGTTAAAAAAAATCCCTCATAGACATGCCTACAGGCCAACCTGGCCAAGTCAATGCCTCATTCAGAATTTCTTCCCAGGTGGTTCAATATTGTGTCCGGTTGACAGTTAAAACGATTACATTGTGTCCAACTTAGGTTTCCATTGCTGTAATAAAGCCCTGACCAACCTCAACTTGGAGAGGGAAAGGATTTATTTGAGATTATACTTCATCATCAAGAGAAGACGAGTCAGGAACGTAAAGGCAAGACTGAACCAGAGGCCAGGAAGGAAGACTGCTAACTCTCTTGCTTACTCTGGCTGCTCAGCTACCATCCTCATACAACAGGGCCCACCTGACTAGGGATGGCACTGTCCACAGTAGGCCAGGCCCTCTGCCAGTAAATGGCAATAAAGAAAACACACAGCGGATATTCCCACAGATCATGGATGTGTCTTCAACCAAGGATTGTTCTTCCCAGATGTATCAAGATGGCAGCCACAATTAACCATCACACAACGGAAGAGTGGTACACAGCTGTCACACTCAAGTGAGGAATGAAGAGTATGTTGTTCTATGGATGCCAGGGTGTGTGTATCTTATGACCTGAGGCTTCCAACTTGACCATCCCGTGCCAAAGCATGCACACTGACCAGCCTCGGCAGAGAGCATCTACAGGATAGAGTAGGAGACATCTCCATCTCCTGCTCAGGCCTTGCAGGGATATGTCTCTAAGAGTCTTTGGTTTGTTTTCTTTTCCTGGGGTTGTGCCTTCCTTGGAAAAGGTTGGCAACTCAGGAGAGGGGTCAGGAAGTAGGAAGGCCCAATGCAAAGGTTCCCAGAGGGCTGATTGGACTAAACCTACCAAATTCTGTGTCTGTCTCGCATTAAGCAAGGAAACAGATCCTGGGACAGCATAGCGTCTCTTCAGCCTCAGCTCAGTCTCTCCCACCATCCGCAGTCCCTTTCGAGGACCTGGATTCCTCATGAATGCCCAGAGGTTGACTTCAGTCTCAAGGACCAATTCACCCACTGCAAAATGAACAGACCTTAGCTGGCTTAGCTGGCTTCTGCCTGGCAGTGATGCGGCCTCTCTAGAATGAGTGCTATAATATTTCCTGAGCTGAAATTTCAGTGCCAGCCTGAGCTCCACAGTGAGTTCCAGACAAGCTCTGTCTTAAAAGGAATAAATGAGAAGGAACTACCTAAACCCCTTTGTGTGCTCCCCTTTTTTCTAGGCAAAGGGAGAACACAGACCTCAGCCATCTTTCTTTGCCACCTCTGTTACCATGTAACTATCCAACAGAAGTCCACTGAAGTCAGCACATAGACTTTGACTCCAGGCTGTGAGAAAACACATCTCTTTTCTTCCCATTACTTGGCCTCAGGAATTTTGTAAAAGCAACATAAATAAGACTGGGTAAGTGAAGGAAGGTTGGAAATGAGGGCACAGAATGGGAGCTCTTTTGGCAAAGGCCCAATGTATCACCGAGCCTACATAACTTCACCTTCAAAGGCAGATAGGACCGGCCGTGTAATATGTCTCTATGGAGATGGACACTCCTTTAACAATATACTGCTTCCCTGACAGCTGGCCCTGTGCTGGCATCCGTGTGGACTGAAGTCACGGTATATCTCCTGGGGGCGATGCTTTCCCATCTGCACCTCTGTCCACCCTGCTGTGTGTTCAGTCAGGCTGCCCTTCATGGATATTAATGAGTCCCCATCCTACTGAGCATGACCAGAGAGAGACATCAGGACCACAAATGGTTATGCCATAAAGCATGGGATTTGCTGGAGTAACCTCCATACCGCCTCTTTGCTGGAATATAGACCAGTTATGACTTTATCGTCTAATGACCAATCCTGTACCACACAACCCTCTGTAACACCTCTGGGTTCTGAGAGTACCCATGCCATGCCATCCAACCCTGCATGTCTCGGCTCTTTGGAATACAGACAACTCCCCTTTTATGCCAGACTCCACCACACACACACACACACACACACACACACACACACACACACACACCCCTTGGATCTTAGGAATACAGACAACTCCCCTTTGGTTCCAGGCTCCACGCACTATCCCTCTTCTTGCCTTTCCTGAACCCTTTGGTCATCGTGCCCCTTTTAAACTCTTCCCAATCCTCACACCAATCCCATTTATGACGTGGACTCGGAGCTACCTCATCCCTCAAAGCTAAACCTGGGGGAGAGATGTGAACAGCTTCTAGAGGTGGCAGATCTAGTATCAGAATCCCAGTCCCCATGATCTTCCAGGGGCCTCCCGTCCATTAGGAGTATTCTGAACTCACAGACACAATTCATATCTGAGGTGCATGTGATGGTGATGAATAAACGTCTGACAAACTAATAAGGGTGCTAAGTGACTGAACTCACTGGATTGGACATTCTAACATGCTCTAGCCTAAATAGGTCTCTATCCCAAAGGGCTCAGCTGCAGCTCCCGTGAGCCACTCAGGCCGCAGTATCGCCCCAAACCCAAACCAGGTCTCCTCGAAGACCCATGGCCAGATGATCTCCCACGTCGATCCCGCCTCCACCCACCAGAGCAGCAGTACTGGAGTAGGACGTGTTCAGAGCGACCCCACCTTCCCTGATTGTATTTTTCCATCTCAGAACCTCCAAGTCCCTCCATTTCTTTGCACTTCATCTACAAATTTTTCCAATATACTTCAGTTTTAGTGGGACTATTAAAAACCTGTCAGAGAAATGCAGGTAACGGCAAAAACATTTCTCTGGAGCCGTCAGTCCCCCCACCTATCCATCAGAGCTGCCTTGCACACCAAGGCGGGCCTCATTTAGAACTTGTCAATTCTGATTATTAATGTGAGGAAAGTACCCGCTAAGTACATTTGTCTGGGAGGGGAACCTGCGGGCCGCAAGGGCAGGCAGCCGCCATGGTGCCAGAGACAACGCCGGTGTCCAGGCTGGGCCTGCCGGAAGGTTGCACAATTAATTAGGATTTGGCTCTCACGGCCCCTGAGGGAAAGAAGGCGGACAGGGCAGATGGGGAGGGGTGTGCAGTCTACAAAGGCCAGGCCGCCTCAGTCTGGGTGCAGTGCTATTCAGATCTAGAATTCACAGCAGGCCAGCATGTTCATCTGTCCTCAGAATTATTAGCCTGTGCATTTCCCAGGGATTCTCTACAAAAGCATCCTCAAGGTGAGGATCCTGCCAGTGAACACTAACTCTGCTGGTTGGCTGTAACTGAGGCCTGCCGGGTTTTAGAGGTTCCACCAGCAATGCAGTAAACGTATTCACCTGTGTGTTAATTCATTTGTTCAATCATATAAAATAATGCATATCCACATACATGTATTATTTCTGTATTAATGTCTCATCTACCTAAACACCAGTCTTTCATGTATGAATTCATTCTTCTCTCTCACCCACCCATTTATGCAGTCACTCATGTGTAAATGTTTCTTTCTTTCATCTACTCGTCCACCTAGTTTCCATGTGTTCAGCCATGAGTTTGCTCAAAAGCTTTTCTCTTTTCCTAACCATCCACCCACCCACCTAACCATGCACCATCCACCTAACCATGCACCATCCACCTAACCATCCACCATCCACCTAACCATCCACCATCCACCTAACCATCCACCCATCCACCTAACCATGCACCATCCACCTAACCATCCACCTAACCATCCACCATCCACCTAACCATCCACCATCCACCTAACCATCCACCATCCACCTAACCATCCACCCATCCACCTAACCATCCACCATCCACCTAACCATCCACCATCCACCTAACCATCCACCATCCACCTAACCATCCACCATCCACCTAACCATCTACCATCCACCTAACCATCCACCTTACCATCCACCATCCACCTAACCATCCACCCATCCACCTAACCATCCACCATCCACTTAACCATCCACCATCCACCTAACCAGCCACCCATCCACTTAACCATCCACCATCCACCTAACCAGCCACCCATCCACCTAACCATCCACCCATCCACCTAACCATCCACCATCCACCTAACCATCCACCTAACCATCCACCATCCACCTAACCATCCACCATCCACCTAACCATCCACCTAACCATCCACCATCCACCTAACCATCCAACATCCACCTAACCATCCACCATCCACCTAACCATCCACCTAACCATCCACCTAACCATCCACCATCCACCTAACCATCCACCCATCCACCTAACCATCCACCATCCACCTAACCATCCACCATCCACCTAACCATCCACCCATCCACCATCCACCTAACCATCCACCATCCACCAAGCCATGTCCTCACAGATGCTTGAGCATTTTCTCTCAACCATCTATGAATCCACTGACCTATGCATTCATTTATGCATGCATATCCCATACACTCTTTCTCTCCCTTTCTTAGCCACCCATCCTTTCCTCACTCTGTCAACCCATCCATCTACCCATTTATTAATTTATGTATGAAGGATTTCTTTTCTCCATTCATCCAGCCAGCCAACCAGCCAAGTGTCTATTTGTGACTGTTTGTATCTCATCCATCTATCCATTGGCATATGCTTTGTCGTTTGGGTTTTGACTGGGGCCGGTAAGATGAAGGATACTGATCCTTCTTATCTAATCAAAACCTGCCATTGTATAGGTCCTTCTTATCTGAGAAACCTGAGATCCATAGCTCCAGCTCTAAATTAGTAGCTAGCTGCCCCCATGAAGACAAACGTGTTCATCCTGGACAATTCTGAATGGCTTTCCCTCCAGGAAGAATATGTATGAATGTTTATCTGTCTATTTGGCTGTCCGTATAGATACAGATGTAGCTGTAGATATAGATACAGACATAGACTGATATAAATATAGATATCTTCAGCCCACACTTCTGTCCATATAGCAATATATACATTCATTTATCTCTTCACTCACTGGCATCTATTTAGCGACTATTTCATGCACCATGCCGGATTCAAAGATTACCAAGCTGCATTAGACTCTGCCTCAGACTTTAAGGAGTTCTCTAGAAAGCCAGCCAGCCATCTCTTACTGACGGGATCAGGAGTTCACCAATTGTCTATCCCAGCTGGTTTTTGAGCCTTAACAATATATCTGTCTCTGCCTTTCCTAGGGCTAGGGTTATCTAGGGTTATAGATGTGTGCCTGACTATTATGTGGGTACTGGAAACCCAAAGTCGAATCCCCGTGCCCAAATGGCAAGCACTTTACCCACCAAGCCACCGCCCCTGGGCTCCATTTTCCTCAGCTGCTTTGAGTTTCACACAGCGGAGCCTTTCACCACCTTCTCACTCAAAGCCTCCTTGGTTGGGCTCCCATGAGCTATTAGATAAAATGGAGGTGAATTAATAAAGCGATAGACCATGGGCTCCTAGAGAATTGGAGGTCGTCTACTTAGGCAGAACAGTCATGGCAGGTTGAGTGGTAGGTGCCACCTTCTCTCTGGTCCCGCTGTAGGACCACACAACCCACGAGTCTGTGATTGTGGTTGAGGCTTTGAGGCTTCAGAGAATCTGATTCTTTTCTTGTTCTTCTCTCGTTTCTGCCCGCAGTGACCTTGGCCACATTTCCTGCCCTTGTTCATCCTCGTCCACGCGATTCCCTATTTGTCAAACTTACTCTTCCTCAAAACTCAGGGTGGTGGTGGCGGGGGCGGCGGGGGTGGGGGGCAGCGGCGGCAGCGGCGGCACACGCCTTTAATCCCAGCACTTGGGAGGCAGAGGCAGGCGGATTTCTGAGTTCGAGGCCAGCCTGGTCTACAGAGTGAGTTCCAGGACAGCCAGGACTACACAGAGAAACCCTGTCTCGAAAAAAACAAAAAACAAAAAAAACAAAAAAAAAAACCCTTTTAGCCGGGTGTGGTGGCACACGCCTATAATCCCAGCACTTGGGAGGCAGAGGCAGGTGGATTTCTGAGTTCGAGGCCAGCCTGGTCTACAGAGTGAGTTCTAGGACAGCCAGGGCTACACAGAGAAACCCTGTCTCGAAAAACAAAACAAAACAAAACAAAACAAAACAAAACAAAACAAAACAAAACAAAACAAAAAAAAAGAGAGAGTGTATCTCAAGAAATAAGGTGGAGAACGATAGAGTGAAATACCAGACGTGTAGGCTCATCACCTATTTCACACACACACACACACTCACACACACACACACACACACACACACACACACACACCACAGGACTTGATAGCAGCCATATATGTGGCTGGAACAGGAGAGGCCGTTAGGAAACTATAGGATTTTGTTTCCAGAGCACCTGTGATTTCTCTGCCCACTTTCCACATCACTCCAAAGGCTAACAGAGGGAGGGCCATTGATGAGGTTGTGGGCTCTCTTGGAACATGTATGTGCCCCAAAAGGCAAACCTGGGGCCCAAAGGCACACAGAAACTTCCTTGTAACCAAGGGATCAGGAAGACTGTCGGAAACAACGAGCGGGGATATTTGCCTCCACTGTGCTCTGTTTAGGTTTGATTAGGGGAGGAGTAAGAAAGAACAGAGTGAAAATGGCAAGATCCCCGTTGAATCAAATCCTGCCTCTGGCTACGCTCTGAGTAGACAGCCAGGAGTCTAGGTCTGACTTCGTCACAGGCTGCCCGTGAGGAGCCATCTACAAAGGTCTGAATGGCTTTCTCTTGACACGAGGAAGAATGAACCCGGGAGAGCGTGGCAGAGCCTGGAGAACTGAGGGGCTCAGAGTAACTTCACCCCAGCAATGGCCACTGAGCCTGCGGGTCTCAGGAGACAGGGGGTATTCATATCCATCCCACGCAAGGGAGAGGGTCATAAAGTCCAACAACCTTTTCGCAAGACCGTGGACGGTCAGCATCTGCTGTGGTTTTCGTGGCAGAGGGGACAAGGCTGAGACCCAGCCCCCAGCAGAATCATCCTTTCATCATCCAAAGGAAGTAGAGGGAGAAAAGGAGAGCTGCCCAAGCCTTCTCTTTGCTCCAGCTCAACAGCTTCAATTTGAGGAATTACTTGAGGCTACCTTTTGATGGGGAGCTTAAAGGGCAAAGTTTGGGCTGCGAATAAAATTGAGTGCAGGGAGCAAGGGAGGCTAAACCACACCGCGGCGTCTTAAGGAGCTTAGAGGCAACTCCCGAGAAGAGCTTATTATACCTCTGCTTCCAAGGAAGCTGGGGATCAGATTTAATCTCCAAACAGGACCCCGGTAAGGTCTCATCCCAGGGTGAACACAGCCTCTAGCCGAACCAGGCTGAGCCGGGGTCCCCTTGCAGCCCCAGTGGGGAAGCATGCCCAGATCCCAGCCCTGCATGGAGGGGCAGCTCGCTCGGGACCCCTTCAGCTTCATTTCTGCGAGTGAACTACGGATGCTCTATACACAGCGAACTACGGATGCTCTATACACAGAGAACTACGGACGCTCTATACACAGAGAACTACAGACGCTCTATACACAGCGAACTACGGATGCTCATACACAGCGAACTACGGACGCTCTATACACAGTGAACTACAGACGCTCTATACACAGCGAACTACGGACGCTCTATACACAGTGAACTACAGACGCTCTATACACACTGAACTACAGACGCTCTATACACAGCGAACTACGGACGCTCTATACACAGTGAACTACAGACGCTCTATACACAGTGAACTACAGACGCTCTATACACAGCGAACTACGGACGCTCTATACACAGTGAACTACAGACGCTCTATACACACTGAACTACAGACGCTCTATACACAGCGAACTACGGACGCTCTATACACAGTGAACTACGGACGCTCTATACACAGTGAACTACAGACGCTCTATACACAGTGAACTACAGACGCTCTATACACACTGAACTACAGACGCTCTATACACAGCGAACTACGGACGCTCTATACACAGTGAACTACAGACGCTCTATACACAGTGAACTACAGACGCTCTATACACAGTGAACTACAGACGCTCTATACACAGTGAACTACGGACGCTCTATACACAGCTTCCACGGTGGGCAGAAGAGAATTACCTGACTTTTAATAATGCTTGGCAATCACTCTCTCTCTGCCTAACAGCCAAGGATGTTATAAATAAATAAATAAATAAATAAATAATAAATAGAACGAAGAAATAAAATGAAAAGTACACACACTGCTAGAAGAATCCGCCAGATGGTTCTACTCCAAGGACCTACACATCGTGTCCGCCATTGTGTGGCTCACTTAGTAAATTGCAACAGTTTAGCAATCATCGCTCCAGTATTTTTTGCCTAGTTAGCCTTTCCACCTCATTCCCTGAATAACCAAACAACTCCTAGCCCCCCCACAACCCGCCCCCACACAGCCTACCCACCCCACCCCAGCCTGCTCCAGACACATATGTCTTTTGCTCTGGGACCCACAGCCGGATGCCAGCCAAGTATATTACTGCCTGGGAAATTAACTCACACACTGAGAATAATCACAGAAAAGAAATTTGTTTTCCTACAAGGGTTTTTCCAGCTGTTTTAATGCAGACAATTTTACCCCGAAACCCAAATTGGGAGAGTGAGGGAGAGAGAGACTTTACAATCTGCATAATTTGAAAGTGCTTAATGTAAATTAGATAGATCAGCCTAATTTTATTTCAGTACTTTTTAATTGCATTTATAATTAGTAAAATACATTAATGTGCTGCATAGAAGGTCAGGAGCTCTGAGGTGGGCGGTGATCGAATACCCTACAGCATGGTTGTCACACATGTCCCCAGAATCCTGGGGTCTGCTTCCAGACACACTCCGAACCTGGTCGGTTTTTAACCCATTTGTCTTCGTCCAAATAAGCAATTGTGATTCCAGGACAGGGGAGGCAGATCATGAGTTCCAGGCTTACTTAGGCTATGTAGTAAGAGCCTGTCAAATGAGATAGATGGGAGATAGATAGATAGATAGATAGATAGATAGATAGATAGATAGACAGGGTATAGGTGATTATATATAAATATTGATGATATAGCTATAGATATGACACAGATAATAGATATAATAATACAAATGATATAAATGATATACAGATAGGTTAGATAAAGAGATATA
Organism: Apodemus agrarius; assembly: GCA_964023405.1. Taxonomy (NCBI): domain Eukaryota; kingdom Metazoa; phylum Chordata; class Mammalia; order Rodentia; family Muridae; genus Apodemus; species Apodemus agrarius. The sequence goes on from OZ030015.1 coordinate 8,696,553, forward strand.
TAGGTATAGATGATAGATATAGTTATAGATTATAGATATATCTTTAGGGTTGAGAATTAGGGTTATGGTTAAAGTTAGGTGTTAGGAATAGACTTAGGTTAGGTTTATGGTTAGGGTTAGGATTAGGATAAGAGTTAGAGTCCCCAACCATATAGATATGCCAGGATGACTTTGTAAGTAAAACCATTTTTTTTTTTTTGCAGAAGCTTGGCAACCCTGGTTTGATCCCCAATAACCAACAGCAAAAGGATAAATCAGTTCCTGAAGATTGCCCTCCAGTTGCCACACATGCAGATTTACAAACACACACACACAAACACATACACACACACAAACACTCTTACACACCAATAATCATGATAATGATAATAACAACAACAACAACAACAACAACAACAAAATAGCATATAGGATTTATTTTCTAAGTAATGTGATCAGATGTGTAATACCAGGTTAAAGTTTTTTATTTAATCTTTTAGAGGATTTGACTCTCTTAGAACTCACTATGCAGTCTGACCACCCTGAAACTTCTAGTAATCCTCCTGCCTCTGACTTCCAAGTGCAGGCATGTAAAAGACATTATTATTATTGGTTGCAGCAGTTGTTTTTTAGGAAGGGATCTCGCTGGGAGTGCAAACTGACCTCAAGTTGCAGAAATTCTGATTTTACCACCTTAGGTCTGGAATGGAGGTCATGCACACCCTCACAAGGCCCACTCAGTCATCCGAGGTTCTTCTCGGTGCCCTCCAGGACTCTACGCCATGTCTGGGAAGCCAGCTTCCATTGGCCTTTATGATGGATATCTTCCAACCATCACCTCATTTCCCTTGGTATTGCCTCTCTCGTCTCGGCCTTCACACAGCTGGCCGATCGAGGTGCTGCTTCCTCTCCTCCTGATCCACCTAGCAACATCAGGGAACAAGCCCCATCCCACTCGATATCTTACCTTTTAAGGTTCTAAGCAGCCTGGTTGGTGACCTTAAAGCAACTGAGAACAGACGTTCCTAATAATAATCCAATATCAAAAGTCATGGAACTAATCATTTTTCTCTATTTCATTTTTCAAAATTTACCCTAAAATAAGTCACAGGCCACTGTCAGGCTTTGAGTCACAGAGTTTTGTCCACATCACCGCACCACTTCTTGTGATTCCACAAGTCCTCATCTACTGACCCACCCTTATTCAATAGGCTGATGGCACTGACCCTGTACATTAAGGCCCCTGTTCACCTGTATCTTTTAAGGGTTCATGGGCAAAAGGGGACCTAGGTTGTCATCAGCACAGAGACACAATTTTCCACTGCTCAATTGTTCGTCAGACTCTGGACACAGCCAGCTCTCTACTTCTTTTGCCTGGTGAACTTTACAGTCACATGAAACAGGGAAGGCTTGGTTTGCCTTTAGTGCTCTTGGCTTCTCTAAACTTAGTGAACAGAGTTGGATCTACTACATTGGATCCTGGATGGTCACGGAATCAGCTACCCTGCCTGACCTTCATATACTTTCTGATTTTTTTTTCCTGGAATGATCTAGCTTAGCTTATACTGTCTTATGTTTATTTATTAGTTGTATGTTTTTCCATGTTTCAGACATATTGCTGCAGGCTTCCACATCTGTATATGAAGTACACAGGTATGTCCTCAACAGAAGTGAATGCTTCATGCATGGTGTATAGGAAGCATTCTCTCTTCATGCCTGTACACAGACAGAAAGACAGAAATAGAGACACACAGAAGTGCAACATGGGTACACTGTGTATGTATAGGCTGCATACCTCAGCACAGAATCCCATATACTAGACAAACACATATTAATAGAGAAATGAAAGATGTATACACATATGTAGTGTGTGGGAGTTGTATGATGTGGTGGTGGTGGTGGTGGTGGTGGTGTGTGTGTGTGTGTGTTGTGTGATGTGGTGGTGGTGGTGGAGTGTGGGTGTGTGTATGTGTTTACAGAAATTCATATTCACCTTCAGAGGACATATGTCTGTATTTGGTATGTGAAAAGAATGCCCATGTATACTAATGCTCTCTTAATTTTTTATTAAGTTTAAGAAATCAGTATGGAAATTTCTGATTCCAGTAGCTGTATCACTCCTAGGCATTTATCCACATCTGCATATCACACAGATACTGGGACATATGTATTTACCACAGCACTGTTAGCAATACATAAGTTACAGAACTAACCTGGATGCCCAGCAACAGAGAAATGAATAAGGGAAATGTGGGTTATATACACACAAAGACTTCTTTTTCACTCAGAGAGAATAATAAAGTTATGTCATTTGCAGAGAAATGTATGTGACCAGTGAATACCACAGTATGTGAATTAAGTCAATCCCAAAGAAACAGGTACTGAATGATTTCCTTCATTTGTTGTTCCTAGATTTTACACACACACACACACACACACACACACACACACACACATAATGAGCATTTCATTGTTCTCATCACTACATGTACACATGCTGTGTGAGGGGATGGGAGGAAATCAGTCTCACAAAGCACAGTTACCCTCCCTGTGCTCCTGATGTTCATCTAAAGGTAGTATGTCCTGCTCCAGCTCTAAAGGCCTATGGATAACAGGAAGCCTCAAGTCCTCACACCTTTGTTTATGTAACACCAGCTACCTAGAAATCTTTGATCTTGCTGGTCCAATGAAGAACCAACCTCCTCCGCCTTTGAAACTGATGACAACAAACCCTTGAAGCTTTCTCTGGCCCTAGCTAGGATTTGCAGGGAACGCAGCCAAAAGGAATCGCCTCTTCTTGGAGAACCAGCTGAATCCCTATGTGAGAGTAAACTCTGTCTTATCCACAGTCACATTGACAACAACAATCGCAGAAATGTATAGCTGCTTGTAGTTCCACACACACCATTCCTACGACTTCTCAACTCAGCCCAGTCACACGTGTCCATATTATTCAGCTGTGTGAGTGGCGATTCTAAGATGTTGAGGAAAATATTCAAAATCACACTGTAATGAAGCCCCAGACCTAGTATTCAATCGGGGACCTCTGCTGTGTATGTCCAGAACCTACATACAGTAGATGCTGTATGTAGGTAGTAGCTGCTGCCTGGGAGAACGAAGCATGTTTACTGAACCACCTTCTAGTATCTCTCAACCAATTAACTCCGATTAGGCAGGGTGGGGACACCCTTCTCGATGCTGTCCCCTGGTCTTCAGGCACCAAGACTTACGTACAAGTCAATATTTCATTAGGAGCCTATCACCAGGGTCAGTGTAATAATTAATGACTATCTGCTGGTGTGACTGCTTATCGTATTTTAGCTTAATTCCAATAAAATCTAAATGGTCTATTAATTTTCCTAATAAATTTAGATATGGCCTCTGACCGCAATCTGGCTTTGATTAGCTAACAAAATATTTGAAGATGGGCCAAGCCAGCCCTTTCAAATATTTCAAGCAAATAACAGTTAAGTGGATTTGGGATTGCCTGCCTCGACTTTTGGCTGGCAGAGCAGCTGAGGAAGAGGCAGGGCCGCCTGGAGCAGGACTGGTCGCCACCACCCAGGGCTGAGTCATGCTGACAAGCCACTACAATGGATGAAAAGAAACCAAATGTGACCAAGATGAGGAGGTGACATGTGTCTGGAACATAAAGAAGAACAAATATCTCCAGAGCGCCCACCACAATACCATGAACTCCGAGAAACAGGGGATAGGCAGCTGCTTCAGTCAGAAGAATGCTTGTCCTCCATGCATGCAGACCCGAGCTCAAACACTAGAACTCACATAGGGTCAGGGGAGTCGGTCCACTTTGTCATATTAGCACTGGGGAGAAGAGACAGTCAGAGTCCTGGGACTTGATGGCCACTCAGCCTAGTCAACTTGGCAATCTCCAGGCAAGATTCAAACAATAAGATAGAAGGTGCCTGAGGAATGATACCCAAGATTGTCCTCTTGCCTCCACATATGCAGCTACACATACCTGAGTATGCACACATGCATGCACAAAACATATGCATACACAAAGAACAGGGCACAGAAATATGGTTGCAATGAGGCCATTGTCCCAGAGATGTCTACCCATCATCAGAACCAGTGGAGACACAATATGGCTTATGCCCCTAAAGACATGAGGAGAAATAGAGACTGGGCATTCTTTACTAGCATCACATTCCTTGTTCTTTCTATCCCCCAAGTTCCAGGGTGAGTGTCAACATGACAAGGGCCTCCTTACTCTCCCAAGGAGGACACACTGACCACACTAGTCAGGCTATATAGTTAATTGTCTTGATGGGACTTATTTGTCTCTGTCCTTTTGGAGTTAAAATAGCTCAAGAACTCAATGATTTTCCAAGTCCTTGGTACATGCAGAAAGCACAATAAACAAATAAGGAAGTTGTTGGAAGATAAATGACAGGGGGTTGGATGATGCAAGGGCCATACGCTAGAAACTGGATGGGGGAGACCACAGACAGAGAACAGACTGGAGTCAGACAGGCCCAGGACCAAGTCTTATAACTGCCACTGGTTCAGCAGATGATCTTCAGCAGGTTACTTAGCTTCTCAGATAGCCCAGGCTAGCCTCAGACTATACAGCCGAAGATGGTTTTGAACTTGTAATCCTTCTGCCTTTACCTCTCAGCTCTGGGATGAACAGTGTGCTCCACCATGCCCTCTTTCTGCAGGGCTGGAGATGGAGCCCAGGATTTTGTTCGTTTTGACCAGCATTCGATCCACGGAGCTACATTCCCAGAAGCTCCCATATAATATTCCTGAGGCCACCATTTTACATATCCTCCCCAGAGTTCTAGGACCTGCACGGAAAGGGACACTCACTCACAGGGCTTGATTCTGGCTCTGATGTGGGATTGAGCAACTCAGTGTTGTCTCTATGCCTTTGGCCTTGACTTCTGGAAGGCGGCCTCCTCCCTCGAGGAATTCCCCCTCCGTGCCCACTCTCACTCATCGACTGCATTCATCTCCTTCCAGATACAAACATATGCAAGCTTTAATGACTGGACCCAAAGGCCGATGCTTCCTTTGACTGTGCCTGACTCCAGCCTCGGGAAGATCATTACTCTAGAGCGGCTCTCCAAGGTCCAGCCGTGCCATCAAAAGGACACAGATTCTTACACGCCACAAGGAGCCAACTTCCAGGGCCATCCTGCAGACATGAAGAACCAACTGCTGTGGCCAGGTTCGGTGACGACAATGGCATCCTGGTTCTAGATGTGCAAATAAGGAGACTAACTCACTAGAGGATGCACTGGAGTGGCGGAGTCCAGACAGTGCCGGAAAGCTGGGAGGGAGGCACGTGTCACGTCACTGGGCAGAAGAGGGGAGACCGGGAGGTGGTACCATCTAGGTCCAAGGTCAGATGTAACAATGTCCCAATGAGAACAAAGGGGAAATGGGCCTTTCACAGAGACACTGTTCTCAAGTAGTGTCATCTAGGGCCAGGGTACATTGCTCAGTGGGTAAACTGAGGTAAAAGGAGGGCTTGGGTTTGTAATTCCAGCATCCATAAAAGCTAGGTATGGTGATACAAGCCTGTAATCCCACCACTTGGGGGGCAGAGACAGGAGGACCCTCGGGGCTCACTAGTCAGCCAGCCTGATTGAATTCATAAGCTCTAAGTTCAGTGAGAGACCCCTGTCTCATAAAAAAAAAGAAAAGTAATAAAAAACTGAGAAAGATGCCAATTATTGACCCTTTGGCATCAACATCTGTGTAGACATGCATACAATGCAAGTGAAATAAAACATAATAATAAGTAAGGACTGTCCATAGTGAGCTCTGTAAGAAACAGGGCCAGAACTGCAAGGAACAGGAATCAGGACTAAGGGAGCATCACGGTGGTAATGAAGAGGTGGAAAAGACCTTAGTCCTTTGGTGAGAACCAAGACACTCTGTGTAGACCCTCTGTATAGAGAGGTAGGAAGTCGAGCATGTCAGTGCCATGCTCCTCCATGCACATGTCAAGGCACTGTCCACACAACACTACTAATGTTGAATGGTAACACAAGGAAGAGGCTACTCTCCAGCCTCCAGGCAGGAGACGAGTTTCAACTGCTTCATGTCTTTTCATCAAAGTCATCCCACTCAGAAGGATAGAACTGAAGTGGGAATCAAGACCTTTGCAGGACACATGGTGTTGCTCATTTTCGAAGAGTCTGAGAGAGATGGGAATGTGTGTGCTGGGGGAAGGGTTCATGAGACAGTGTGTGGACTAGGATTCCATATGAGAGCTAAGCGTTGCCTCACAAAATGTAGCCATTATAGAAGCCTAGCCTCTCGGTTGCTAATGTGTACAAGATGCCAACAGCCTCCGCCTAGGTTTAATATTGGTTTAGCAGTCAGGAGCTAATTAAATGTTAATGTTCAGTCACTTGAAATTAAACATCAGGAATCTCAGCTTTATTTGTAAGTTGCTTAAGCCAGCATTAAGGTGTTCTTCTTGGCTCCTCTCCCACTGGGCTGCCAACTCCTTGGGCTGAACCTCCCTCCATCCACAGGCAAACTCATCTCACTCACCACACGCCTTGACACCAGACATCTGACATGCCCTGAAGTTATGCTCCTCCATGGAGCAAACCTGAAAGCATGAACACATGGGTAAGACACACACACACACACACACACACACACACCACATACACATGTGTGCGCACACACAGATGTATGCACAGGCACGCACTCATGCATGCACATGCATGCACACATACACACACACATGCATACACACAAACACACCACTCACATAAGCCTGCTGATGCTGAGTTCCACGGGGCAGGGGTCTAAGCTAGCATCATGGATGGGCCTATAGCTGTCAGAGTTTGCAGATGCCACAGAGCTTCTAACACATAACTGAAACTGGCCTCATCCTGTGGCAATTACAATAATGATCTTGATGATGGAAAGAGCGGGGGTGGAAGGAAAAGAAGATGAAGAAGAAAAAGAGAACAAGGATTAAGTCACCCACAAGCCCTTTAAATTCCCACCTGATACTCAGGTACCCACACTCAGTGTAGAATGATACCATGGTGTGTTTTATAGACAGATTGAAGCCAGGAAAGATGACATCATCAGCTCAGTGTGCTGGGTCTGAATACCAAAGCAGAGACCCCGAATGTTCCATCCCCCTCCTCTCTCTCTTTCCCTCTCTCTCTCCTCCTCCCCTTCTCCTCCTCCCCTTCTCTCTCTCTCTCTCTCTCTCTCTCTCTCTCTCTCTCTCTCTCTTCCCCTCCCTCCTTCCTCTTCCCCTCCCCCTCCCTCTACCTCATGCTGTGGCTCAGAATTCAGCTTTCAGTTCCTGCTTGGACACCAGGTATTCCTCCTGCACTCTTTCATGCTCCACACCACAATGAGATCATGGAGTCTAGCCCTCTGGAATTATTAGCCACCTATAAACTATTTCTTTTAATCATTGCTTTGGTCAATAGAAAATCCGCGCACGCGGTGTACACACACACACACACACACACACACACACACAGAGTTTCCTCCAAATCAGTAAGTTAACCCATCTTGTCTCCCACAGATCCCTGACAACTTGCTGAGTTCACTGTTGGGTCTGGGATAATTAATGGAGATGAGGCAGAAAGGCAGCCGGCTCTTCTCGCGCCTGCCACACTTCCGCTTCAGCACGCTGGTCAGCTCCCTGGTCAGCTCCCTGGTCAGCTCCCTGGTCAGCTCCCTGGCACTTCCTGCAGCTCCCAGGGCTCTGCAGGCTGGGACAGGCAGGAAGCCTCCTCTCAGTACCCATGCCAACCTGCTGAATTGAGAATCAGGATAAACTGCGCCGAGGGAAATGCCTAATCAAGGCTCAGGTTTGCATTCCCTCTTCAAAGGCATGTTGATAAAACAAGAGGAGACAGAAACAAACACTGCTCGGCTGGCTCACGGAGGCCAGCCAGCACACACGGAAAGCAGCAAGGCCACGAGTGTGTGCACGGAGCGTCGTGAACAGCAGGGCCTCACTACCTTGGCACTGATCAGAATTAAAACGAAAATTCAGCTAGCATAGAGGGCTTTTCGGGTGTGTGACACACCCCTATACAGGACAAAGTCAGAGGCTGTTTGTAAGCAAGAACCAAGCACGTGGCCGTGGGGTGTGTAGGAAGCTCAGAGGACACAGGGAGGTAGCTTTGTCAGTCAAATACTGCCTTACAGGCACTAGGAGCGGACGTGAGTCCCCAAAGCCCATGTAAGAATATTAAAATTTTGAATTGGACATGATAGTAATAGGTTTGTAATCCCATTACAAAGGGAGCAGAGGCGGATGGATCCCTGGAGCTCACTGGTCAGTTAGCCTAGACCACTTGGTGAGCTTCAGGTCTCAGTGAGAAACAACATCTCAGAATAATTTAAAAGATGGAGACCGCCTAAGGAATGATACCTGAGACTTTTCTCTGACTTTCATATTTGGGCAAAAATGTCTATGAATTCACACAACACAGACACACACACACACACACACACACATACACACACACACACACTCACATACACATACACAAACACCTAAAGTTTTAAAGATCTTATTAAGAAACAGAGACTGTTAGGTCAGGAACAAGAACATGCAACTTATTCCCAGGGTCTACAACACAAACCCTGACACTGGGATCCACAATTTTAATAAATTTTTATTTTTCGTAAATCACCTGAAAGGGAATCAGAAACCTTCCTACTAGCCAGCTCCAGAAGATCCAAGCTCACCTTTAACATCCCCAATGCACTGGGGACTGCTTGGTTCAAGAATCAACCACATTCAATTCAATCCATCCTGCATATTTTCAAATCATCTAGTAGATCAGCATGACAATTCCAAAATCTAACCCAGCCATAAATGAATGAATGAATGAATAAATAAATAAATAAATAAATAAATAAATAAATAAATAACCGGAAGGGCTTTACTCATTTTACTGCAAGCACTTCACATACATGTATTATGTACTATGAGTTATCTGACTCTTACCATGATTTCTTTTCAAAAAGACCTCTCATGATGATAGAAAATTATGTAGCCATTTCTTCAGAATTAAAACATTCCATCCTGAAAAGACTGCTTAAGACTCAAAGAGTAAACACAACTCACAAGTCTCAGTGAGTTTCTGAAAACTTACAAGAGTCACAAAGTCCAGCCCCAAAGTTAGATAAGAAGAAGGACTCTTAGGGGGGAGAGATTGTCCCAACATCCTACTTAGGGCCAAATTTCCTTCAAGTAGCACAAGAGACTTTAGACATGCAGTCTTCACAAGTCATCACCTATCCAGGGGTGAGCTTTTGGTGATATAGCTGCCATTTAGTTATTCGTGCTCTTTTAAATGACTCCTCGCCCAGAGGTAACTCCAGTAAAGTTATTGTCTAAATGAGATAAATATGTGTGTAATTGTTTCTTTGATTTTTTTCTTTTGATAAAATCCATTTACTGTGTTCATTTTACCTTCATCCACAGACACCATCCCTTGGGGATACCCAAAGGCCCCGAGGTCTGAATGACATCCTGCTCCCTTTGGCCCAGCCTATAACACCTGGTGGGATATTTTACTTCTCTCCTACTATGTCATCACTGCTTGCATTTTATAAACATGTCGTGATTCATCCACCCAATTGCCACTCCAGGGCTGAGTGTGCCGTGTAGATGGTGTCTGCGGTATTCCTTTCTAGCCACCACAGTAAAATTCCCAGAACAACATCTGAAGCCAACATCTCAATTCCCAGTGCCTTAAAATACTGACGTGTCTTGTATTCCGGTCCCACTACACATGGACACTAATCCATCTGTCTTCTTTCCATGGGTCTTTAGCTTGGCGAACATTGTGAAAACGCCAGTGCAGTCTAGGAGGTGACCAAGGGCTATCTCACTCCACAGAGAGTTTGGCACAGGGGTCAAAGGTGAAAGGTGTCACTTCATAGGGTAGACAAAGAATTGTGTGTTCTGTAAAGAAGACTCACACAATAAGTAAAAGTGATTGTAAAACGATAGGCTAAGGGAGGAGGCCAGCTGGCAGAGAGTGACGGTTGGATACCGTGGCCCACAGATGAGGAGGACACAAAGGATACCGGCCAGAGAGGGAGCATGAGAGCTAAAGATGAGGAAGGGTGAGGACTCTGTGGTATGAAACAGCTGCCTGCTTGGTAGAAAGCCCAGTGGGCTGCATTTGAATGTGAGGAGAGTTGTGACACTTACAAACTCTGGGATCCTTTGGGAGGGCCACTTAAACTTTCTGGGTGTTGTGGTTTGAATGTGAAAAGTCCCCAATAGAATCATATATTTGAATACTTAATCCTTAGCTCTTTAGGAAGGTTGAGGAGGTAGAACTTTGTGGATTGCTGTTGTAGATGTCTTTTTTTTAGATTTTTTTATTAAATATTTTCTTTATTTACATTTCAAATATTATCCCCTTTCCTAGTTTCCCCTCTGAAAACTCCCTATTCCATCCCACCACCACCCCCTGCTCACTAACCTACCCAATCCAACTTCCCTGTCCTGGCTTTCCCCTACACTGGGGCTTTGAGCCTTCACAGGACCAAGGGCCTCTCCTCTCACTAATGTCTGACAAGGCCATCCTCTGCTACATATGTAGCTGGAGCCATGGGTCCCTCCATGTGTACTCTTTGGTTGGTGGTTTAGACCCTGGGAGCTCTGGGGGTACTGATTGGTTCATATTGTTGTTCTTCCTATAGGGCTGCAAACCCCTTCAACTCCTTGGATTCTTTTCTCTAGCTCCTCCATTAGGGACCCTGTGCTCAGACCAATGGTTGGCTGAGAGTATCCACCTCTATATTTGTCAGGCACTGGAAGAGCCTCTGAGGAGACAGTTATATCAGACTCCTGTCAGCAAGCACTTGTTGGCATCCACAATAGTGTCCAAGTTTGGTAACTATATAAGGGGTGGATCCCCAGGTAGGGCAGTCTCCGGATGGCCTTTCCCTCGGTCTCTGCTCCACACTTTATCTCTCTATCTCCTTCCATGGGTATTTTGTTCTCCCTTCTAAGAAGGACTGAAGTATCCACCCTTTGGTCTTCCTTCTTCTTGAGCTTCATGCGGTCCATGAATTATATCTTAGGTATTCCAAGCTTCTGGGCTAATATCCACTTATCAGTGAATGAATACCATGTGTGTTCTTTTGTGATTGGGTTACCTCAATCAGGATGATATTTTCTAGTTCCATCCATTTACCTAAGAATTTCATGAAATCATTGTTTTTAATAGCTTAGTAGTACTCCAGTGTGTAAATGTACCATATTTTCTGTTGAGGGACATCTGAGTTCTTTCCAGCTTCTGGCTATTGTGAATAAGGCTTCTTATGAACATAGGGGAGCATTTGTCCTTATTACATGTTGGAGCATCTTCTGGGTATATACTAAGGAGTGGTATAGCTGGGTCCTCAGGTAGTACTATGTTCAATTTTCTGAGGAACGGCCAGACTGATTTCCAGAGTGGTTGTACCAGCTTGCAATCCCACCAGCAATGGAGGAGTGTTCCTCTTGCTCCACAGTGGATGTGCCTTGAAGCTTACAATCAGCTCTACTTCCTGCTCCCACCCCCTACTTCCTGCATACATGTGCAATGCGATCAACTGGGTTCTGGCTCCTGCCACCATGCCTTCCCTGCTTTGTGTCATATCTGCTCTGCCAAAGTAGAGCAATGCTTCTAATGGCTCTGATGGAGTAGGAGCCATCTCAATGGTCCCCTTGAGATACAAGCCATAATTAAGCCTTTCCTCCCTACATTGCTTCGTGTCACAGTTATTTGATCATAGCAATAGGAAAAGCAGCTAACATGCTGAGATTCAGTGTTTCCAATGACAGGAGAGGGATTCTGACAGCCTATGCTCTCAAGAGTGCAAACCTAGGGCTGGCCTGAAGCATAACATCAAGAGAACACACTGTGTTCCTGCCACCAGTAAGGGCAGTAGATGTGAGTTCACACATTAACATTAACCCTAAGGATGCATATAAACATACACATACATATGTGTGTGTGTGTGTATACTAAGTATATGTGTATAAGTATCTATACACATATACACTCATACATATATGTGTATGCATATACATATACATATGCATGGCCATGTTCATACATGCACACAAGTGGCCCAAGGGAGTGCAACCCAATACAAGTTCATAAACTTATTTAAATCATGAATTTTTATGCATGTCTTTTGTGTTACCTCAATTACTACATGGCTCTAAAGCAGAACTTTTTTAGATGAGGCAATAACATCACATCTCAATCTTGAGGTTGGTCACGCCTGCTAGAGACACACATACAGGAATGAATAAACATGCATGTGGGCTTGTGAGTTTCCTAAAGTAGCTTCCCATCAATAGAAATGATAATCTGTGTCCCTTTTCTGTCACTCTCCACCACTCTCTACCTCCTCCCCCCTGGAGGCGCTGGCTCCCCGGCTTCTCAGAAATGATAATTAATTCATACTTTGGACTTGCAGGATTATAAGGTATTATATGATGGCAGAGCTAAGACAAATGCCTTCATTCACCAGCTGCCATGTATTTAATTAGAGATTTTGATGAATCCTTCCTACCCAGGCATGATTTCTTATTGGAGTGACATGCAGGAGCAGGAGAGGGAGGCAAGGGTGGGAAGGATTTGGACGCAAGGACTCAAGAATATCGAACTTTTTGTGAGCCTGAATGGCTGGTCCGTTAGAACCATCTGCAAGCTGGCTACCAGCTCTCTGATATGCACATCTGGTGGACTGGGGTGGATGTCTCATAGGGGGCTTCTGTTTGCTGAGGATTTCAGGATGGGATCACAGAGATCTACAAAGCTTCTGGGGGCTCATATTTTAATTTGTAATTTTTCTTGTAGTTTCAGAGGTAAAGGTGGAAGTAATAGCTTGATACTGATAGTTATACTCCTCTATGTGTGTATGTATGTGTGTGTGCACATATGCATGCATACATGCACAAGTGTATATGAGGAGTAGCCTGTGAGTGTATTTGCAAATGTGTATGTGTGAATCTATGTGAATTTGTGTAAGAATGTGTGAGTGGGTCACACCTGTCTCATGTTGTGTGTACCACACTCACAGAGTTGAAAGCTCAGCAAGACTTGTTTGATCTTGGAGAAGAACACAGTTGATCTTTGTTTAAAGAAACAAACAAACAAAGAACAAAAAAGGCAGGTTGCACTAAATATCTCCAATGAGATCAACAATTAATAAAACTTCAAATAAGGTCCAATTAGTAGGACTAGCACACCAGTCACTTCTTCTTTTCACTGGAAGCAAAGAAGAATAAGCTTCTGGCACAGAGAAGAACAAATCTGGAATTGGCCCTAGAGTGACCCAAGGTTTCTGCCTGGGCCTGGTTACTCACAGCTCTGGAATCTCTCCCTATGGAGATGAGTCCACAATAGTCTTACCAACACCCCTCCAAGATAATCGGTCCTTTTACCCAACCGTTTTCTTCAGATGAAGGTAGTGTGACTCCTGTGATCCTCCTAGCAAAGGCTGCTGGGAAAGCACTTAGCAGGACCTCCAAAGTAAACCCCTCGTCCCTTGCTCCAGCAAGTCCTTTAGCAAAGCCCAACAACAACAAAGTCTCTAGGACGCACATCCACATTAACATCACAGAAATCTATGTGTACGACAATGACAGTGAATACGGGCACCATGATCATTAGCTCCAGGATTGGATGCAAATTAAACCTTCATTTTGAAAACTCTCATGTAAATATGAGTATGGGAGCTAATCTTCTTCATTAGTTCTTTGAAATTTTTGTACAATGTGTGTTGATGATACTCACTGCACTCCCTTAATTCCTCCAAGATCCATGCACTCTGACCTATACATTCAACTTTGTGTCCTTTTCTTTTATTTTAAAAAAGTCCAATTAGTGCTTTCTACATAGTCTTGGGTGTGGGTGGTCTACCTCATCTACCTGATCATGATCATCCCACCATAGGTCACACCATTAACGAAAAATGACTCTTCCCTTCTGTCCGTATCCATTACCAATATCCCCTCACCCAAGGGTAGCACTTTATGCCCAGCCCTCCTCTCCATGGTGGTGCTTGGCTTGCCCCAAGTTTCCACAGGTTTTGCGCATGCTGTCACAGCTACTAATAGTTCATATGTGCGACTTCTCCACTGTGTCTGGAGAACAGTGCTTCCCTATAATCCTCTTGCTCCTAAAACTTTTATGCCTCCTCTTGTGCAGTGAGCCCTGAGCCCTGGGAGAGAGTTGTGATATCAATGTCCCATATATGACTGAGCATCTGTAGTCTCTGATTCTCTGTACTTTGACCAGTTAAGGATTTGAAACTAATTAACATCTATTGCAAAAAAAAATTCTATCTTGAATGTGAGAGATCCACTAATTTAAGATCATAACAATAAGTCATTAGAAGTCAATTTAATGGTATGTCCACTTATCAGAAAGATAAGGGTAGGTTCTCCCCTACCTATAATGGGGGCCTATTATTCGTATAGACTCAGGTTATGGGTCCTCATAACAGTGCCAGACATAGATTTCATTTTATAGAATTAACCTTATATCTCATCTGAAGGTAGTTTGGTTACTTTCATGACATATGTGTCAATGTTGCACCAGTTTGTATGTATAGCCATGTAGGTGCTGATTATAGGTCTCTGGGTTCACAGTTTGGTAAGATTTTTTTTAATTATTTTCATTCTTCTATAGTGTGTATAACATTCTCCATCACTATAAGAACTAGCCAGAAGAATAGGTTTCCAGGTCAGTACTAGTTTGGGTGCTTCATGTCTTATAAAGTGTGTTGTGTGTTCAGCAGTAGTGATAGTTAACATTGTTTCTACAGCTCTAAATGAGGTACTTGGTTAGGTGCCTGCAGTGGTGAGAATAGGTCCCCCCATAGACTCATGGGGAAGTGTGGTTTTGTTGGAGGACATGTGTCGCTATAGGGGTGGCTTTAAGGTCTCCTATGCTCAAGCTCCACGCAGTGTGGAATCCAGTCTCCTTCTTGCTGCCTGCAGATCAAGGTGTAGAACTCTTGACTCCTCCAGTACCAAGTCTGCCTGCATGCTGCCATGCCTTTGCTATGATGAGAATGGTCTAAACCTCTGAAAGTGTAAGCCAGTCCCCATTAAGAGTTTTCTCTTAGAAGAGTTGCATTGGTCATGGTGCCTCTTCACAGCAATAAAACCCTAACTCAGATTTCTGTTACCAGGGTCTGGAGTATTGCTTTGATAGGCCCAACGATGCTTCTATTTGGAGGTATGTGGAATAGGGGAGGTTGGATTAGGAAAGCAGTGCAATGTTTTAAGTGGGACTCAGTGGGTCTTACTAGTAGAAGCATGAAAGATAATAGTCCTGATGGTGATTTGAACTGTTGGGGGCTTGGCTTAAGAAATTTCAGAAAAGAAGAATTTTAGTATGTTACCTAGGTATCATTCTTGTGATATTTTGGTGAAGAATGTGGTTGCTTTTTGCCCTTGTCTAAAGTCTGCCTGAGTCTAAGGTGAAGAGATTTAGATTAATTGCATTGGAAAAGGAAATCTCAAAACAGTCAAGCATAAACTCTGCCCTATGCCTCACTCTTAAGTTTACAATGGGTTTGCATCTATACGAGGGACAGTTATATCATGTTAGGCAATATGGCCAGATTATTGTTCTCATTTGGAAATAAGGAGAAATAATTGTGTGTCAAGTTGACAAGGGGTGGATTGTGGTGGCTATTCTTGGTTGTCAACATGACTATATCTAAAATGAACTCCACTCCAGAAATAATGGGCCCACCTGTGATTTGGATCTTGAGGCAAGAAGACAACATGTCTTTGGCTCAAATCTTCAGGCTGGAAAACACAGGTTTGGATGTGATATGACACATGCTTTTGATCTGGCTCTACACATCCCTTTTAATCCAGATCTTGAGCCCTACCTTTAATCTGGGCTATACCTTCCACTGACAGAAATGTATGGGTCAAGGATTGAAGGGGTACCAGGAAGTAGAATAGAGCTAAAATCTGTGCTCAAGAAGATAAACAGATTAAACATATTAAATGGAATTAAGGGAGTGGTGACCTCGGGGTAGGAACCCACCCAGCTAAACTTCCACCTTGTGAAAAGAAAAGAAAGAAAAGCTTAGGTGGTGGTGCATACCTTTAATTCCAAGACTCAGGAGAAAGAGGCATACAGGTCTCTGAGTTCAAGGCCAGCCTGGTCAACAGAGCAGGTTCCAGGCCAGCCAAGCTTAAGCAGTGAAGGAAACCACTGAAAACAAAAGCTGGTGAAAACGTGATAGAACGGGGTCGGGTGTGTGTGGGCTATGTTCCAGCCCCAGCAGCAGCAGAACTTGGTAACTTTATCCACATGGTTCTAGCTTTAGAGTAAAGAACAGAAGAAAGGGACTATGGGATCTCTCTCGGCAACTGAGGAAGCTGCTGAGGTGTCCCTGCATGAAAGCACAGCCACTGAGTGAAGCTGTGAAGACGAAACCTGGGTTGCCTTGGATACCCTCAAGACATTAGAGATGCCAGAGCCATGGGATACCTGCCAAGGAAAGCTGTTAACAGTGAGTGGAACCAGCCCAAGAGAAAGAAGTGTGTTGTAGTCAACAAAGCTGAAAGGAGGTGGAGATCTGAAGAACATTAGATATCAGAGGTTGAGATGTAGCATTTGGAGCTGCTTAGCTGGCTTTCCGTGTTGCTTTGGTCCAGTATTTCCTCACTGTCCTCCATTCCTTATGTTTTGGAATAGTAATGCATATCCTGTGATGTGATATGTTGGAAGTATGTAATCTGCTTTTTGCTTTTGATTTTATAAGGGATTAGAGTTAAGAGATTGTTTGTATCTTAGAAGATACTTTGAACTGTGGATTTTTAAACATTGTTAAGACTGTAATAGACTATGGAGACTTGCAAAGTCCGATTGAATGCCTTTTGCATTATGTTATGGCTACAAACCTATGAGGACCAGGGAGTGGAATGTGGTGGTTCAATAGGTTTGTCCCTCGTAAAGTCATGTGCTTGAATCCTTGGCCCACGAGGAGTGGCACTATTAGGAGGTGTGGTCTTGGAGTGGGTGTGGCCTTGTGGGAGTGGGTGTGGCCTTGTGGGAGTGGGTGTGGCCTTGTGGGAGTAAGTATGGCCTTCCTATACCCTAACTATGACAGCGCTGGCTCATGTGTGTCACTGAGTAACCAGACGAGTTAGAGGCTTAATAATGGCAAAGAACCTCCCCCAGGTGGGTGAGCATCATATGATCCAGGTCTTGGATAAAACAAAGAGCAGAAGGGGCAAGGCAGACTTCTGTGTTTCACACTTGGACTGGGATGTTGGTTTCATCTTCTCCCTTCAGACTGGGAGGAGAAGCATAGGCTTTCCGGCCTCTGGACTTGGGCTGAATCATGTGGCTAGATGTTCTGAGTCAGACAGCATACTAGGGAATCTTGGGACTTCTATAATCCTGTGAGACAAAGTCATTTATATAAATACACACATGCACATATAAACATAGACACTTATATATGCAAGCATATATACATGTATATATATATATATATATATATATATATATATATATATATACTTATCCACACACATACATACATATATATGTACATGTATATGGATTTTATGTGGGTGGGTGGGTGACACAATTTGGAGAGAGACATGAACAAATATTTATGGGACCAATGACAGACTAAGGTAAGGATACCACCAAAGTCCAATGAGTTTTATTGGGCTTGCTTACAGGAATATGGTGAGAGGCTACCTATAGGAACATACAAAAATGACTTATAGACAGAGACTCACCCAGCGTGGGTGACAGCTCACTAGAAGCCCGAAGTACACTGTACACCCTATGATCAGCTCAATAGCCTCGAGAGTCTTCCACAGAGCGCTTCTCTGTCTCATCCAGGTAATTCAGCTGCTCTGAGCTTGTCTGCAATTATCCTTCAAAGTCCTGATTGCTTATAGAAGCACAGGGAGTGGGGAGCCCAGTGAATATGGTTAGTTTGGGGGATGGGGTCTTCCTGGAGCTATAAGTCCATGTTTTCCTAGCCTGACTACCCAGCTTTCCCACACGGTAGGAATGTTGCACCTTCCCTTAAACACCCTCTATCTTACAGAACATCCTTCCAAACTGCAGTATTTTTTTTCAACAGAAACTGTAATGTAACAGTCTATGAAGCAGGAGAATGGAGTGGAAAGTGACATCCTGCATAATGACTATAAAATTAACACTCAATAGAAACCAGCTGTTGGTAAAGAAACCTAGGAACAACCACCATCACCCCAATACTAGCTGACACTTTGCACAGGTGTCGAGATACCCCAGAATTCCTGAAGGTAATCCATGGCTCTCTGCACACTCCTGAGTGGAGATCTGAGGTGCTAACGAGACACAAGACGCATGAAGTTCTATATAGAAGGTCTTTATACAACACATAGAGAGGAGGCAGAGGACCCCACACTACACACAGGACAGAAAGCCCACGTTGTGTGACTCGGAGCCTGAGTCGTTGTACAGTGAGCTGCTGAACTCTCTGTTCCAGCTCCCTTCCTCCGAGGGAACTGTGCTCTTCTTTAATGAATTCTCTTGGCTTCATTACTATTCATGTGTCTCCATCTACATTCTGTTCTGGAACACAAGAATCTGGGATCCCTTTGGAAATTCCCTCCAAACTCTGATACCCAACAATATCATGCGTATGTGTCTGCCATATTAGTCAGAGCCATTCTCCCTGAAATCCATGACTAACACAGGCTCAACCTATAATCCGTCTTGACATTTTTTTCTTCCTCTATCTCTGATGTGGGCGAAGTGTCTCCTGCCACTTCCCTTTTAGAGATATAATTCCCAAAGCAACAATGTTGGGGGCAAAACCTCTTGGGCATATTAGGTGAACCTCACATAAAACGGTTTGACAGAATTTCACCAGTTACCTCCCTTCTGACCCTCCACTCTATGAGGATACAGATCTTCTCTTCTCTGATGGAGTGTACAGTATCATGGCCACCTGACAAAGAACCTAATCGAGGCTCAGTCTTCAACTTCCCAGTTCCAAACCTGTGAGACATACACTACTGCACTTGGTAAGTGACCCTGCATCAAGTTTTTTTTTGTTGTTGTTATAGCAGCACAAATAAACAGAGACAATCTCTCTATGAGGAAGCCTCCATTTCCTGATTGATAGTGTCATTCTGGATGGCCAGCCTATCTCCCTGGCTACCCCAAACACTGAATTCCAGTATGGCAGCACAATCCCCAAGAACAGAGGCCACTAAAGTACCATCCATAGGCAAGTCCCAGCCTGTCATACATGTCAGTAAATAAAGTTTATTGGCATGGGATGACACCCATTCATTAATAGATCGTATCACTCAACAGAGTCTAGTATTGCCATAGAAAGCATATGGCTAGATGGCCCCAAATAATGTCAGCTCCCTGGATCTTTACAGAAAATGCTTGTCAACTTCCTTTTTGGAGAACATATGCAAATATACATGGTGTCACAGTCACTGCATGGGACCATCCTCCACATGTATAAGACATAATTTCTCCTACACAGTGAGAGCTCTAGACACTTCTCTGCAGAGAACTCTGTTCTAGAAGGTTCTTATCCTAGAAAAAGTTTCAGACAAGGCTTGGCCCCTAAACAGACAGCGAGGTACCCCTTCCTCCTCTTAAATAAATTACCCACCCCCAATATGTCTTCTTTTTTCTAACTTTAGGAAAGATGGAGGGTGTTCTCACCTGACTTAACCTGGCCCAGCTTAGCAGCTGCTGCTTGACTGACTAACTGACTGGTCCCCGAGGACCCAGTTTTAGAATCAAGGAGAAGAGTTTTTAAAGTTGCCAAGCTCAGGTGCTCCGCAGGGCTCTGTCTCACTCCCTCTCACCCCCGCCTCTCCCAGAAGGACCTGTGGGGGTGTAGTCTGTCTGTGCCCCCCCCAGCACTGTGTAGGCCACGAAGCTCTCTCTGGATTCAGTACAAAAGATTCCACTCTGAAAAGCAGGCAATGCCGAGTGTGAGTGTGGGATTTCAGGTTCCTAAAGGAGACAGTGCAGGCAGGGTTGGCTCAGGGAGAAGTGGTGAGGCAAGCTTGAACCAGCCTTCCTTGGCTTTTCGTGGAAACGCAGAGGGGCTGAACACTGGAATTCCACAGGGGCACAAGCCCTTATTACTTTAATATGAGATTTTTTGACACTTTATTCATTCTCTCTCCTCTCCCTCTCACCCTCCCTTCATCCACCCTTCTCACAGGGTTGCACGTAACCAAGCCCGACCTCAAACTCACTATACAGCTGAGGATGACCTTGAACTCCTGGACCTCCCTCCTCTACATCCCAAGTGCTGGGATTACAGACATCTCCAGCCCTCGGCACACTATTATAAAGTGGACGTTGCTTCCCACGGTTTGGAATTTCAGTATTGGCTGCTGCACTCAGCTCCAGTGTCTATGCAATGGACTCAGAGCATTCTGTGCATGCAGTATTTTCCCCTGACCTTGTCTTTCTGGTACTATTACACTGATGTAGCAGGTATAGGTCATAGGTCATAGGTCACAGGCACTCTCATCCACGTCGGACTGAGATGGAAGGGGAGGAGGGACTCAGTGACGGGACTCAGCCTGCTTTCCCTGTGAGCGTCACCACGCCTGTCTCTTTAGGACACGCTCACGTTTGCAGACTATTGCTTGGTCTGTTTCCATTTCAAGGAATTTACTTTTTAATTAATAAGCAGGGTCAGATATATTCGCAGTGCGAGTGTTATTTTGACTTCATCTCCATTCCTCATCTCCAGGCCCTAGCAGAACGCACGATGCATTTCGGGCTCATGATAAATGTTAAATGAAAGAAAGGAGGAAGGAGTGAACCACCTCCCTGGCCATGCTTCCTTAACACAGGAGGAACAAGATCTTGGTAGAATCTAGAGAGGCAGCTCAGTCCATAAGATGGGGAAACAAAAAATTAAGACGGTCACAAGCTAGCCCAGACTGTGGGGTAAGGAAGCAGAACGCCACGGCCTACAGGTAGATCCCACAGCCTCCCATAGTGTCTCTTGTCACCACAGTATTTGGCGTCTGGTGCCAAGTGCCCCGTCTCCCAACAGTAGCTGGTCCTCTGTAGAAGCACAGCACATTCCCAGCAAAGCGTGCTCTGAGCCCCGGAAAGGAGAGGCGAGAATGCTGGCCTTATAAACGCTCCTCAGAAATAGTCCTTCCAAAGGACCCAGCAGAGACAGAGAGGTTCCACGGACATTTGGTTCTCCAGTTTCAATAGAACAGAGCTAGGGCACCACACTCTCTGGCTAGGGCTAAGCCGCGTACACTATAATGCCGTCAGGATTTGCCTGGTAACTACTCAGAACACTTAGCCATGGGAGTGGCAAGTTCAGGTCCTGGCTGGGCAACAAGTGAGGTTAAGGCTAGCGTGGGCAGCTTAGTGAAGCAGCCTACACAGAAGAGGAAGAGGAAGAGGAAGAGGAAAGAGGAGGGGAAGAGGAAGAGGAAAAGCTGGAGATGTAGTAGCTCATTGGAGGAGAAGGAGAAGGAGAAGGAGAAGGAGAAGGAGAAGGAGAAGGAGAAGGAGAAGGAGAAGAAGAAGAAGAAGAAGAAGAAGAAGAAGAAGAAGAAGAAGAAGAAGAAGAAGAAGAAGAAGAAGAAGAAGAAGAAGAAAAGCTGGAGATGTAGCATGGCCGAGACCTTGGGTTCAATTCTCAGTAAAGAGAGGGAGTGGGGGAAGGAGAGAAAGAGAGAGGAAAGAGGAGAGAGAGGGGAGAAAAAGGAAAGAGAGGAAGGAGAAGAGAGGAGAGAGATAGGAGAGAGAGAGAGAGAGAGAGAGAGAGAGAGAGAGAGAACCCAGAGTTGCTTTCCTCTTTATACCATGTCATATTTCAGAGATAACTAAGAGAACCAGGCTTAGTGACAAGTACTGTTACCTGTCATAATTGTTCTGAGCCGCACAGAACTACCTAGCTCCAAAGTACAGCTTGGGCTGAAATTGCAAGAGAAGAAAAACTTGCATTTGGAAATTAAACCCTGTAAGGTAGGCTAGGCTCAAACGCCACCCCAGCAGGTGGCTACCACGCCACACAGAACATTCTTCACCACGGTCTCCTGGAGGGCTGCCTGAAGGGTGACAGACAACACAGATCCCATAGAGGACATCCGATAGGCTCACGAGGGTGGAGGCAGTCTGCTTGAGTTCGAATCCAGCTCTGTCATGTTCAAGATAGGGGACCTGTTGGCTATGAGGTTGGCAACTCCTAGTCACTGCTTTATTATGGATGTGGAGGCTGTGGCTATAGATTAGTGATGGAGTACTTCTGACTGACATACTCATGTGTGTATGCATGTGCCTGCGCGCGCGCGCGCGCGCGCACACACACACACACACACACACACACACAGTAGGTAAGGATTCTCTCTCTCTCTTTTTTTTTTTTTTTTGCCCACAGTTTCTCTTCAAATGAGACTCGAACCTAACCCAGTTCTGAAGGCTAAGGTTTTGTCTAATGCCAAAAGAAAGTGAATTGACTTAAAACAGTAGCCTCAGGCAACTGAAGGGCACCTCATTCTATAAACAATGCTGGACTCACAAAGAAAAAGTATGGAAGTGTAGCCTGTTGGAGAAAAAAAAGAAGACACTTAGGAGAGAAACAAGATCTCGGCTGTGTGAAGACAGATCATGACAGGCAAATGCTCCTTGGTAATATTTATGGTGAAACTTCAGCTCCAACCCAAACAGCCTTCTCAGAGCAAGACGAAACCATAAATTATTTCCGAGAACATTGTAATGCCAGGGGAACTCACTTAATTATCCATTATCCTAGAAATGTAGGCATAATGTTAATTAAAATGAAGGGGGAAAGCCATTTCCATTTTTTATTGAGATGTGCTGGGCTGTGGAGGCGCTGCTTGGCCCGCAGGCTGAGTCAGGTGATGGAGAGCCCTCGTCAGGAGCCTGGGCCAGCCATCTAGACAAAGGCTGGAGTATCAGAAGGTCAGGGAAGGAAACCCCCCCAAAGACCTGCACAAGCCCTGTTCCCCAAAGATCCCAACCCACCAATACCTGCATTTCCACCATTAGAAATGCATTTATGAAATGTTCAAGCTGATAGGATATGTAATCAGGTAAAGGCACCTGTTGTCAACCAAGCCTGACAATCTGAGTTTGGTGCTTGGAACCTACTTGGTGGAAGGTCAGAACCAATTCTCCAAGTACAGGTATACACGCACGCATGCGCGCACGCGCACACAAGCACACTCTCTCTCTCTCTCTCTCTCTCTCTCTCTCTCTCTCTCTCTCTCATGCGCGCACACGCAAAATGATAATAGAAATTGAAATTGGTTTTTTCCTCTGTATGTGTCCAAGTCTGTGTGTGCCCATGTTTTACAGATATGTATCTGTATGCAGGTGCACATACGCATGTAGAAGCCAGGGGTCAGCCAGGGATGTCACTCCTCAGATGCTGTTCACTTTCGTCAAGACAGGTTCCCTCACTGACCTTGGAGTTCAACTCCTCTGGGATTCTCCCATCTCTGCCTCTCTAGCACTGGGATTGCAAGCATCCATCTCCATGCTGGGTTTTTCACATACATATGAGGGACTCGAACCCATGTTTGCATGTGCATGTATAGAGCACTTTACCGACTGAGTCTTCCCTTCATCTACACACTGCCAGCTCGCTGTGGTCTGGAACCGTCAAGCTTCAATGGCGCCAAGCTGTATGCCCAATATTTATCACTCCAACGATACAAGAAGGGAAATCTGTGCTTTCCAGCATGTTCTTTCCCGGGTGAGATACTGCAGCTAGATTGGTACAGGAATAGACAGGTGCACCTTGGCCTGTTCGCAGGCCTTGGGAAGGCCCGGTGGGCCACACATTAGATCCCACCTCTGTGCAACCAGGCTGTTTTGCTTGTACATATGTAAGCAGTGGAACAGGAGAGTGACCAGATGATATTTCTCTTCTTTCATTCTGAATAACCATCCAGGCCTGTACCAGATCCCTGGATCCAGGAATCCTCTGTATCATCTTCTTCCTAAAGCTCAAAAAAGACGTGATGTGACCCAGACTGGGACTGGAGAACAGGGCTCACTGAGGATAAAGAAGACCAGAGCCTGAGAAAGGGGAGGTGAAGGGGACTTAACAGTTGCTACAAAACAGGAACCAGGTGGATCTGGGGATACTGCAAGAAGCCCAGAAAAGGAAGAGACATTGAACTGATTTGACATGTAGATTGTGTTTCATCTACAGCACCATGTGTGCTGTGACTTTATAAGTATATAATAAACTTCCAGTTTTGTGTTAGATGTTCTTGGAAGCACAAAAAATAATGGGAATATTATCCTTAAATAACTATTAAAGGCTCTGGAGATAGCCCAACCAGGAGCACGCTGGCATTGAAAACCTGAGTCCTGAGTGAGAACCCCAGAACCTGCATAAAAATCTACTTATCGTGGTGTGTGCCCACAATCCCCATGATGGTGAGATTATGGGGAGCAGGGCGGTGGAGACAGTTGGATCTCTGGGGCTCATTGGCCTGCTAGTCTCACCTTCTGGGCAAAATTTCAACCCAATGAGAGATCCTCTCTCAAACAAACAGTGGAGGTTGCTGCCTGAAGAACACTCCAGGCTGTCTCGAATCTCCAGTCATGTGCACACATTCAGCCCACATACATGAACATATACACACAGTTAAGTACATGTGAAATATGCTTCACTTATAAGTAGGGAAATGTCCCCAGCATCCTAGAGCCCTGACACAGAGTAAGCACTGGTATTGGATGGTGATAGCAATAGACGTGATAAATCAAAAACCCGCTGAGTGATTTCAGCACTCCCTGAGCTAGGTCTCAAAGTCGCTAAACCACTCCACTGTGGGAAGGTGCAACCGGCTGTGGGGGATGGGAGCCTAGCTGAGCTATGTGTAGACAGTACAGCATCCATGTGCATTACAGCCTCCGTGGAGGAGAATTCTGGAAGCCATTTACAGTAAACACCAACCAGCACCTCGTAGTGATCTATGTAGCCGAGTCTCTGCATGAGTGTAGGGATGCTTGAAGAAAGTTTTCCAAGAGAAGACTGAGGGTGGTCTGTCAGTCTGTTAGCTAAGGGGGGTTTTCTCTCCCAATCTTCCCAAGCAGTTTCCTGTGCCTCAGTTTCCTCATCTGTATGTCTATTCCTCTTCCTCTTCATCAAACAGCTAATGGTGCACATCAAGGTTATGGTCATAGGCAGAGTTCACACGTAAGGCAGCCATGTCCCTAACAGCAATGAAGTGCACATACCTACACATTATATGTATGGGTGGAAACCTGGCAGTGTCAAATACAAGAATGACCATGACATTTATCTGGCAAGTTTGTTTCTCAGAAATAACCCTATGCATGTCTTTGTCCAAGGACAGAAGACATGTTTGTCCAAGGACAGAAGATACGTCATGTCAGAATGATTGAATACTCTGCCTGCTTTACTAATTGAGAAAGATATGGAGATAAGACTAAGCTTGGGGAGAAAGAGTTCTGTAATCCATTAGTGATGTCTGTCATGGGCAGAGAATGAACTCTGTGATATGTGTGCTGCTTTCTAGATGGTGTGCATCCTGGCAGAACATCAAGTGTTTAAACAGTAGAATAGGTAAATTTCACACAGCTTTTAATGTCAAACAGTGATTCCTTTAATCACATAAGCTACTGCAGCAGAATCTGTGTATTCATATCTCCTGAGAACTGTCAGGGTCTAAAAGTTTCTCTCTCTTTCCTCTCCTTCCCTCCCTTTTTCTCTTTTTTCTTCTGTTCTCTTTTTTCCCCTTTCTTCTTTTCTTCTCTGTCATTTTTACTTTGTAACAAGATCCCAAAACCCAGCCTGACCTGGAGCCTCTTGTGTAGGATCACCTCAGCCTTCCACAGCTGAGATTCAAGCATGCACACCGTGCCCAGCATCTCTACACTTTCCAACAGCGAGTCCAAGCCAGGAGACAGCTTCTTTGTGCCCCACCTCTCTCTGACCTCTCTCTTGGATGGGGAAGGACACCCAGCAGCATCGCACATGTTCTCTGAAGTCCTTCCTCTGAGAGCTCCTGCATCAGCTCGCTGCAGGCGCTGTGGCAAAGCACCTCAGATTGGGAGGCTCAACAACAATTCTTGAACTATCTCCAAGTACAGAGGCCAGCAGCTCATCTGGCTGCTTCCGCATGTGAGAGAAGAGGGTCTGGTCCATGCTCCCTCCACCCATGTACACCTCCTCAAGGTGTCCATATACAGCTTTGTCTGTGTACACACATCTCCACTCCATAAAGGTGTTATCATATTGGATTGGGGCTCACAGCCATGAGTGCATTTTCACTTGCCAGCCTCTATAAAGACCTGTCTCTAAACAACGTCCTATTCTGGCATGCTCAGAGTTGGAACTCCAAAAATCAGAATTCTAAGAGGGCACAGCTCAGCCCACAGCACAGTCATCAAATGTCACCTCCCTTCCACTGCATCCTCATATTAATATTTAATTGGCTCTAGTTATATCACTCGTCTGGCCCCTTGGTGATTTTCTAAGGTTCTATCAACAAGGTTTTCTGCCATCACCACCTTTGAGATTCTTAATCATGCCCAAGGCAACCCCATTCCTACCCTCCCGCCTCCCTGCCTATGATAAGGTGAAATAGATCTGAGGATGTCACATGCACGGAACACTGGTTTGATATCCAGCCCCACAGGGACAGACCATGATGCTGCACAGCAGTAATTGCAATACTCAGGAGGCAGAAGCAGGAGAAACAGAAGTGCAAGGTCATCCTTGGCTACATAGTGAATTTAAGGTTACCCTGGGCTATATGAGACTGTTTCAAGTTTAACAAGAAAGAGAAAGAGGGAGAGAGGGGGAGGGAGAGAGAGGAGAGAGAGATACAGAGAGAGAAGAGAGGAGAAAGAGAGGAGAGAGAGGAGAAAGAGAGAGGAGAGAGAAAGGAAAGAGAGGGAGGGAGAGAGAAAGGAGAGAGGAGAGAAGGAGAGGAGAAAGAGAGGAGAGAGGAGAAAGAGAGGGGGGAGAGAAAGAGGAGAAAAAGAGAGGAGAGAGAGGAAGGAGAGAGAGGGAGGGAGTGAGAGAGAGCAGAGAGAGAGAGAGAGAGAGAGAGAGAGGAGAAAGAGAGGAGGAAGAGAGAGGAGAAAGAGAGGAGAAAAAGGAAAGAGAGGAGAGAGACACAGAAAGTTGAGAGAGAGGAGAAAGAGGAGAAAAAGTGAGGAGAGAGAGAAAAGAGAGAGGGAGGGAGGGAGTGAGAAAGGAGAGAGGAGAGAGAGGAGAGAGGAGAAAGAGAGAGGGAGAGAGAGGAGAAAGAGAGAGGAGAGAGAGGAAAGAGAGGGAGGGAGGGAGAGAGAGAGGAGAAAGAGAGGAGAGAGAGGAGAAAGAGAGAGGGGAGAGAGAGGAGAAAGAGGAGAAAGAGAAGAGAGAGAGAGGAGAGAGACACAGAAAGTTGAGAGGAGAGAGAGGAGAGAGAGATGGAAAGGAGAGAGAGGGAGGGAAAGAGAGAGAAAGGAGAGAGAGGGGGAAAGAGGGGGAGAGAGAGAGAATAGCTCAGTGGTTAAGAGCCCTGGCTGCTCTTTTAGGGGACTGGAGTTCAAACTCCAGCACCCACATGGTGATTCATAATTATCTGTAACTCCAGTCCCTGGGGATCTGATGCCCTCTTCTGGCCTCTGCACATGTGTTGCACAGATCTACATGCCGGCAAACATCGATACACACAGACACACAGACACACAGTCACAGACACACAGACACAGCCACCACCACCACCACCACCACCACCACCAACAACAACAACAACAACAACAACAACAATATAGAAGAAGAAAAGCAGAAGGGGTTCGTTTGAGCTAGATGCAGTGTAATTTTGCTACCAGTGCTTGGGAAGCTGAAGCAGGAAGATCTTAAATCCAAGGCTAATCTGTGCTACACAATGAGTTCAGAGTTAACCCAGGCTACAGAATGAGATGCTGTCTGAAAAGCAAAAAGCATACGGTATGATCTGGCACCCAGTACCTAAAATCAATTCCACAGAGCTGTTTTTTTAATTTTTATTGGTGTCTACTGATTGCACACAGTCCTGGGTGACACGATGACACAGACTTACCAGAACACTTGTGCTTTACATGTACTGCCATACCCCCTCCTCTTACTCGCACACCATAGAAGCCATTTTTTTTAAATTATTCTTCTCTCATAGACTACATCTTGAGCTCAGTTCTCCTCCCGACCTGGTCCCCCACACAACCTCCTAGGCACGGACTCTTCTTGTATTGATAAAGCTCCTGGAAGCAACGGAGACCTGCTCAGCACCCCGTGCCTACCGAGCCCATGAAGGTGGCTCCCAGCTCCATCTGCCTCCCTGACAGCAGGCAGGCAGCCCCACCCTAGAGGAATGTAGACATGCAGGCTGAGGCGGCCAGGCAGAATGGCCGCCTAACTCAGTGCTACCCTGTGGTAAGTCTTAAGCGGGAGCTCAGCCTGTATTCCGTCCGGACAGTAAACAGGAAGAAAAACAGTGTGTTTCCTCTGGCACTAATTAGCCATCCCTCGGGCATGCGCACGAATAGCCATCCCTCGGGCATGTGCACGAATAGCCATCCCTTGGGCATGCGCCTACCCAGCCTCCACAGTGTGAAGTTCTGAAGCTCTCCAACCAAAGTCCAGGACGATGCTTCCGGTCGCAAAACAGCGTCACTGAACCCCCCCCCCCCCCAGGAAATCTCCTTAACCGTTTCTCCAGAAGCCCAGGCACCTTAGGGACTCCCTCACTGCGCGCTCCAGGGTTGCTTATGTTAAATCTGGGGTGATGCACTGCAATGAGCTCCTCCGTCTCCCAAAGTTCACTTCTCCTCCCCTCCAAACCCTCACCTCGGGGTAAGTCCTATACGCACGCCTGCTCATCAAGCATGCACGCGACAGAGGAATCCAACTTAATGAAAGCTTATTTGAAGAGAATACTTATTTAAATGTAGTCTACTCTTGCAAATGGAAATGGGTTATTCTGGGATAATTGCAGAGCCAGATGAACTGTGCCTCCACACTGCTGGGTGGTCCACCTGTTCCTTAACCTTTTCTCACTGGGAAAATACTTTTTCTCAGATGCGGAAAGAAAGGAATGAGGCTTCCTTGGGTCAAAGGTCAAGGGTGTGGTCGTGAGGCCGGAGGACCGAAGGGAATCATGAATGGGGATCCTCAGAGAGGGAGGCTGAGAGCCGGGAAGGGGGCAGGCTGAGCAGAAAGGCCTTCATTCTGTTACTGCTGAGTATTGGGCCCAGCAAAGACAACTAATGAGGGTCTTTAACTATCTAATTACAGTAAACAGTCTTCCCCTTTCAAATCCAAAGCTTCATTTATGCTGCTTTTAGGAGTCAAGAGGGAAGCCACCCTATAAATACCAAGGGGAAGGGAGATGTGGAGCAGGCCCTAACAAGTCTCCTGGTGTCCTTGGAGGGCTTAGGACAGTCCCAGGGTGCTGAACATGGGTTGGTAAAGACCCACCCCCAGGCATACCAGTGCTCCTCTGCCTCCACCCAGGGTGCCCTCAGGTCCTTGCATGCCTCTCCCCAGTGACAGCCTTTTTCTTAGCATGTGTCTTAGATACAGTGACCCCGGGACAGAATTCCTCACTCCCATCTTTCGAATGTGCTTCCACCTGCTCACCTCTCCTGACAGAAAGGAGGTGCTGCCTTGTAGACTTTTATTGTCTAGGGTCTTTCTACCCACCCCCACCATCCCTCCAAGTTCCAAACCAGGTGCTCCAAAGAATCAGAAGGTGTACAAGATAGTCCCCATCGGAAATGGTGTCAGCCTCGGAAGACTAATGAAATGCAAAAGGTTTCTGAAACTCAAAAAACAAGAGGCTGGACAGATAGTTCCGTTCTTGAGTGTCTGAGTTTGAGCCCCACTAAACCAAACACTGCATGCCCTTGTAGTCCCAGTACTAGGGAGACAAAGACAGGCAGATCCCCAGAGCTCGCTGGCCAGCTTGGACTAACTTACATGGTGAGCTGGAGGTCAGTGAGAGACCCTGACCCAAAATAATAAGGTGTCTAGCACCTGAGTAATCACACCCTCTGCACCCCACATGCATGTGCACAAGCATGCACATGCCAGCATGCACACATGTACACACAGGAATGCATGCACATGAAACAATGACCAGAGGTGGGGGAAAAAAACTAAATGAAAAGAAGATTGTTGGAGTAATTGTACAAGTCGCTGTCTGCTGAGAAGCCCTACTGTCCAACAAACCAGATGCTTGAAGCCTGAGTGAGCCTAGAGAGCTCAGGTCCCCAATGGGAGATTAAGGGCAATGAGCTGGGCTTGGAGGAGAGGCAGAGAGTACAGCCCCCGGGCAAGAACAGAGGAAAGAGCTTCCAACAGAAGGAGGGAGAAGGGGCTAGGCATTTCTGATGTCCCTTGACTGGTGGTAGGATGGGTTAAGGGTCCATTCCCAGATGCTGATACCCACAGACTTGGACCTGGCTTGTAGCTCAAGGCAAGGCTAAGACTACCATGGTTCTGGCTGACCTGGGTTTAGTTCCCTGAATCTATCCATGTATGGCTATTAGACAAAGAAAAAGCCAAACTTTCTCTTGCCCTCAAGGAAGAGCAATGCACATCTTTCCTGCCTGCCTTCCATTCTGAGCCTCAACATGTGTGTGTGTGTGTGTGTGTGTGTGTGTGTGTGTGTGTGTGTTGTACCCAAGCACACACATGTGAGTATTCATATGTGAATTGAATATATGTACCTGTTCATATGTAACACATGCGCACATGTTCCTATGTGATATGATGTGATGTATATGTGTGTGTGAGAGAATGTATATGCATGTATGTAAGCCAGAGGATGGCTTTGTTTTGTGAGATAAGAGAGGCCTTTCACTGACTTGGAAATGGCTGAATAGGCTGATGAGCAAACCCTAGGGATTCTTCTGTCTAAGCTTCTCCAGCACTGAAACTAAAGACATTAAAGACATTAGCATTCCTGTTTGTTTGTTTGTTTGTTTGTTTGTTTTTAACTTGGTTCTGGGCATTGCAATTAGGTCCCTCTACTCCCCAGATTAAGCATTTTTTATTAGTACACATCCACCCTGAAAGGAGGTACCCTGCACATGGTATCTCTCTGAGTTTTCACTAGAGGCCTAGGAAATAAATACTGCTTTTTCTCCATTTCACTGATGAATAGGCAAGCTTGAAGGGTGGAGTGGCTAACCATTCAGCGCTCAGACCAGCCTTCACAGCTGGAGAGGATGATGAGCCAATGTGTATTACGGCATCTCTCAATCATGACTGTGGTGCCCATCAACCTCCATTCCAACTGCTGGGAATCCCATCATGGACACAGAGAGGCTCCTGCATAAATACAGTAGCGGGATCCCAAGAATTCACATTTCTTCGCAAGACTATTCTTGAGTCCTTGAGTTCAGTGTCCTGTCACATTCAGAAGACACTGTTTCCAGCAGTCGTCCCTGACCTCTGACTCATAAAATCGTTCTAATTCCCATTCTGTGAGTGGGGTTTCTTGAACCTTAGGCAAAGATGGCATACATAAGACCTGAACAAGGTCGTTCCACCCAGCATTCCAGCGAGGCTGGGGAGGGCCTCACAAGGCCCCAGTGCTGACTGAGGGCCTATTGACAATCGATTGTGTAAAGAGTCATGTCTCTCCAGGAGCATGGACCCTGGCGAGGTAACCATGTTTGGGTGCATAGCTTGGCACCCATGCATACAGAAGTAGCATTGGGGCTGGGGGTTGTGGTAGGATTCTCAGAGGAACCAGAAGAGGTTGAATATGATCAAAATACACTGTGTACATGTATGAAATTCTCAAAGAATAATACAGTTTAAAACAAAGCGGGGGTGGGGAGAAGAATTTAAGCTCTGGCATAGTGGCTGTGCTCCATTATGGGCACATGTGGAATTTTAGAAGTTGTGAAAACTTAGGAGTGAGTCATGGGTAATGTGGGGCCCAGGTGGCACTAGGTATGAACCACATGGAATCAGTGATACACATACACATGTCAGGCTGTCCCGCAGCCTCTTCCAAGTTACAAAAGACGCCCTGATCTTTTAGCTCACCCATGAATCTATCATTAGTTACAAATTTAGTACCTCTGAGCATGCCAGTGAGGATGCAGCCACAGTCTAAGTACACTCTCCACTGGAGAGAAAGACAGAGACGCAGAGGAGAAAGAAACTCTGCTGGGCAGGAGAGGCAGCTCAGTTGTAGAGGGTTTGGCTGTCACGCAACAAGTCCTGGGGTTTGATGCCCAGAACAGTATCACTCCAGCATGGTGGTACACGCCTGTGACTTCACACTCAGAAGTGGAGTCCAGAGACTCTGCTGGGGCAGGGAAGAACACCATCTATGACAACAGGCTAAAGCCAGTAAATAAATATCTGAAAGTAAACCAAAAGACCCGGGAGGGGTCAGAAGGAAGTACTGCGTTACCCAGCCAGGTCGGAATGCTGTGTTCCCGAGAGACAGCCCTGGCAAGGCCTGAATGAAGGAAACCCAGCTTTGCTTTGACTCCGGGGCTCACAGGCGTTGGCTCTGCAGTGACCCTGAGCTGATGAACCCGAGCCAACCAAATAGCTGAGGGTAAATCACTTTCAAAATCCAAGTTTAAAAAAAAAAACACTCCCTTGGAGTGAGTGTTCTATGATTTGTGCTGACTTCAGGAGGCCGGCAGACTGCCTCGGTAGCAATTTTTAAAAATAAAATGAAAAGCAATTATGTTCCATCGCAGCAATTTTACTCAGTGAAAAACTAGGGTGTGCAAAAAAAAATTAAAAAATGAATGCAATCCCTTTCACTCTTCCGGGGTCTCCTGGGCCAGGGGCTTTCCTCCTTGCAGCCAGCAGCTGGCTCTCTCTCTCTCTCTCTCTCTCTCTCTCTCTCTCTCTCTCTCTCTCTCTCCAGGAACATGGACTAGGCTGTCTGCACAGCCCCTGGGGACAGGTGGGCTCACACCAGTGAGACTGGAGCCAGTGGCCCTAAGCACAGCCAACTAGGACAGCCATGGGGGCAGAGACAGAGGAGAGCGGCCTGTGTTTCCCAGACATGCCACTTTCTAAGCAGGAAGCAGCCAAGCCAAGCCTCCTGAGGTCTGCGAATGCTGAGCTGCAGTCAAAAAAAAAAAAAAAAAAAGCTGAGAACACACCAGAGAGAAGGGAAAAGAGGCCGCAGCATTCTGTTAGACTTTTAACCCAGCCAGACACCCGGAGTTCTCCTGACTGGCACATCGGTACCCTACTTTCTCATCTGGTGTCCCCTCCCTAATGAATCCCTCTGTTTGAACACAGGGATATTTTTAATGTAAAAGCAGCACATGTTCCAAATATGGAGCAGAGGAAATAAAATAAAAGGCTCATCCTCACTGTCACCATCGGGAATAACTGTTTGCGCATTGCTGTGTAACGTCCTGAGACTCAGGACTTGTTTCTCTCCTTCCACAATGTGGACCCTGGGGATCTCATTGAAATGATCAGGACAGGGTAGGATGAACAAGTGTCCCTCCCCTCTGATCCATCTTGCTGGACTATGGGTTCAGTTTTTAAGCCAGCTGTAGCCACATGACATGCCATGGACCATAATGTCTCACTGGAAGAACCAGAAGTGTCGATATGGAGATGGTGGGATTATCCAGATGGCTTCACCAAGACGTGGTGGATAGCTGCACCAGATCGCATTTTATAGCCAGACCACCAGTTACTGGAATTTTCATTATTATAACATAAGAGGCTATGGGCATCACTGGCTCCCTCACTGATCAACTCTTAACAGGGTGTTTCTTGAGACTGTGAGTACAGCATTAATTATCCCCCCAGGGAGTTCCTGCCAATATAGCTACCAGGTCAAAGCAACAACTTGTGTTTAATGCTTTTGACACAAGTAAATAAGTCTTATAGCCAGATTTCCCCAAAAAGGAATGTTCTAAGTTGTCATTTTTCTGGCCCCTTAGAGCCAGCCAATGCCCCTGCCTTCTGCAAACACCTATGTCTCTTTCTGTCTTTTCCATCCTGTGATCTTTCCCCAGGAGGAAATAACATCTCCTTTCACTCTCCAATCCCTCCTTACTATCCAGCATGAACATTTTTCTGTATGTACTGGCCATTTAATTTTCTTTTTCGTGTGTGTGAATTGCTTATTCATAGCTTCAACGATACATCTTAATTAAGTCTAGGATGGAGAGGAAAGAATAGAGAAAATTAATAATTATTGTATGCTTGTCATTTGCCAGACAGTGTGTGCTCCTGGCTTTGTGGGGGAACTTATTTCCTACCACACGGATCTGTTATCACCCCAGCTCTATGGCTGATGGTGTCACAATGTGGAGCATTGCACCTACCCAAGAGGAGCACTACCCTTATCCAAGAGGAGCACTGTACCTACCCAAGAGGAGTACGGCACCTACCCAAGGACACTTTGGTAAAGCTCATATCCATCACCAACTTCTGGGATTTGGAGGAAAAGAAGACCTAAGATGCTTTGGAGCTAATTCCTCTGTGCTGCTCAGCATTATTGTTGTTGCTTTTGTTTCAAGATAGAGTCTCATGTAGCCCAGGCTAACTCTGAATTCAGTGTGTATCTGAGGATGGTCCTGAACTCCTGTCTCTAGCTCCCAGGTGCTCAGGTTACAAATGTATGCCATTATCAGGATCTCATGGTTTCAAGGTTCACCCATGTGACAGAATGTGTCTGCTTTGTTTCTTTTTCTGGTTGAATAGCATTCTACTATGTAGATGCACCATCAATTTGTTTATCCACTCCCCCTACAGATGGAAAATTGGATTGATTTCACCATCTCCTCATTGTGATTGATGTTGTTTCTAGCATATGAGGACTTATGTTTGAATCCTTTCTTGTAATTCTAAGAGTCTGTATACAGGAGCAGAATGCAGTGTTTTCTGGTTTATTCCACTGTTAGATCCTCAAAGGAAGATGTTTTATCTTATTTACCAGGCTACCCCTAGTGCTTGAAGTGCCCAACTCTCTTAGTTGGCCAGAGTCCTGGGATTCAAAAGATATGGGACTTCTTCTAATAAAACTTTGCACACTCTAGTAATGTAGCGCGTGATCTCTGCATAAAACCAGTGTCTATCAGATCAGCTGTGCTTGTCTGTAAGAGTCAGTCAGCAGGTCTGTGGAGAGTCGCCCAGAGGAGAATGTGGAAAGAGTCAGTAGACCCTCATGTGAGAGTCCAGCTACTCCTCCAGCCCTAATTGAATGCAGATCTTGGAAGATGCTACAGTTCATAGGTTAGGGAAGTTTCATTGGATGGGGTACAAGCTATCTGGCTATAGGAAAGCCATCATGCATGCTGGATGAAGACTTTCCAAATCAGTTGCTTTGAGGTTACCCATCCATGAGCCCTCACTGATGCTATGCAAGTAAACACAGAGAAGGGATATTGCTTGTCTAGCTAGAAGGTACAAGGTTCAGACCAGAAAACGCCTGCCAGTGAGAGGGGCAATCGTTATGTTTGTAAGAGGATCAGAACACAGGCATCACCTCAACACTTTAAAGGCAGAAGTGATGGAAGTTGGCAGGAGAGCTTCATTTCTGCCTAAAGAAAGACCCGGAGTGTGTGTAGTAGAGGTGGCTCCGTGAGCAACGTGCTTCACATAAAGGAACTGGATCTGCATCTCTAAAGCACATCCGTAGTTCTGCCCTGAGGACAGGAAAACAGGCAGAACCCTGAAGCTACTGGATAGCCTAGCCAACGGTGACCCCCAGGCTCAGTGAGTGATCCTGTCTCAAAAGGTCGATGGAGAATGACTGAGGAGATAGATACCTGATGTCAATTGCTGGCCCTCAGCAGCATGAACATAAACTCACATCATGTATACACACACACACACACACACACACACACACACACACATACACATACACACGTATAAATATACCAACACACATACACAATGAATAAATGAACAAACAAATGAATCAGTGAGAGACAGAATCAATGCTTGACAGGGGTGGACAAGTGAATCTCCTATTTAATCACTAAAAACAGATTAAGTGGTGCCGAGGCTGTTGCTCAGGGGCATGGTGTTGGCCCAGCTCGCAGGAGGACTGAGACTCATCCCAAGTGTGTGCGTTTTTTAAAGAGAAAGGAATGAGATCCGGGAACTGTTAATGAAACCCTGAGCTTGGGGTTCATATCAAAACCCACGAGTCTGCGTATATCCTGATGCTACCGTGTGGCACTACAAGGGAAAGCCCGTAATCTGAATGGAAGGAGGTTATATGGGTGGCCTTGAATGTCCCAGAATAGTGAGATACGGCAAGGCACACTCTCAAAGGCAGAAGCATCAGGTATCCAGTATAGCAGAACAAAGGATTCACACTGTGGGCAAATGGTTTGTATTTACGGACACCCCAGGATCTCCTGGACTATGTTAGAAGCTGCAGGCAAATCTGAATATTCTAAGCTAAACCTTCTCCTCTTGTATAAGGATGTCAGAAGAGGATAACCATGCAGATGCGGCCAAAGATAAGTATCGAAGAGAAAGTGAGGGAAGAACCCCTTCAATACAGCCTGCGCTACTGATAGCCCCATTTCGTGGAGGTAGAAGTGGGGGTCCAGTAGGCAGAAGGAATCTGCTGAGCTCTGGCAGACCGTGGCTGATGACTTCTTCCATTGCAGCCCACTGCTCACCTGTGTCCTGTAGCTCTTCCCTGTTGGATGTGCAGAACATCCAAGCAGAGTCAAGGTTAAAGTTCCCTGAAGAGTTAGCAGCACTTCTCCCAGCATGGAGCATGAAGGACCTCATGTCCTATGTGGGAGAAGATGCTCTAGGCAGCGGCGTGTTCCTAACCTTCCTCCGCCAAGCCCCCAAAGCGAAGGCTCTGAGTGAGACAAGATGTCCGATTTCCCCACTTCCTGTCGCTTGTGACATCCAGCCTCTTGGAGTCGCCTCCTCTCCTTTCTGTATTAGCGATCAGCAAAACCATGCTCAGGAGCTTTCCTATTCTGGATCTTAATTTTGAACATTTTCAGTTTCCATGGAGATATTACATTCTTGCATTCTACGAGTGTCACCGTACAACAACGTGAAACAAGAACAAAAAAATCCCCCACAGAAATGGCTCACTCTGGACCTCACCTCCATCAGCAGATGGGACCGCTGTGCCACGCCCTGGGGTTAACTGCTGAGGCTAAGTTGTCTTCTTTCTTTCCCAATCTAAGAGACACTTTCCATGCCCAACCTGGGGGCCCAGCACACATTCACAAGAGCATCTCTGGGCCTTGCTGTTTCAATTACTGGACTGCTGTGATAATAGAGTCAGGAGGTAACTATGGCAACATTATTCCAAGGATAAATACCACAATATAGCCTTCAACTCCCCCACACACAAAGAAAATGAAGAATTGAGAACATGTAAGACTAATAGCATCACTTGTTAAGATGCCAGTGAACAGCAGGGTTCAGGAATCTGTAATGAGTGAAGCCTTTCCCTGGCTCAGCTTCCTGCTACCCCCATACCCACTACACAGCAGGCACATGTAGGCGGGCAGCATCTGAACCCAGGAATGCTGAACTTGGGCCCCATCAGACACATGAAGCTGCGTGTCAGGAAGTTCATGAGATATCTTCCCAGGAGGTCAGTGCTGTGGCAGGTATGAGGGCTGAGCAGCCAGGGTGACGGAACAGGATCCGTTGTCATGACTCGATACCAGAGTGTAGAGAGACCCAGAGTTATGAGCCCAGGTTTTCTGGAGGTAGACCAGTTTCACTCTATAGCTGGCAAGGTTTCTGTGGAGTTGACATTTCCCCGTGCCTGGCAGGGACTAAACACCTCGAGTCTTAGCCACATGGGTGAGAGAAGCCCAGTGTGGCTTCCTGTAAGGCTGGCCCATGTGCCGCAAGACTTATCTCCGGACTTCGTGGGGTTTCCGTGATTCATAGACTAAGGTAGCCGCTTCTCAGTGGCGATAAGTAATGGAGAACAAATTGAGAAAATTAGTTATCAATTAGTCATCCGATGGTTGGGAAGGCAGGCAGCAGGCACAAATGGGGCCAGATTAGTTAAGCCACGATAAATTTTATTGCTCTACAAGGAATGAGTCTTTATCAATTACTTCTCAAATTTGTCTTTATTATTAAGCCCAGGACATGAGACAAGGCCTCTGTCTTAAAAGAGAATTTTTTTTTAAAAGAAGCAGCCAGGAGACATGGGAGCTGAGACAAACTTCACAGCAAAGATGTTCTCTGGTGAGGCCATTTCGGAGTGAGCAGGGTAGCAAGGGTTAGTGTTTGCTCACTGCTGTCTCTATAGGGTTTCTGGTTTTCTTGCTAATTGATTAGCACACAATGCTATGTCCACATGGCATTAAACATGGTCCATCCTCTGTGGGAGATAACTGACCTTCATGTGCTTACCTGGAGCGTGTAAGACGTAGGCTCACAGGGATGACAGGACAAAGGCTCGTGGAATCTTCTAGACTTCCCGTCCTGAAACTACCGCTTGTGTTTGTATTTCTCTCCCATATCCCCATACAGAGCGTGTTGATAAAGCAGGCACCTACTTACAACTTCTCATGGCTCTCCATTGCATTCAGTACGAATTCCTAGCTGCCAGTGTGGTTTCTGAGGCTTTCCAAACAAGTGCACCTTCCCGCTGAGGTTTTGGTTGGTCTTTACTTGTTGTGGTTCTTTGAACCAGAGTCTCGTGAGCCCAGCCTAGCCCTGAACTCACTATGTAGCTCAGACTGGCCTTGAAGCCCTATTTTTCCTGGCTCCACCTCCCAAGTGCTGGAGAATTGCATACAGGTCTATGTCACCACCCTGAGGCCTACCTATCCCTTGATGGCACGTTCCACCGCTCTCTCCTCTTCACTATGCTCTTCAGCTCTAAAGTAAAAATGTATGGAAGTTGATAACATAGATGCTTGGTGGAAATGTTCTTTTCTGGTCAACAAACCCTTTCAAGTCACATGCTGTCAGGAGAAGCCACTAATTTAAGTCTACCTGATACCCACATCAAACATGCCTAAACTATTTCTTAACTCTAATGTTAAGTGAGTGTTGGCTCTTAGTATCAGAGAGTATGTGGTGTCTTAGATGATGGCACGGTGGTCAGCTTTAATTGCCAACTTGATACAACCAAGAATCACCTTGGAAAAGAATCCCAATGAGGGACTGTTTACATTAGTTTGATCCATGGGCATGTCTATGCTAAACTGTCTTAGTTAGCTGATATGGA
The DNA here is from genome assembly GCA_964023405.1 of Apodemus agrarius. Classification (NCBI taxonomy): domain Eukaryota; kingdom Metazoa; phylum Chordata; class Mammalia; order Rodentia; family Muridae; genus Apodemus; species Apodemus agrarius. Next base: position 8,735,749 of record OZ030015.1, read on the forward strand.
AAGGCATAGCTCACTTTGAGTGACAGCATTCCCTATGCAGAGGGATCCTGAACTGTAGAGAAGTAGAGAGATTCAGCTGAGCACCAGCAAGTATGCGCTCCTTCCTCTCTGCCCTTGACTGTGGATGTGATAGGACCTCAGGTTCCTGCTCCCTTCACGTTCCCACACGAAGGCCCGCAACCTGGGATCCCTACGTTTCTTTGGCTCAGGATATTCTATCACAGCAACAGAAATGAAACTAGAATGGATGGCTTCAGCATCGAAGGGAGGATAGGAAGGATTTGCCCAACACCGAGAGACCAATCGGAGCCCCCTGCACTGCTCTAGCCTGGCACTCCAGATCGTTAGAAGAATTGACAAGCCTAATCAAGTCCTCACTTGTCTGTCAGAGCCATCAATCAAAGAATGCCCCACCCATCAGGCACACTTCCTGGCAAGAGCAAACACATACATAATGCTGACTAGGAAGAAGGTGCAAACATTGAACATGTTACATGTGTATTAACCCACTTCATCTTCCTAAGCATCTTACAGTTAAGGTGCCATTGATATCTGTATATGATACATAAAGAGGTTTGCCTGTGTGGAGCAGAGCTGGGAGGTCCTATGAGAGGGTTCAGTGAGAAGGGGTGCCTGTGGCTAAGCCTGCACACACACACACACACACACACACACACACACACATACACACACAAACACCCCCATACACCCCCATACACCCCCATACACACACACACACACACACACACACGCATACACACACAAACACCCCCCATACACCCCCCATACACACACACATACACATACACACACATACACACACAAACACCCCCCATACACACACACACACACACACACACAGACACACACACACACACACACACACACACACACACAGAGCAAAAACAGGCATTAGATATTCCAAGACATATGCACATGCTAATAGTCTCAGTCCTAAGCAGACAGAGGCAGGAAAACTACAAATTTGAGGTAATCTTTGAATATATAGAAGGTTTGAAGCCAGCCTGAGGTTTATGAGACTGTCTTTTTAAAAAGTAAAATCTAATGGGCCACTGTGGAGAGACCACGCGATGTGTTCTGTAGGTGGGAAGGGAATCCAGAAAAAGCCAACCAGGGCTACCGAGTGAGTTATGTGCTAATGCAGACTGTGCAGCAACACCCATCTCAACAACTAAATAACAGTCTATTGTACTACCTTTACTGTCACTGTGATAAAATACCTGCACCCCTCTCTCATCACACACACACACACACACACACACACACACATTTACTTTTGTCAATCTTGTTTGAGCAATATTCTGCACACGCTTTCCTCCCCTCCGATGTATGTCTCCAAATAGAACCATCAGGAACAATGGGACAGCTCGGAGGGAGTTCCAGACCCAGGCCTGGTGCTTGCTAACTTCAAGGATCCTTACTGTTTCTCTGTTATGGCCTCTTCTCTTACCATAAACAGTTCAGAGAGTAAAGAGAGCATGCTGAATTTCAGTAAACCTTAATATCTACTATCCATTAGTGTTCCCATCCTTCTCAGAGGGAGAAAAGAGGAACCCGTGAGTCAAGGTAGAGCTAGAGAGTCAAACAGCAAGGCAACCTCGCTGAGCAGATATGCTTATAGAGAGCTAGAGGAGGAAAAGAGAAACCTCAAATGATTTTCATATGCAGGGGTCTGTGATACACACTGTCCGTTTGGAGTCAGGATGTTACTTCCCACAAAAGAGGGGTCGTCAAATAGATGCACACTGTATAGTTCCTCCTAGACACCCTCAGCATCAAAGGCTCCCTCTCCTGAAGTGAAGCCAAGGCTCTTCTCACTTTTGTGCAAATATGAGTAGATGTTTTACCTTCTCTGAGCACCTAGATTCACCTCCCCTTACTGGTCCCCTCTGCCCAACTCTCTGAGATGAATAACAATCTATACAAATCTACCTGGCTTGAAGCAGAAATCTTCTCTGTGATATCTTCTCTGTCCTATGGAGATAGGTTTCTGCCTATTTGTTTCCTGAATGTGAAGGAAGAGAAGGAGGTGGAACAGGAAGAGGAGGAGGGAGAGGAGGAGAAAGAGGAGGAGGAAGAGGAGGAAGAAGTAGAGGGAGAGGAGGAGGAGGAAAGACAGGCTACTATTGCCTAGAAGATGGTCTCAGTCTTGGATATAATGAGGAAACTGTAAGCCCTTCATAACTGTTGCTGCCAGAAAATCCTTTGTCCCACGATCTGAAAACCTCTCATTACACTTGGCATTTTTAAAATCTGAGTTAATAATTTTCTTTTCCTTTGAAATTCTCCCCATCACAGGCTGCTGTAAACTGGCCATACTTTTAGTCAACAATGCATTACCATATGATATCTGCTGATCCCTAAGAACCCGGAGTCTGGTTTTGAATGCGGCAGGCACTGGGCAGTTTGGGTAGCTGAGAAGTCTTCTATGCCTGTTCCCACCCACACACATTTTTCCCCTTTAACAAAAGTTTCTTCTCAAAGTTTCACTTTAAATATAAAATATGTCCTTGTGAAAGCCGTTACAAATGTCACTACTTTAACCGGCCCAAATTTATGATGACATTGAATTTTAATGTAGCCATAAATGTCCAGTGTAATGGTGATATATGTTCCCCAATAAATTGTTATGGAGAAATATAAACATAAGTGTAAGATAAAAGATTGTGTATAAAATATGTTTTTACATCTTCTTTAATGATTAAAAATCATACAAACTTGATATTCTAAATCACTGGGAACTGTGATCCAAGCACACTCCAGTCAAAAAAGGCTTTCGGGGCTGACCTGATGAAGGGGTGGTCAGAAATCACACCCCGCTTTAATGAGAACATTTGAGATGAGTTTTATGTTGACATGGGGGGAAAGGTAATTAGCATTAAAGATGATGGACAAAGCGGTAGTCTGACCCTGCCCTGTGCCACCATGAGTGCAAATGACCCACGGAGGGACTGATGGCCCCGTAGCTTCTCCTGCTCTCTTGAGGGTGACCCTGCCACTCTATGGTATCCTGAGTGACTGGCCAGTTCCAAGGATAGGAGAGGAGATGAGACCAACAGGAGATGAGGTGACACACTGGCAGTGGGAGAAGATGCACTCAGATTTGGGGCAGAGGACCCCAGGGTGTTGACCCAGGACCACTTTCTCCGTCACCTTGGACAGACAACTCTAGTTAGCAAGCCTCTGTTTCTTCTTTTACAAAGGCCATCAGCTTTCATCTATAAAGTGGTGACAGGGCCAGCATAGGGACAATTTTTCTTTCTGAATCACCTGTCCCATTTGCATGTTTTCATTAGCGCTCCAAGAATTCCTTAAGCAGACACTCTGTCACGATTTGGATGTGAAATGTTCCCTCCAGGTCCATGTGTCTGAATGCTTGGTCCCTGGTAGGTGCAACATCACTAGAGGAAGGCAAGCATCGAGAGTTATATGCAGCCTCTACTTCCTGCTCAAGCTCTACTTCCTGATCTGTTCCGCTGTGAGCAAGAACCCACTCCCAAAGCGATTTCCACGGAGCTCAGCTCTGTCATGCTTTCCCCACCATGACTGACTGGATCCCCTTAAACTACAAGCCCAAACAAATCCTTCTTCCTGGAGTTACGTCAGTCTAGTGTCATGTCACACAACGGGAACACAGCTTTTTTTTTTTTTTTTTTTTTTTGTCACCATGGCAACCTGAAAGCAATACCAAGAAATGAGAAGCCCAGGCAGGAAATCGAAACAAAGGAAAGATTCCAAATACTGTCTGAGCCGCTGGATCCAGCTGTGCCTGAAGCTAGGATCTTCAGGGCATGAGGCAGCAATGCTTGCTCCTGTCACCTCTCTGGGGTTGGTTTTTAGTCATCGGTAACTAAGCATGTCCTAAATATTAGAATGGTTCCTGGGCCTGCTGTGAGGCTGGGATAGCCCACAGAATGTGATCTCCACACTGTGGTGGTTAATGCTCTTGTCAGCTTCATGGGAGACAAGCATCTGGACATGCCCGAGAGGGAGTTCCTTGACCGCGTTAATTGAAGTAGGAAGAACTACCCTAAATGTGGCCAGTGCCATCCCATCGTGTGAGGTCCTGGACTAGATGAAAAAGAATGCCAGCATCCATCTCTCTCGGCTCCCTCACTGCGAGCACACTGTGACGCACCACGTCACACTCATGCCATCATGTCTTCCCTGCCATGACAGACTGTCTGTCCCTCAGCTGTGAGCCAAAGGAAAAGCTTCCTCCTCCGAGTCACCTCTGCCCCGCACTTTGTTGCAGGAATGAAACAAGTAACACACACACAGTCAACTGCAGAAAGTCCCACAGTGAGCGCTGACCACCGATACTGTTGTCTCTGGAATCATGCATATCTGTGCCAGCCGCCTGCCTTGGGGTCTGGGTTGTATCTGCTCTACCTAAATCCCAAGGCTGAGCCACATTCGCAGCCCTACCCTCTGGCTGGCCTCTCATTACCTCTGATTGATTGCCAGTGTACCTCATGGATATCAGAACTGGCCCCAGCTCCCAGAAGAGCCCCAGATTCTAAAGGCAGAAAGCCTGCCTCCTCTCAATGTGTTTGCTTCCTTCGCTGGCTCCCCGCGGCCACTCTGCCCTCTCAATCCCCAGGATATGGCTCCATTGCCAACAAGCCCCAGGCTTCTGTTTGCTATGGAAAAATACCAAGTTCACAGAGAGCTTACAGCTCAGCCCTCCCGCAGCTGGCCACACTCGCTCCCTCCCGGGCTTGGCAGCCGCCCCGCCTCCTCCCACCTCCTCTGCCCTAGCTGGGGGACAGCATCCGTTTATTTTTTTTCCACTATTTTTATCTTTTTAATGTTCAAAGCTTCTGTTGGAAACCTGGAATGAAGAGTGCTAAAATGGGGTCTAACCTGGGGCACTGACTTCCCTGTCTTACTAGGCTTTCTATCTACACACTAAAGGGGCCTTATGTCTCAGCCCCACGCTCCTGCCGCCCCTAAAGGCCCAGGGAAACCTCCATTTTCAATATTACGATGAACAACAAACTCCATTTCAGAGGTCTCGTTGTGTGTTCTAGAATGTTCTCCAGTTTTCTTTTCTTCTATTTCTGCACCCCCCCCCATTTCCTAAAGATTTCATGGGGAAAAGATCAAATTACAAAAACCCACAAATGGCCCTGGGCCCCCACCTGCGTTCCTCTCTTTCTGCTCTCTGTATAATTTGTCTCTGGGTGTTCTAATCTCTCTCTGCTAGGCTTCAGGCTCTGCTGACAGCAAGGTTCCTCCCTTCTTTCTCATGACTACAGTCCCAGTACCTACAGTAATGTCAGGAACCCCTGTGTGTGTGTGTGTGTGTGTGTGTGTGTGTGTGTGTGTGTTGAATGTGGAATATCTAACCAGAACCAGTCTCCAAGTTCAAACTGAATACATATTTCCATTCATTCGTGACTTATTTTATCTTTAAGATTTATTTTATTTTATGGTGTGTGTGTGTGTGTGTGTGTCTGTCTGTCTGTTTCTCTCTCTCTCTCTCTCTCTCTCTCTCTCTCTCTGTGTGTGTGTGTGTGTGTGTGTGTGTGTGTGTGTGTGTTTGCACACACAGGAACATGCATACAAGCCAGAAGAGGGCACTGAAAAGCTAGGCTAGTAGGTGGGTGTGAGGCACTCAAATTTGATGCTGGGACCTGAACTCAGGCTGTCAGGAAGTAGAGTGCATACTTTAACCGCTGAGTCAGCGCTCCAACCCCTTCTTATGGCTTTCTTTGAACACATAGGTGTCATAGAGTTTCATTAAGCAAAAGAGACCTAACCCCCACGTCCAACAAGGAAAAACATGTCCTCCAACCATGAAAGACAATGGGCATGGTAACAGAGGGGTCCCTGGGGAGCAGTATCCAAGGGGCACTACACTTAGGGTGCAGTCAGGGCCATCTGGAACAGCAGCACTGGACGCTGGCTAAGAGTGGACATCGGTCAGTCTTGATCCAAATGTACACAGACAGAAATCTGGGCATATTTTAAGTGTCTCCTTCTCTCTTGCCTTCTTCTTGGATAGTAACTCCTATAGCCAAGGTCAGGATCAAAGACTTAATTCCGAGAGAAGCTAAGGGTTGGATTTCACTGCGGTGGTGTGTACAAAGTCACACAGGAACTCTGACTGACATAGGATGTACCTTATCCCAAACTCACACTTCCTAGTCAAAACCGTACAGTTCCCCAACAGCAAAAGAATGTGCTTTATGTTTGCTTTAGATTTAAAAGCAACTGTATGGGAACCACTGTGCATGTCATTAATTTGCCATGTCCTGAGCCATGGATTCCAGCTTGTTAGGAGTCGTGTAGGCATCTTTAGTTTCCATCACTGTAAAAAGGACACCGAGGACAGAGGACAGTGGGCAGGAAAGCCCCAAAGACTTTTTCTGGAAGTCCAGATTCTCTGACATACAAAGAAGAGGCAAAGCGTTTGCCCGATATGGTCAGGAGAGAACAGAACACAGGAAGAAGTAGACGATGTTAAGCTAAAACATGTTCTTCAGAGTCATCTTCTAAATGACATACAGATTTTTGTAATGATTCTGACGGCTGACACATGGCATCAACAGAATACAGACCTACCAGAAGCCTGGGAAATGACAAGAAGTGGAAATGGCCACAGTCGTCAGGTCTATGACACATTAAGATAGCTTTAAAAGATGGGAAGAGAACAAGGGAAAGGGGGAAGGATAAAGGAGGGGAAGGTAGAGGAAGAAAGAGTAGGACAGACTGAAAAAGAGATTTAAAGGAGACAGGACAGCAGAACCACAGTGGCTCCAAGACATAGAGAGCAAAACAGCTGCAGAGAGAGTCGAGATGGCAGAGATGGGCAGACAGACAGACAGACAGACAGACAGACAGACAGGAGGGAGACAGAGTGTATGCTCAGAAAATAAGATAAGAGCACATGGTCTTTGTCTTAAAGTCTTCGTGGAGGGTTTAGGTAAGCCCTATCCGGACCCTGCCAGGCACACCATATGATGAAGTGACCAAGTCTTCTTTTATAGTGGGCACCAAAAGAAAGTTGGGGGCAAGGGGTGGAGCTAACTAAACCTGTGGTATACGGGTCATTATGGCTGCGGTTTGCTGAGTCCTCCTGTCCCTCTTCCTTTCCTCTGGTACAAAAAATAGAATGAAAGGATTGGGGATGCTTAATAAGAATGGTGCCCCAGGTTCATACATTTGCATGTTTAGTTCCTGGCTGGTGGACTGTTAGGAAGGATTAAGAGGCATGGCCTTGTTGGAAGTGGCAGCGCTGGAAGTGGACTTTGAGGCTTCCAAATTCCACCCTGTCTGTCTGTCTGTCTGTCTGTCTGTCTGTCTGTCTGTCTGTCTCTGTCTCTATCGCTCTCCTTCCTGCATGAAGAAGGTGTGACCTCTCAGCTCCTGCTCTCCATACTCTCTGCCGTGATGGTTGTGGACTTACCCTCTGAAAATGTAAGCAAGCCCCCAGTAAATTCTGCCTTTTATAAGTTGTCTTGGGCGTGGTGTTCCTTCACAGCAACAGAGCAGTAACTAATACAGAGAGATCCCATAGACACTGATGCATTAAACTTCAACACAGAGCAGACAGCCTAGAGTCTCTCCACACCCCCAACCCTAGACTTTCCAGAACGTGGGGCTCAGGATCCCCCCTGAACTTAAGCTTGTCTAGAAATGCAGGGAACTGAGACCACTGGGCCATCCCCTGTGGCTTTCAGCTTCACTGGATCTAGAAGCATTTGGGAGATAAGACTCTGGGAATGTCTCTGAGGGAGTCTCTAGGCTATGTCACCTGAGATAGGAAGAACACTGATTCCATGAGCTGTGACTGGATGCCAGCATTCATCTGTGTGTGTCCTGACTGTGGAAACGGTGTGACCAGCCACCTCACACTTCTGCTGCCAAGCCTTTTCCTCCATGGTCAAGTCTACCCTTAAACCGTGACCAAAATATGAAGCCTCCCTTCCTTGAGTTTCTTTGGCCAGTATCTGGTCACAGAAATTAGGAAAGTAATTAATAATCCACCCTTTCATCAGCGCCACAGTGCTGAGTAACCAGAATGAGTTTACCGATTAACTGGAGAACGCACATGTCTGGCCACCCATGAACTCTAAGGTCATACCTTCTCCCTGAGAAACCTTCTACATCAAAAAGTTGACATAGATAAAATGCAGAAGTAAGGAATGTATGCACGTGTGTAGCATTTGCACACACACACACACACACACACACACACACACTCACACTGTCCTCCCATCTGGGGCTCAGGACATACAGTGAATGTGCAGCCTGCTCCTACAGCAAGATTCACATGGGTAACAAAAGCCTCCAATAAGGAGCAATTTAATGAAGGGAAGGATGTATCTGGCTCATGGTTTGGGGGGATCAGTCCATCACAGGAGGAAGTATCGTGTCAGGGCTAAGACGTGACTGCCCCCCTCATACCCAACACTGGTACTCAGTTCACATCTCCCTTTTTATACACTATGGGGCCCTAACCCATGAGATGATGCCACACACGTTAATAGTGACTCTAAATCTTATCAAGCTGATAACTGAGATTAGCCATATTAAGGTCATGTCAGACCTACTGACCTCGGAAAAAGCTCAGGCATGACAGGGAGGCCGGATCTAGGGAGGACCCCTGTGGTCTGCAGAAATGCAGGTCCAATACTGCCTGGGTAGAATGGATGGTGCAGGGTATCATAATCCCTAGGGATGCTTTAACATTCTCCTTGAAGCCCACAGCTTGTCTTCTTTCCTTTGGTTCAACCGATGCAAGGATGCTACCAAGACTGTATGGACCACGATGTTTCCTACCATGCACTAGCCCTATGCTTAGAGAGGTACTGTGAGGCAAGTCTGTGCCGCAAGGAGTGGCCACAATATGTCAGTGTTAGCATATTTCTCTCTTGTCTTCTCTCACTTGTCTTCAGTTTGTACTGAGGTGTGGGTTTTGAAATAACCACCTTAGCTCATGTGTTGGATACCCAGTCCCCAGTGGGTGTGGCTACCGAGAGGTGACAGCTCATACTAATAACAATGGGCTTAGTCTATGAATCATTCCATATTTCATAGACTGATACAAGGTTGAGCTTGATTAAGTGAAGTGGATCTCCAAGGAAGTGCTTTCAAAGAGACTCTCTTGACCCTTGACCCCTTCCTGTTTTCTTTCTGACACACACCTCTCCCCCTTCGTCCCTTTCCTCCTCCTTTCTTGGTCTCTCAATCTTTCCATCTCTCTGTCTCTCCATCGCTCCATCCCTCTTTTCCCTTCTGTCTGTCTCCATCTCTCTGTCTTTCTCTATCTCCCTCTCTGTTTCCTGGCTGTCATGAGGTAAGCAGGCTTGTACCACCATACCCTGTGATGATTTTCCCCACCACACTCCTCAGTGATGGGACCAAGAGAACATGGTTTAAACATCTGAAGCTGAGAGCCCAAACAAGTCCCTCCTCCTTTAGGTTTTCCTCCATTATTGCCGTACCAACAAAACCTAACAATTTCACTTGACCACCTTAAACTCTGCAGCTACTAGTAGCTACAGAGGTTGTAAACGCTGACATATCTTCCTTGTATCAGATGAGCACAGCATGCAGGGGAGGAGCTGAGAAACTGAGTCCTTTGCACAGCCCACATGTGCCTTAGACACAACATCAACCAAGTGTCTGCCAGCCCAGCCCTAACTACTGTCGGCTCCAGACCAGGGAGAGACTCTGTCTCAAAAACATGAAGGAAGACAGTACCTGAGAAACAATCATACGATAAACAAGGCTACCCTCTGGCCACCATATGTATGTGCATACATGTGCATCAACACATGTACGTCCTAACATCCACAGACACATGTACTCATACACAAAATGTTGCCAGTGCAGGAAATGAGGGTCAGAAAGGCATGATGTCATGTACAACCATTCAAACAATTATCTCTACCCAAACCCAGAGCCTCTGCCGGTCCCTTATGTCTTGCTGTCACCTCTCATTTCTGCATACTCTGACAAGTGCCTTGCAGCCAGCTAGCTCACACGCCACAATCCGGGACTCCTGGAGAGACAGTCACATCACCAACAGCTCAGATCTGTGTCGCCCTGAGCCTTCCGGGCTGAAAATCCAGTCCAGCACTCGTTGTCAATTTCTGTAATTTTAATGAGGAAAGGACGTTCCCCCTTCGCTCCAGGTCTTTAAACTCCTGAATTTTAATAACCAACTCCGCTGATGATTTACAAATTTCAAGGCAGGAATTAGCAGAAAATTCCATATTTCATAGACACTGAATTGGACCATTATCTCCAGGCAGCAGGTACCAATTTCCCATCAAATGGTGAAATGCCATAATTATCAGAAGAATTCCATTCAAGTTCTAAAAGTAGATAAATAACCAATGGGAATATCATTTATTCATTAGAATATGAAAAAGAGTAGAAATATTACCCCTTTCAGGGCTGCAAGGAGGCCGCCTTGTGGGGGAACACGGGCTCAGGGATGCAGGCTAGAGGATTCCAGCTCATTAAGCTCTCAGCTCCGCAGGAGAGAGAAACTTCCATTAAACACCTGAACAGACGAGATAATGGGCCACTGATTGAGAGGCTAATGTGTGAGATGTGGTGGAGCCTTCCTATTCTGCTTGCCATAGATAGAAGGTACATATTAGAAATTGCTGGGAAATGACCCCAAGCCTCCCAATTCCCAATCGCTGGTCCTCCTTCCAGACTCCAGTCAGGTTATTTTCCCTGCTCATTCCTCCTACTGCTCATCAGCACAAATGTCCTGTGGACACAAAGATGTTCTTCTTGTATACCACTGTCTTAGGATTTCACTGCTGTGAACAGACACCACAACCAAGGCGAGCCTTATAAAGACGACATTTCATTGGGGCTGTTTTACAGTTTCAGAGGTTCAGTTCATTATCACCAAGGTGGGAGCATGGCAGTGTCTAGGTAGGTATGGTGTAGGCAGAGCTGAGAGTTCTACATCTTCATCTGAAGACTGCTAGCTGAATACTGACTTCCAGGCAGCTAAGATGAGGGTCTTAAGTCCAACAAGGCCACACCCCTTAATAGTGCCACTACCTGGGCCAAGCATAGACAGATCATCACAAGTGCTCTCTCTCTCTCTCTCTCTCTCTCTCTCTCTCTCTCTCTCTCTCTCTCTCTTTCCTATACCTAAAATGATCTTCTTTGGCCTCAAATAATTCCAACATTCAGACTCACATTCTTAAACTTTATATGCGAGGCAAGGGAATCCCTCTACCCTTCACTCTGGTTTCAGAAGCCTAGGGTTCAAATTTTGGCCCCTCGTATTAGTCTAGATCTCTTGTCTCGTGGGTAAAATGAAGAGTCACAGTACATGCTTAGCATGAAGTGTGTAAGAACTGACACAGAAAGGGATTCAATTCTACAGCTGGCAAGAGTAATAGTTAATGTATGATTAGCATATGCAATGGTGATATTAATAGTGACGATGGTTGTAGCAATGATTATGATTGAGGTGGTAATCAAAATGGTAGAGGTGATGTTGACGATGATGAAGATGACGCCGGCAATGATGGGCATGCTGTACATGATAGGGATTGTGTTAATCATGGTGCTGCTGATGGTAATGATGGTGTTATTGGGGTTGGAAAGAATGCCATCAGTGTTGTTGATGAGTGACAAGGTAATTAAAAAGAAAATGGTAAATGTGCTGCTGCTGGTGGTGGTGGTGCTGCTGCTGCTCACGGTGATTGGAATAGTAGTGATGCTGATGGTGGAATGATGTCAACATTAGTGTTGGTGTTGGTGGTGGTGATGGTGTCATGATAGTGATGCTGATGTTGATGATAATAGTGGTGGTGATGGTTATAATGTTAATGATGGTTGTGGTGATATGATGGTGGTGATGAGAGTGGAGATAAATTTCCATATAAATTTAGATAGTAGTAAATTTAAATAGATAGTAATGATACTGGTGATGATGGTAAACCTTGGTGATTGAGGTCTTGACGATGTCTATTGTGGTGACAATGATGATGGTGTTGGTTGTGTTGATTAATGGTGATAATGTTCATGATGGTGGTGATGGTAGTGATGGTGATACAAATGCAGACAGTCATCCTTGAACACAGCCAGAGCTCCCATTTGGGCATAAGGAGGCTTTGTATCAAATTCCCACAAAGCAGGTTTAAACATTGGAAGGGAGACAACTGAAGCAGCTTTGCAGGTGGCTCATGTGCAAGGTCCTATGGCCCACCATGCTGTGGTTGAATGACTCGGGGACCTTGTTATACATTCTAGATTTCCTTCCTATATGATCAAAGACAGAGGATAAACACTAGACATGCTTTCTCACATGAAATTTATAAATGGAGTGCAGATCCTCTACCCACCCAGGTTACCATAAGACATAGAGCTGGCATGGAGCTGAGTCTGGGTGAGGTCACAGACGTGAACCTCTCTGTGGATATAGACAGGGTAGGAGGACTGTTCCTGTCACAACAGCACGCTGTGTGTGTGTGTGTGTGTGTGTGTGTGTGTGTGTGTGCGTGCACACGCGCTCACGCGTGCCTGTGTGTATATGTGCCTGTGTGTACATGTGTGTCTCTGAGGGCACTCACACATGTGTATAGGTATGCCTGCATGTGAGAATGGGTACATGTGGAGGCCAGAGGTCAACTTCTAGCATCATTCCTTAGAACTTGTCCACGTTGGTTTTTGAGACAGGGTTCCTCACTGGCATGGTATTTGCTGATGGAGCTCAGCTGGCAGAAATTCATCTGCTTCTAACACCCCAAAGCTAAGAGTATGAACATGCCCAACCCCAACTGTATATGGATTGTAGGAAGGAAACTGTGTTCTCGTGCTTTCACGGCAAATGCCTTACTACTGAGCCATCCCAATAGCACTGAACTGTTGTTAGCTTTCTTTACAGATGGTCTCCTTCCTGACCATGGAAACAGGAGGCAATTCTCAAGGCTGTAACTGATTCGCACAATTAGCCAAGGGTTGGTTGCTTCTTTCCATCAGTGCTGAAGGTCTCCCAAATCTTTTCTTTGGTCCTAATACTAGGACAAGCAGCTTCAGCTGTCAGTTCTTTATTATTTAACCTCCATTTGTATAAATAGAAGAACAAGGGTGCCCTGAAAATGCCATATCTCCTATAGCAGGGCAGAGTTTATGGCCCCTTAATATGGGATAGCTAAAATAACAGGGTAGAATTTATGGCCAATTCTTTCTTTGTTCAAGACATTTCATGAGTACAGAAAACATGCAGATGTTCTTGCATTTTGTAGAGAAATAGCATCATTGCAAGTATTGTTAATAAATAGTATCATTATTGTCTCGTGGGCTAGAATAGGACTCAAGTCCCACCGATCCCCATCAGAGTCTTTGTACTGAATGTGATTTTAAGGTTTATGCCTCCTAGATGCAATCTACTGACCTAGCAGATGCCTGATGGAAAACCAATAACCTGTTTCCATGGCTGGGAGAAAAACTCACTCTGCTAGACTTAGTGAAGTACTGTAATGATTTTCAATTTTTTAGACTTCAAGAGAAATTTGACTCACTCACTTTTTCTTTTTCTTAGTTTTTTTTTCCCCCTTGTAGCTTGGATATGAAATCTAACAGTAGGTGTGAGGCATCCCCATCAAAGGTACTATAATCCCCATTGGACAGATGACAAATGAAAACCCCCAAAGTTCATGTCATTTGCCCAAGGGCACACAGCTTATAAATGACAGAATTAGGTCTGCTGGTCTCGAAAGGCAACACTCAGCATACCAGTCTACGTACATCACCACCTCCCTGACCCATTTGCCCTGCAGAGAAAATATCCTGAAAGGATTGGGACTGCCAGAGAGGTCATACTTGTCAGAGAAGATACTTGACAGGAGCCACGGCTACACAGGTAGAGATCACCTTACTTTATAGGCTTAAAGTAAGATACTGAATTGTGTCTGAGTGGCTCTAAGAATGGATGTTGACATATTCAGGCTTTGGGCTGGATGGAAAGACTAGAGAAAGAACATAGAACATCACCAGAGATTGGGATGTTGGGACTGTTGGTACTCTGTTCAAGCTCCACCCCACAGTTACCTGGCAATAGCCAGGTATGCCCCGCCCCACATGCCTGGTCCACTATAAAAGGGGCTGCCTGCCCCTACTCTCCCTCTTTCCCCCTCTCTTTTCCCCACTCCTTCCCCTCTCTCTTCTCATCCTCTCACCTCTCTGCCCCTCTTGGGCTCCCCTCCCCCCTCTCTCCACGTGGTCATGGCCGGCCTCCACTCTCTCTCTATTCTCTCTCTCTCTCTCTCTCTCTCTCTCTCTCTCTCTCTCTCTCTACTATACCATTGACTCTCATCCTATCCTCTAAATAAACTCTATTCTATACCATGTTGGTGTGTGTGTGTGGTCCTTCGGGGGAAGAGATGCCTGGGCATGGGCCCGCTTAGGTACCCCCTTCCCCCACATCGCCATGCCATATTCACTAACACCCTTTCTCTCTTTTAAATCCCATCAGGGACAGAATACAGTGGGACCAGCAAAAAGTGATGCAGAGCTCAGAGCACAAAAGAGCGACTTCTGTGCCAGAGGGGATCTTATCTGAGTAAATCGGGGCCATGGAAAAGGAAGGGTAAGAGCAAATCCATGGAAAAACATCTTTGGGGGATTCCCAGAAAGCAAGTGCTGCCCCAGTCCCACAAAAGCTAGGAACCTACGCAAGGGTGAAAATGGTACTCCACATGCTTCTTCATGTTATCCACAGGATCTTTTGAAATCCACGGACATTTATTAAATGGATGAGATGGATATAGCCCCCACCCGAGGGCAATGGTTCTCAACCTGTGGGTCATGAGCCCTTTGTGTGTGTGGGGGGGTAGAATGACCTTTTCATAGTGATTATCTAAGACCATCAGAAAATATATTACAATTCATAACAGTTGCAAAATTACACTTATGAAGTGGCAGTGAAAATAATTTTATGTCTAAGGGTCATCACAACATGAGGAACTGTATTAAAATAGTTGAAATATCAGGAAGGTTGAGAACCTCTGCTGTACATGATCCTGCTTGGTAAGAATGGCTTCCTTTAAAAAAAAAAAAAGAAAGAAAGAAAAAAGAAGAATTGCATTTCTGGGAGGGGAAGCTGGAAAAGAGTAAACATTTGAAATGTAAATGAATATATTCAATTAAAAGAAAGAAAGAAAAAGGAAAAAAAGAAAAAGAAAAATGAGTTGCTTCCTTGGGCAAATATATCAACCAATCACCTTCAAATATTTAAATGACATGCAAATGACCATCTATTCATTCCTTTGCTCTTCTGAATTTTTGCTAAGGAACTTTCAACCAGCTCCCAACTGGTACAACTTCATGGTAGCAGACTTCATGGAGCCTGTTTCCCTATTCTTCAGCAGATTTAAAAAAAAAAAATGCCTCCACTGAACTGGGTCATTGGGAGATGTTGTCAGTGGTCCAAGGCCTGAAGGTTCTTACAAAGCACCTGGAATACGAAGAAGGCTCAAGAGGCTGCACTGCGGTCCGTTACTGCTCCCCATGCTCCAGCCATAGAGCTGAGAAAAGGAGAGAAACTCTTACTGCAGAGTGTGGGTCATCCATGTTTTACTGTTGACATCCCTAAAATTTTGCCCTGATCGTGTGTCACAACATCATCACATTACTGGCTATAACGCCCAGTGCCCAGCAGTGCTACAAAGTCTGGAAGATAACACAGTGTCAGTGCTGAGGGTAGATAAGCAGAGCCCTGCCTGGGCTCCAGGCTGTGGACAAAGCCTTGTCCCAGCTGCAGGGTGACTGCAGAGTGGAGGACAGCAGCTTAACGAAGACCGACATCTGGCACACCTGTGGCAACCTTGGCAATGAACGATTTGTCCGCTCTGACTCAAGCCTGAGAGGACTGAGTTCTTAGCAGGATGCAAATGGGTGAGAGCTTGTCACAGAACAGATCACCGAAAGAGAGCAGGCCTGATAAACCCGGCTCAACCCCGCCCCACCTCCCGGGATCAGAGATAGTGGCTATAACGGGCAATTTATTTGCATCTAGGGAAGCATCAGATCCACTATGACAAAACTGATTGATTCACAGAGGCCAGCAAAGCACTTTAGGGGAAAGAAATTAAACTTAGGCCAGAAGAGTTTAAATCAGAGAAACCCATCCTTCTCAAAGAGCAGGGCTTCTATTTGAAAATGTAAGGCAGAGAAATCCGGGAGCCTGGGAGAAGCGAGATTCATGTCTGTCCCCAAGATAGAAGGAGCTAAAGAAGCAAGCTGGAGACCAGCCTCTGGAATGCAATCTCTATACAGTCAGATGCCATTGTCCTGTTGGCATGGCAAATGATTCAGAGCTAAGCCATCAAGTCCTGTAGGCAAGCGACTGCTCAGCACAGCAGCCTCCCAAGGGCAGGTGCAAGACAGACCTCGCATCCCAGATAAACCTAATAGAAGGGAGGCGGCGCGATGCTCCATCCTCAAGAAGCACATGCTCCTGTCCGGCAGGATGGTGACAGATCAGAGGTGCTCTAGGGGCTCCGCCCCGTCTGCTCTTACACTGCAGACCTCAGTGGTGCCGCTCCTGCTCCCCTCTTAGAGAAAGTAGAGATCATGTGGTCATTTCTGCAGGCTCAAGGAAAATAGCTACTGAGAACTTTCGCTCTTCTAATTACTTTTCTCATTTCACTGACGGAATACCAGATACAATCAATTTAGAGAAGAAAGGTTAATTTTGGCTCACGGTTTGAGAGCACAGACCATCCTGGTTTAAAAGTCACGGCAGCTGGCTACATTGTACCCGCAGGTAGAAAGTAGAGAGAAGCGGGCGTTGGAGCCCACTTGCTTGTTCTGCTTTATTCAGTCAGTGACGTTGCTAGTTTGATTTCTGTTGCTATGATAAGTCACTCTGGCCAAAAGCAGCTTGCGGAAAGGAAGATTTACTTAGTTTACACTTCCAACTCCCTGTCCATTGCTGAGGAAGTCAGGGCAGAAACTCAAGCAGGAGCCTGAGGTAGGAACCGTGGAAGAACACCTCTGGGCAGCTCAGGCACTGGCACAAGCTGATAGAGCTTTCCTCTACATCCCGAAACGATACTGCTGTAGTAGACCAGCTCCTCCTATGTCAGCGAATAATCAGGACATTCTCCATTAACCTCATTGTCATTCCCCATTGACATGTTGATTGGCCAGTCTGGCAGAAGCTTACTTCTCAGAGGGCTCTACACTGTGTCAAGGTGAGAGTACTAGCTATAACAGGGACCCAAATCCATAGAATCGTGCTATACAAACTAAGGATGGGTCTCTTTATCTCAAATAAATCAATCTAGAAACCCCAGCACAGAAAACCTAGGGTTTTTTGTGTCTCATTGGTGAGTCTTGATCTTGTCAAGTTAACAGGTAATTAGAGAGCATTTGTGCACACTTCCCCGCCAGCCCCTCAGTCTTTGCTGTCTTGTATCTCTGACTAACGAGGGTCTCCTAAGGGTCTGAGCTTTGGGGATACCACAGGATCTCTGATGGCATGCCCTTTCTTAGCACCAACATTTCCTGGAGAAAGCACTGATGATCATCCCACGTCGGGCAGAGCTGAAGCATAGAGATCATCCCTCCCAGTGCACTGAGTGACTTCGGGTCCAGCTTAAACATGGTTCCCCCCACAGGAATAATGCCAGTAGCACTCGGTATGTATGACAGGGATCCTGGGGTCTCTACGTGGAGGGCCAGGGAACTGGTTTTCTCAGAGAGGACTGTGGCAAGCACCCTGGCAGGATGCTGGCTACAGTACACACTACTGTCACTAAACCTCAAGAAGTCCCTGTGAAGGTGGAACTTGAGGAAACAAAGAAATCAAACGGCTGCCTGGGCACTGATAGGCAGCAGTGGATCAACCGCAAGCAGGAATCCTCGCTTCAAGCGCCATGTGCACTCCACTGACAATGAAAACTGGGACTCAGGAAGTCAGGCTGCCCCAGCACCCGCAACTCCTGAACATGCTCCAGAATCCCAAAGCAATGGCCGTGTATGTGAGAGACAGTGCCTTTGAATCACGCCACTGGGCTGCAGGGATGGCAAGGGCTCGACTCATTCTCAGAGGCCACTTTCCCAGCAGACTTTTCCCTTGGGTATCTCCAGCCCTCAGTTATTGGCCAAAGTCATGAACCTAAAGAATGGTGTTTCTTTCTGAACAAGGCATCCTGTTCTGTGAGATAATAATCATCATCATCATGGCATGGTCTTTCCATGGCACCATGAGGAGAAGTGTATTTAAGTGACAGGCAGTCTGCACACACACACACACACACACACACACACACACGCACGCACGCACGCACGCACGCACGCACGCGCACACACACACACACACACACACACACACACGCGCGCGCGCACACACGCATACACGCACACATACACCTTCACACGAAAGCCCATGCGTGCATGCATATTCAAACAAGAGGCCTTGCTGATAGCAGGGACCAGTCAGGGTTCTTCATTTCCAGATGCAATCACACCAAAACACTTCCCAAGTGGAACCAAGCTTTAAAAATGGAAGCTCGGAGCTGGGCGTGGTGGCGCACGCCTGTAATCCCAGCACTTGGGAGGCAGAGGCAGGCGGATTTCTGAGTTCGAGGCCAGCCTGGTCTACAGAGTGAGTTCCAGGACAGCCAGGACTACACAGAGAAACCCTGTCTTGAAAAACCAAAAAAAAAAAAAAAAAAAAAAAAAAATGGAAGCTCGGCTGGAGAAATGGATCAACAAAAAAAAAGTGTTTGCCACACAAGTGAGAGGAACGAAGCCGAGATCCCAGGCGTGTGTGTCTGTGCTCCCAATGCGAGATGAAAGGCGGAGGCAAGAGAATTCACAAAAGCTCGTAGGTCGAATAACCTGGTGTGTGCCGTGGCAAGAGAATACCACAGCCAAACTAAAAGTGAGGACACCACACGGAAGGTTGACCTCACGCTAACCTCCGCAAGCACACTGTGGCACATGCTTACACACATGCACACACACACACACACACACACACACACACACACATCAGGGTGAGGAGACATTTTAAATAGAAGCTGTCGTGAGCTGTATTACTTGCTTCCAGATGCCTGTATGGGGCTCACTTTGCTGTAAAGAGAGGGATAAGACATCTAGACTCATGGCCATCTCAGTGCCTCATCCTGAGCTTCCTGGGGTCAGTCGGGAAGTTCAATTCTATCTGCCATGCAGTCCACACCTCACATGGCAGATGGATGGTAAGTTGGCCAAGGCAGATACTCGCCGGACTTGCAGAAGACACTGCGTCTACAGCAGTTACCTAGGTACATGCTCTAGGGAAAAGAAGCTGTTCATTCCTTCTTGCCAAGGACATGTAAAGGAAGGACAAATGGACAGTCATTCTGCATGGGTGAAGTCAGGATGCAAGGAAAAGCCTAGAAAAGCTGAGGCTGGAACTCCTACCCATCAGCCCGCCCTGCCTTCGAGACAGTCCTGGACGCACGTGCTTGGTCACTGCGGCTGCATCTTCTTGGGCCGGTCTGTCACTGCCTGGTAAGGAGAGAATGGGGATTGTATGACAAGAAGATGCAGAAACCACAGACGAAGGTGAGAGCACATGTCAGAGAAGAAGGATGCATGGGTAAGAATCCAAATCTCATGGGAATCGTTAGGAATGCATCTTAGGCACTGAAGTAAAGAGCCGGGGTACATCTAGAAATACACAAGCTAGGGATAAGCCCGTATACAAGCAATGGATACCCCATATACAAGCAAAGTATATCCCATATATAAGCAAGGGATAGCCCGGATACACAGTGGTATCCATGAAGCCATCATCTGAAAAAATGCTGGGTGTGTTGGATAAATTCTGCACCTGGGGTGAAGCCACCTAAGGGCCCCCTTCAGGTGTTAATCCTCAGGTCTAATGTCACTATAGAGACCTGACCCAAATGACACCCCCAACAAAGAGGTAAGCTTGGACCAAACTGAGCCCTGACACATATTGTGGGTGCCCTCTCTTCATGCCCAGGGATACTTGGCCATGAGCTAGGTAACCATGATGGGCTTGTCTGTAACTGGATTTTTCCTTAAGTGTGTGCAGAAGAGCCTGGCAGAGCCCTTGACTAATGACTTTCAAATATAATTAAAAACATATTTCAATAGACAGCATCTTGCCAAGTCTATCCTGGCAAAGTGAAATTAACCTTCAAACAGTAGTGGGACAACGGAGAATCGCAAGGGTTTGTACAAGATGAGATATACTACAGTCTAATTATGCGACAATAACTCACCTCATTAATCTCCAAGGAAACAATACCGACAACAGTTAAACACTGTAATTAACAAACCCCGTTTCAAAGTTGATTTTAATTTTGTAGGACTTGGTGATATTATCCAACGGAACTGGGAAAGAGACAGGGTGTCAGTCCAGGAGACTGTTACTTTAAGGGCTCTTGACTAATGCGGTTGAATAATTACCTGTATGCTCCTTCTGAGTAGGGAAAAACTACCAAAACTATCATGGGATGGGAAAGCAGGGTGCTACAGAAATAAGAGGCACACCCCTGTAAGACATCTGAGGTGTCCCACCCATCCAAAAGTGCAGTCTCGGTAAAGCCAAAAGCCCTGCCTGTTCCCATGTGGGAGTGGAGAATGTGTCAGTCCTCTGGGGAGAGACTCCCTAGAGTTGAGAGGCTCCAAGAGAAACTCCATTGCGAGATTTTAATGATCAGGATTGTTACAGGTTAGACCACCAGGACTGTGACCATTTAGACTTGGCTGGTTAAAGCCAAGTGGTCTGAGGAGATAGCTCCGTCAGTGCAGTGCCTGGACCTGCATTCAATCCCAGAAGCACATAAAAGACGTCGTACTGCACACTAAGCTCCCAGGGCAGGGGCGGGGAGGGGACCCTTGGGGCTCACTAGCTAGCCTACTAGCCTGGTGAAGGAAGTCCAGATCAGTCTCATGATATCAAGGTGGGTGACACCTAAAGAATGAGACCCAAGGTATATATCACACACACACACACACACACACACACACACACACACACAGATTATAGAGACCCAAAGTGTGAGACACAGAGAAAGCCTCTAATGAAACCCAGCAAGCTTTCAGGATACAAAGCAAAACAAAGCACTCCTAATCTATGAGCAGAATTAGTTACATCTAAGGCACCAAAGGGACTTTACTCAAACACCCCAGACCACATCACATGACGAGGAACAAGACCAGGGGTCCACTCCCACATTTTCTATCACACATTCTACTGAAATAAAATTGCTACTTGAGCCAGGCACATAAGCCAGCATAAGAAATAATAATAGAGCGGAGTTGACTTATTAGTGTCAAGATCATGCAAAGAGAAAGGCTAAGGAGTGTATGCATAGACAAATACACAGAGATGCACAAACACAAACACACACACATGCATACACATGTACACACACACACACACACACACACACACACACACCTCCCTATCAGAACTGATAAGCAAGTTCAATAAGCTAGCAGAATCCAAGATCAATAGGTGAAAATTGGCAGTATTTCTTGACACCTGCAATGAACAACTTGGAGTAAGTTTAAGAACACAATTCTCCATAAGAGAGTTATCAAAAAGAACAGAAAATATGAAAAGAAATGCCAAAAGAAATGCCACATATGTGTGGGAAAGTACCAAAAAAATTACTCAAAAGAAATTTGACACTGTCTAAATAAAGAAAAATTCCCAATTCGTAGATTTGAAGACTTAGTGCTGCTTAAAATATTCCCCAAATAGATCTACGGATTCATCATAATCCCTTCCAATATCCAACTGCCTGCTTCACAGAGGCCGACGAGCTGCCTGAAAACCCGCTGAGAAGCATGAGGGCGCAGAGCCCTCCGAAACCCCCGGTTAGTGCAGAGGAGAGCCACACTTCTCAGGTCCAAGGATTTTTTTTTTTACCAAGTCACTGAAATTAATAGGGCCTGGTGTCATTTAAGGGCTAACAGGAAAATCAGTGAATTTAAGGCTTGGGTGGGAGTGCAAAAATAGAGTATGGACATAGTATGTGTAAGGCCCTGGTAAAGAGAGACAGAGACCAAGAGGAGGCAGATAGATAGATAGATAGATAGATAGATAGATAGATAGAATAGAAACAGAGATATAGAGTGACAGGGTAAGAGGAGAGACACAAACATAAATAGAGGGAGATGGAGAGATAAGAAAAAGTCAGTGACAGAGACAGAAAGAGAAGAAACAGAGAGGCACAGAGAGATCCACAGAGAGATGGAGATAGAAAACAGAAAGGAAAGAGACAGAGGAGATAGATGATGGAAAGATAGATGATAGAAAAATAGATGATAGGTAGATAGATATAATAGTAGATAGATAGATAGATAGATAGATAGATAGATAGATAGATAATAGGTAGGTAGATAGATACATGATAGATGGATACATGATAGAAGGATAAGGAGGGAAAGCACACAAATACAACAAAAATTAGACCGAAAATTAAACATTTGCAGCAATTCTTGATTGGTTTTTACAAGGATATTAAGACTATTTGTTAGGAGAGATTCACCTTTTGAGCAAAAAAAAAAAAAAAAAAAAAAAAACAGTTGAGATTCTGGATGATCATGGCTAAAGAGCAAGACTGTCTCTTCCCCCTCACACACAAACCAAGGCAGGTGAATCTACCTGTCAGAGCTGTGCCTAGGAATCCCTCAGAAGAGGACATGAGAGTGGAGCCTAGTGACCCTGGGCTAGAAGAAGCTAGAAGTGGCAAAGAAAACATGAGCAACAAAGAAATTCTCAGAGTGCATAAAATGCAAAAGCTTTCCACTAGCTGTGCCATCACCTAGGAAAAGTAGAAAAGAAAACAGGAGCAAAAGGTGTGAATATCACACATCTGAAAAAGGTAGTGGTATCCAGAACATGAAGGAAGTTTTTATCATTCAATGTCAGAAGGAAGAAGGGAGGAAGGAAGGAAGGAAGGAAGGAAGGAAGGAAGGAAGGAAGGAAGGAAGGGCCAAACAAAGAAACAAAGGAAGGCTATGCTGAAGAGACGGCTCGGTGGTGAGTACACTTGTGGCTCTTTTGCGGAGGACCTGAATCCAAGTCCCAGCACCCAGGTCAAGCAGCTTACAGCCACCTGTAACTCGGGCTCCAGGACATGTCACACTTTTCCCAGCCTCTGTAGGCACTGCACTCATGTGCACACACACACACACACACCCAGACACACACACACACAAACACACCAAATTAATAACATAGCCAGGTGTAATGGGGCATGCCTTTAATGCTAGCACTTGGGAGACAGAGGCAGGCAGATCTCTGTGAGTTCAAAGCCAGTCTGGTCTGTGTAGTGAGTTCTGGGATAGCGAGGGATATGTAGAGAGACCCCGGGTCAAAACGAAACAAAAACAGCACAAGAAGAATAAAATATTTTTAGAGATTAAAAATTAACAAACAATAGGTAAATAACAATATGAAAATAGAGACAGGGTATAGATACACACTTCCCTGAAGAAGCATGCATATGCTCACAGGACCCATTTCAGAAGTTTCCTTTAACAAATGATAATCAGTGTGAAGTGCTTAGTCCGTCCCTACACATGACTGCCAAGTACCACGAAAAGCCGTGTGAAAGCCGCCATGCCCCCCACCCTGCCCCCTTCCTGTGTCGTCGTCCCTTTAGCACAGTGGAAGAGTCGAATGCGGGAATTATTAGTGCACCACTTTTCAGCTGGGAGAAACCAGACAAACACAGCTGTATTGTCTCGATTCTCGAGTGCCCTGGAACTGCCGTACTGCTCAGTAAATATTTGTGAAGAGAACAATGACTCGGCAGATGAATTTGGGCCTCTTTCAGTTGCCTTGGTCCACGAAGAGGCAATTCTTACAGTGGAACGTCCCTGCTCACAGCAGCAGGCTTCCGGTTTGCAACTGGACACTGGGAGCCAGTGCCCCAAACCTCCCCTTCCCTTGCCTGCTGTCCCAAAACCTTCAGTTTGGATGAGGCAAGCCCTTGTGCCTCAACCTCGAAGAGACAGCATGGAGGCTACTTTCATGGACAAGGGCAATCCCATAATTCCATGTCCCAATACCCGAACACTGGCGAAAGAAAAGGAGAGATTAGCCAGGGCCCTTCAAACCTGGAGCATATGGTGCACCCGAAGTGTCTGCACATGGCCTCTGCATCTCCTTGAGGAAAATAGTCGAGGTTTGAGACACCATAAATATCTTGAGTGCGATGCTGGACAGCCAGAATGTCCTCCATTGTCCAGTGAGCATGGGGACCACAGAGGACGGGGTGTGGGTGGGGCACGGTGGAGAACATAGTTAGTAATCTAATCGTCCAGTACACAGCATGATTTATAATTTAATCGCCCACAAGGTACAGTTTCCTGGAATTGAATTGGATCTGGAAGTAAAGCAAGCCTGATTTCTATGGCTGTAAACAAAACAACAGGATCTGTTTTCTTCTGTGTAGCAATAACTCAGTGCTTAGGGCTTCTCTGTGCCCGAGCACAGAGGGCAGTGGACCGGTGTGAGAAGTCTCAGGTTTGCTGCACAGAGGGGATGCAGGAGGAGGACTGAGGCAGCCAGCGGGTCCTGTGTTCATCTGGGCCCACTGAAGGCAGACGCACTGTTTCACTTTAAGCCTCTGCAGGCCTATTCAACAGAATGCAATTAGAAGTATGGTTACCCGTTCACCCAGAAAGCATTTCAGACCGAGCGTCTGCCTCCAGCATCTGCTGCTCAAGGCTCCGAGATAAGAACCCACAGAATGACCTCAGCCCAGTGCTCTCTCCTGCTCAAGCTCTCTCTCCTCAGGCTATGAAGTGGAAACAATAGTGGTTCCCTTATGCTATTATTCTTTGAGAACTAAATACATACATACAATGTGTTTTAGCCAACTCTGCCCCCCATTCCTTGCCCTTCAGCTCCCCTCCCACCCCCAACCCCCTCCCCTCCCCGCCCCGCCAAGGCCACTTGCCCAGCTTTGTGCACTCTGTTTTCTTAAAGTGCATCTTTGCTGAGAGCAATTTACCCATTCATTGTGTACAGTGCAATACATCTCTGGTGTGTGTGTGTGTGTGTGTGTGTGTGTGTGTGAATCAGATGACAACTTTGCCACTCCTCCAGTGCTGTACATTCATTTTTTTTTCTTTTGAAACATGGTCTTTGATGATTAGAGAGTGAGTTCTCTTGAACTTGCCAAGTAGGCCAGACTCACTGCCCAGCAAGCCCAGGGGATCCGCCTGTCTCTGCCTTGCCAGGGTTGGCATTAGAAGCACACACCACCATACCTGGCACATTGTTTTTCCCATGGGTTTGGAGATCAGACTTAGGCAGGTTCTCATGCTTGTAAAGCATGCTGGGGAATCACCAGAACAGCTCATAATAGTTCTTATCTTTATGATTCTGTTTATCATTTACTTGCCCACAAACAGGTTATAGTTTTGCAAGATGACGAAACAAATATGTTCACAGACATGACATCATAAATGGCGACACATTTTGTGTGTGTCAGCTGTTGTTACAGTAACGCTAAGTAACAAGCATCACGGCCTCAATAACACTCAACAGGGAGTGGGCTACTGTTTGCACATCTGAGCTGAGGAGCTACAGCTGGTCGGCTCTCTCACCCAGCTGTCCTTGTGGGTGTAAGCTTCGATGACTTTTGGTTGGCCTGTGGTAATTACCCTGAGATTGACTTTATCCTCTGTCTTTTGAACTCATTTCCCATGACCAGTTACTAGTCCAGGCCAGTCCTCAGTAATAGGTAAAATTCAAGACACTGAGTACAACAGAAGACATTTGAAATCTGAGCTCCAAACCAGAGGTAGTTGTTTCTGCCTCGTCCGCTGGCCCTACCAAGTCATCTGGGTGTGCCCAGCCATAGTCGGGAGACAAGGAAGAAAGCAGCAGGCGAGGGTACAAGGTGCTAGAGGCTCGCTTATCCCACATGTGCCTGCACAGAGTGCCACAGGGAAAAGACCATCGTCGGTGGCAAGAGGACTCGAAACTCCCAACTGAGGCTCGATGGAACTGCTGGCCTCTCGGAGTTCCCTAGAATACAGGGAACACAAAAGCAAACATTTTCTTTCTTTTTATCTCCCAAATACAAGAAAATCCCAGAGAATACACTCAGAAAGGGCAGAGGACCTGCGCGCTGTCTGAACACTCCCCACACAAGGTCTCTGGAGGTCAAATCTAGCATGAATACCTGGAAATTCCTTCTGACTCCTGGTGAGGAGGTTGCTACACAACTTTCCAAACTCACACAAACAAACCATCTGCACCCTTCAAGAGGTGACTCCTCCGGAGCAAAACCAAACCAACGTCCCAATCAGGAGGGTCAGGGTGCATGAAGTTCTCTGTGACACCACGTGCATCGTGTGTCATCGGAACCATGGGGAGACGGGCTGGTGTGACAGCTCAGCCAGAAAAGTGTCCGCCTGGCAAGCGTGACACTGTGAGTTCACTCTCCAGTTGCAGCAGGATAACACCCAGGTGAGGAGGTACACGCTTCTAACGTCAGCACTGCCAAAGCAGCTCTGCAGAGACACGGAAGATCCAAGCCAATGCAAGATTTTGTCTCAAAAAACAAGGTGGCTGGTACTTGAGGAATTTCACTCCAGGTTGACACACATACACATACATATGCACCAGCACACACGTGTGCACCTTCAAACAAACATGCTAACATGCACATGAGTTTTAAACACACATACACACACACACACACACACACACACACACACAAACGCAGAGAGAGTCTTCCACGGTCTTCTCCACTACCCATCAGACAGCATACCTGACTGCCTCTGCCTACCTAGAATGGACCTTTGAAAAAAGGTGAAAGGCCTTTGCCTCTCCAGATCAACCAGCTTGGACCTTTCCATCCTTCAAAGGGGCATCATTTGGAGAGACCAATGATGGCCTTCAGTTAGATGCTGTTTCCACCAGACCCTATGACACTTTATACTCCCAGTGTCTCAGAGAGGGACTCACACTGGCCCCACACACTAAATCTGCCCAGGGTCATGTGGCTCATAAATGCCAGGTTCTGGACTCAAGTCTAGGTCTCATGGCTACAAGAAGACCCATGGCTACATTATCTGAAAATGTTCCTTGGCTCATCAGTGTGTTTGTTTGAGGCTCGTTTTCTTTTGCTTCATTGGTCTTCTTTGGAGACAGGTCTTACTTATCTCAGGCTTGCCTCCTGTGCAGCTGTGAGTGACCTTTGACCTTCCTGCTTCCCCTCGTCATCTTTCCCAACAGATGTATGTTCCACATCCAGCTTTTGAATGCAGTGCCCAGGCCTTCCTGCGTGCAAGACAAATGCTTTACCAGTGAACCAAACACTATGGATGCTATATCTTTTGTTCTATGTACTGGGATATCAACCACAGATCTGCCACCCCATTTCCAAAGCACAGAATTCTGGCTGTTTTAAAAAAATATTAAGTAGTCATAAGTAGCTCAACAGAGCTAGATCCCTGCCCAATCCCAAATGCTATTGGTGGCTCTCTAAATCAATCTTTATATTAAATGCTAATGGTCCTTTTAAGAAAGACAGGTTCCACTTATGTAAATTAGTAAGGGGCACTTTGTGTAGGGCCGATAGGCACAGCTGTCTTTCCTTAAGTGCTGAGCCATCTCTCCAGACCCCTTTCTCTCTTTTGCTTAAGCCACCGAGGGTTAGCTCTGTGGATAGCTGAAGCCAACAGTACCTTAAATGACACTCTGTTTTGGATTAATCTTTCATAACCTGTAAGAGAAGGAAGAAAACAAGAAACAGGACAAGGGGCCTGAATCACAAGTGAAGGGAGGGAGGTGAGAAGCGCCCTTGAAACCAAGAGGATGGGGTGGGGCTGCTCTGGGTTCGTATATGCTGTGTTCACGGGTACTAATACTTGGTTTGCCAGGGTTAACCTGGGCTCTGTGCTCTCAGTCTCCAATTTTCTCCCTCTCCTTTCCCACAGACGGTATCTTGTCTGTCTTGCCACCATGATGTCCACATGGGATCTGCCACCAGCTGGAGTTCTCATGGCATCCAAGGAGCTGGAGGTGAATGGGGCAGTGGTTTCACTGACATTACTGAGGGCACTGGACAAACTGGTAAGTGCTGAGAGAGGGCTTAGCAGATTCCTGAAACTGAGAGACTCCTCAACACTGTTATCATTAAAGTCATTACTGCGATGAGCACACTATTACCTTCACCATGATCACTATCACTATAGCTATCACCACACACACACACATACATACATACTCACACACACACACACACATACACACATACATACATACATACACAAATACACATGTAGACATATACCACATATACACATATATACACATACCACATATACCACATATACACACACATATATATACCACATATACATATACACATATATATACACCACATATACACATACACACACATACACACATGCATACACATACACATATACACACATACACAAATACACACATACACACACATACACACACATACACAAATACACACACACACATACACTCTGCCCACAAAGGTTCCATACTGCCAGGTATTTCCTTACAGCTATATTTCTCAAGAGCTGTGCCTGCAGACTTTCACTGTATAATGTGTTCTTGTCTTCCTGGTGGTAAACACCCAGACAACTTAGTGGGCTCACAAACCCAACCTGGTCACAGTTCCTATGCCCAGGCTCACCCCTACCAAACTCCAAGTACCGCCTTTGCCCCTCTCCCACGAGCCCTTCCTCCCTGGCCTTGGGGCCTTTGTTCATGCTCTTCCTTCAGCGTGAACGACCTCCTTCTCTAGCTAGTTGGTTTCTCTCCTTTTCCTTTGACTCTCAAACACAGTATCACATCACAAGGGAGGCTTTCCAAACCCCAGACGCAGGAGACGACCCAGCCCGTCTCTCCTCAGCTAAGAGGTGGAGTCCTGAGTGACTGAGAGCAGGAGCTGTGATGTGCAGTTTTGAGGACTCAAGCCTGATCTTTACCACTTGCTGTGTGTGACCCCAGACAGCTTACCTATGTGCCTCAATGTCTTCATCTGCCCGATACAGATAGTAGTAACTCAGTAACAGCACCCTAGGGCCATTGGGCCAGTAAATTGACCATTAGTAAATGGTATTTAGAATAATGTATGTGTGATACTATGCAAGCATTTACTTAAATTAGCAAGCGCTTCATCTCTTCAGAGGAGCTGCATTTATGAATTCCCTGCTGTGATGGCTGCATTACCTACTGTCTTACCTTCCAGAACAAATTCCCTAGAGATATGGCTCTGATCATAGCCCAGCTTCAGTACAAGATCCAGCCCATGGTCTTTTTAAGAAATACATATTTAGTGCATGAAGAAAAACTTATCTCTGACACTAAGCCCCTATGACCCACCAAGAACCTCAGGTCCCTTCCTGGCCTCTCCAAGTCGCTAAAAATATAGCCGGCAAAGACAACCGTTAGTAATAAGCCCAGAAAACACCAGAGCTCCCCGAGGACCCACCGCCGGTAATGGGCTATGTATTGCTTCAGATGTTCCGGACCACAAAGTGATCACGCCTGAGATAATGTGCGCATGGTTAACCCCAAACTCCGACACCCACTCCCTCTCGAAGAAGTCTGAAACATCCTGTGTGCCATCCTTCCTCAACCGCAACAGAGCAGGACACGAGCCCTAATCGGAGAGGAAAGCATTAATTGTAGAGCTACCTTGAGAGGACCCAGGCGACAGGCCTGCCAGCCTTATGGTAAGGATAATTGGGACAGCATTGCAATCTATGTTTGCACAACACCTGAAGCTCCAGCAAAGCCCCTTCCCTCCACTCTGAGACCAAGAAGGAATACAGATGATGCAGGACAGCAAAAGAAGATGAACATAGCCCACTTCAACCAGAGATGGAAGTGGATTTATCAAACTTCACTCTCACCTTTGATCTGCCCAATCAAATCTGCTGCCTGTTTCCCCACCTGCAAGGAGGGAGAGAAAGAAAGCAGGAGCCTATCTTTTGCTTCTGAACACTTTAGAGTCTTCTGTCCCTAAACAGACATCTCCTGGGCGTCTTGCCTGCATGTGAAAAGACTGGATGGTTCAGTCAGCCAATCAGGAGCTGGTCCAGGTCACTGGTCCAATACCCCTTCACAGACATCTTAGCCTCTTAGACGCTCATCTGAAAGGGCAGCAACACCCACCTCATATGGCTGCTGCGAAGAATAGGAATGCCAGTACAGGATCCAAGCGAGGACAGTGGTGTTAGGAGAGTGTCTCTGAGTCTAGAGGGCACTCCCTGAGATGTCTACATTCCTGTGATCCCGATCTAAGACTTAAACAGACAGAGAATAACGGAAACAGAGACCATTTATTGAGAGGAAAGGAATCTGAAGAACAAAAGTGGGCTGGAGAACCCGGACAGAGATGAGGCTCAAAACCCTGGGCCTAGGGTCATGACCTTCTAGGAGCTATTTACATAGAGCCTGGCTCCTCCCACATTTGAGTATGACGCTTTTCTTGTGCTTATATCCTACATGTAGATGGTAAAGGGCTTCCAGTCATCCTTTGCTGCTGTTTATGTTGCTGCCCTCGATGCCTGCTGTCACGAGGGCTTAACAAACAGAAGTTGTCACTGTGAGGGTTACATTTACAAGGGCTTGCCATGCCTGCAATGGAATGCAAAGTGTCAGATGAATGTAAAACCTGAACGAAGGAGACGGTGTCATCTTTCTGGAAGAGACAGCATTAATAGTGCCTGACACAACCAGCTAACCAAGATTGCTATTAAAAAGGAATGGCCAGGAGGAGTTCTAGAAGGATGGAAGACAGATAGACACTGTAATCAACATACATTGGCCAAGACTGGCCATTGAATCCTGAAGGTCTCATCCTAGGATGCTCTGGGAAGGGAAAGGAAGAGAAAATAGCATCTCTCTGAATTCTTATTGTTCTGATGGGTGACCAAGCCAGGTAGGTCACCTCATTTCAGTGAGGTCACACACTCTGGTTCAATGACCCACATATAGAAAGATGAGCCCTTTCTCTTCCTGAATGTACACAATAAAACATAACGAATCTTTGTGAAATCCATAGGGAAGTGCCCCTCCCACAAGCAGTGCACAGCCCTCCACCCTTACCTCTGACCCTCTCTACACTGAACCACACATCTGGTTTTCTAACTTGCATCTCTTTGGGGCCCAAGCACTGATAATGATCCTGTTGGATTCGTCAGGATTGCCTGAGTTGCTAGTGACAAAAAAATAAAAATAAAAATAAATAAAACAAACAAACAAAGGCAAGCTGAGGAAGAGTACAACATGTCAGCTAACAGACTCCACAGAGGGACTGAACAGCCAGCCCCAGAAAGGAGCTTACTCAGCCAGGTCTTAGGGATAAATTCAACAAGGGGCTCAAAGATTACCATGAAACTCTCCCATGTCTGACCCAATCCTGCTAATTCACTCTCTCACATCTGGGCTTCTCTGTGAAAATTGGTTCAATTCTCAGGAACAATAGGCTTGGCCCTTGAAATGTTGGGAGCCATGGCAGCTCCTGGGTGGCTCTTCTCACAAGTCCTGCTTTCAGCAAGCACTGATCCTCTCCCAAGCTGAGCAACTGACCCCAGGTCTATTCTTAATGGCTGACCTTCCGGAAATAGGCACCATGATACTAGTTCATAGTAGGGGGCATGAGCAGATGCACAGGAAGGTCTGCCTGTATGTTGGGCCATGTTTGAGAAGCATGCCATTTCCTGGAGCCGGGAGACATGTGTTTGAAATGGATGGTTATGCTGTTAAAGACCTGGGATTGGCCCCTGTGAAAGGGTATGTGCAAAAGAGTGATGCAGGCCAGCTGGAGACACGTGGGTCATGTGACAGCCTAAAATTACAAGTCAAAATATGTGCAAGTTATTTCCTCCGGCCTAACTCTGGAGGGGAAAATCTGTGCTTTTCAATGAACTTCCAAAGGCATCCATATGGACCAATGTTTAAAATGTTGTTTTGAACTTGAAGGACTGTCTTCTTGCCTTTCATCTGCAACACTTAACAGCAACGCCAGACACTCCATCTGCCTGACACGTTTTCTGAATGAATGATGTTATAATGAGCACATCAAGTAAATCCAATGAATGAATGTAGTCAGACAAGCTCAAGTTGAAGAGGATCATCTTTCTTTCCCAAATGCCTAGTTGCATTGTGCCTGTGATAGGTTTTCAGGAAATAATGGATCCTAAGAGGATTCCAGAGAATGGTGAAGAAATGTTTTTGTTGATGTGTCTTGCATTCTTATAATAACAGTAATTTACTATATAGTTGGCACTTTGGGTGTGGTGTCAAGTTTGATGTTCAAGATTTCCCTCTGGTAAAGCCAGTCAACATCCCAGCATGAATGGGGGATGGATTCCAAAGGTCCCATTCCTAG
Organism: Apodemus agrarius; assembly: GCA_964023405.1. Lineage (NCBI taxonomy): Eukaryota > Metazoa > Chordata > Mammalia > Rodentia > Muridae > Apodemus > Apodemus agrarius. Next base: position 8,768,148 of record OZ030015.1, read on the forward strand.
CTGAGGAGTTGTGGGCAGTTAGTAGGAGGGCGTGTCACTCGCACATTCTTCACAGAAGGCACACACCCATGCAGACATAGGCAGCACCAACTGGACTCTCTGTTAATTAAAAAGAGAAAGGAATAGGTCATGACGTTGGGACGAGGATATGTTTGAAGGATTAAAGTGTTGGGGGTGAGAGGGAATATAATCAAAATACATTGTAACTATCTATGTTACTTTCAAAGAGCAAATTTAGACAATTCTGTTTACTGAAAGTCATCCAGGTTCACTGGAGAGAGATCCCAACTCCTCACCTAAGAATGGAGGACAAAGACTTGGACACATGCACAGTGAGTTCAGAGCTGAGGACAGAGCTGGGACTCAAGTCTCTGACTACAATTGAACCCGTCAACACTAATCCCTAAGAAACACACGTGGGCATCTTTTCAATGCCAAGCCCCATGCCGTGCTCTTCACAGAGGTCTACCCAGCAGGCAAGAGCCTAATAAGATCTGGGTAGCATCGCTGTTATGCTCTGAAGATGAAATTTCTTACACAGGTGTACATGTTAAATCCTAGCTGGCGGTGCTATCCTGGAAGTGTCTGGAAGCTCTAGAAAGAAGTATTTTGTTGGAGGAAAAGGTCACTGTGGGTGGGTCCTTATGAGGGTCATTGTGAGCTGGTCCTTTGGAAGGTCACTGTGGGCGGGGCCTGTCCTTAGGGACATCTTGCCTCTGGCCCTATCTGTTTCATTCCTTGTCTGCCATGATGTGAATTAACTCACAACAGGCTCCCATCAGCTCCATGGCCACGAAGCAAATGAAATCTCTTCCTTAGGTTACTCTGTTGGGTATTTTTCATCGCAATGCAAATGGGATGGGATTGCTACTTCTCCACTGAGCTTTCCGACTCAGAAAAGCTAAGGTTTCCACCCGATGGATTTCCCCCAAACCTCATATTATTCAGGTGCCATTTGGATAATTCCCTGGTAACGGGTCTTCAGTGTTCGGAGCCTGGATGTCAGCCCGACATGGCATTTACCCTCTCAACTACTCTCTGAGCGACTTGAGGATAACTGGTGTATGGGCAGGAGTTGGCAGGTCGAGTTTGAACTTCCTGCAGGCTCAACTGCTTCTGTGAGCAAGGCTCTGAGGTGCACTACACAAGACACGAAATGTTTTGCCTTTGGAGGAACGCACCCCCTTCCTCCAGGTTCTCGAAGAACAGCTGACTCGGAAAGCCGAGCACATCAGAGGCAGGAAGAACCAAAGCTCGCTATTTCCCCCCAGCAGCTGCAGCAGAGAGGTTCCACTGCATCCAGGCAGCCTGTGTCCCGCCTTCCCGGCTCTGTTTAAACGGAGCTTGGCTGACTTAGAAGAGGTTACTTGAGTCCCAGTGATGGGGGACAGGGGGCAAAATGGCTTGATGTTGAAGTTCCTGTTGTCTGGATATTAAAGGCTCCAAAAAAGTCCCAATACCAAATCAGTGTGCTGGGGAGGGGGGGAGGCGCGAGGGGGGAGGGGTTCTGCATCCCCTCCCCCTGGAGGCCCGCTAATGGCGAGGTAACAGATGAGCAGGGCTGGGCAGCTAACATGTTCAAACAAGTCATTGATTCCGCACAGAACCATCAGCTGCTTCTCTCAGTCGCAAACAGCACGTGTGCAAAATGAATTTAAATGAAGGGAAAGGCTGGCAGGGCACGCCTTAGGTGAGACCAGGTCAGGGGTGAAGAAGCCACACCCCAAACCCTTCCTCCCTCCAAACCCAGAGCAGCCATGCCGGTTTTCCTGTTCCCATGAACCCTCCCCTCTCCCTCAGAATGCTAAGCCCTTCCTGCAAACTCAAGAGGGAGTCCTCTGGAGAAGCATCAACCTTCAGGGGGAAAAAATAGCAAAACTCATTTCATTTGGCAACCGGTGCTTTAGGAAAGACATAAATATTGGATTTGTAACTTTATTTTCCTCCAGAGAAACACTCCGGAGAAAATTAAAACAATGCAAGATTTAATTATTAAAAGCCAGACATTCCTCTACATACATTTTTTTTTCTGGCCCAAAGTTTTAAAAACAAACTCCCAGAGAAAATAGGATTTTAATGACGCACCCTCCCACCCGGAAGAAGTCTTAAATCATCTCTCTCATGACTCACCAGGCATAGAGGAATGCTGACCACTAGGGAAATCAAAGGCCAGCTTCCTGCTAGAGGCAGAGGGAGGCAGAGATGGGGGGGGGGAAATGAGGCAGAGATGGGGCACCTTCAAATCACCTTGGTAAGAGGTGAATTTTCACATACACACACACACACACACACACACACACACACACACACACACACCTCCTAGGCATCCCACAGGAGGAAACAGGTTAAAACTTAGCAAACTGCTCACCTGGAACCATTCTCTTCTTTTATGTAAGGTTCATACAAAGAATGTAAAGAAAGAACGCAGAAGATCGCTCACTCATCGAGTGGACATCCCCTAACTTTCTTTACAATGATGAGTAGCATAAGAGGAATTTGCTTATTGACAGACATCCATGCCAGTGAAATGGCGGGTGATTCTGTCTGCCCAGAGAAGCCCACCTGCTGCCTTTCCTCCTCTCTCCCCTCATCAGGAAGTCAATAGACCTGATAATTCTAAAGACACATAAGCCTCCTCCTCCTTCCTTTTGCTCTTCTCAGCAACTTGATGCCCTACTTTGACACTGGCACCTTGTCCCTGTCTCTGAGTGTTCCTGGCTTTGCGGTGACTCCCTTTGCCCCGCACCGTGGGTACTTAGGTCAAGCTACTGCAAAGCTGATAGCTGCCATCACAGGGGGGATTCATCAGTTTCTATGTTTTAGAAGATGGTTTCCTAGGACAGAGGTCAAAGATCGAGGCCTAGTGAGATGGCTAGGTCTTACATTTGTGAAGACCTGAGGTCTCCTGTGGAAGCTATAACACCAGCACTGGCACGGCAGGAGACAGACAGGTCCCGGGCTCGCTGAGTTGGTGAATTCCAGGCCAGTGGTAGGTGGCGCTTAAGGAAGAGCAGCTTAAGTTGCCTGCTAGCGTTGACATGGATGTTCACACACACACACACACAGAAGGGAGTGAGAGGGGGAAAGAGGGAGGAAGAGAAGAGAAAAGGGAGAGAACGTAAACACACACCCAAACAAGGATGGAAGAACCAAACGATTTAGTCTATCAATTTCTATATGTGAAGTTCAAACTACTGCTTTTCTGGTACAAGATAGGCGGAAACACACCTAGATTTATAAAGATCAGGGCTCAAGATGAAATTGGACACAAACTAGAGGAGAAGAAAAGTCCCCTGGAGGGAGAACTAGTCTACAAATATCCTCTTCACAACAGTTTTTCTACGGGCACAATTTCATGTGACTCAGATCACCACATAATTTCAGAAGCTCAGCACCAGTCGAGAAACTAGAAAATGGCCAGGTCACCCCCACATCTTATATGATGCCAGGACTACATATAAGGTCAAGGTAAAGATGGAGGTGAGAGAGGCTCATACCAGGGCAGTCCCTCAAAAGCATAAATGGAGAAACGTTTGGAGAACACCTGTAATCGAAGCACTCAGAAGGCTGAGGGCAGAGGGTTGTGAGTTTGAATGCAACCTGGGCCCCAGAGTGGTATCCTGCCAAAAATATATGCACATGTATACACCTCTCCCTCACCATTTAAACACATCAGAGAAAAGTGGGATAGTCAGCTTCTCCTCCTCCACGCAAGTCAGATGTGGCACAGTAAAGGCATCTTGAAATAACTTGAGGCAAGAAGAGTAAATAAACCAGGGATGATTTATCTCCCAGGAATAACGGTGTGACTGCTGAGTAATTGCAGGCACCAATCTTTATTAGTATGCAAAGTAGCTGGGCCTGGTTGGCTCCCAGCACTGATCAAAGGACAAAAAGCCAAGAGAGCACTGCACATTCTAATAAATCACACACACCCAGTCCCTGGGTGCCAGGGCGACCCCCAGACCCCAGGCCTCGCTGTGGGCTCTGCTTTTCCAAGAGATAAGCAGCAAATGTTTAATTTCTCCTCCTGGTGATGGATTAGGCCTGTGGGATCCCTCCAGAGCTCTGAAATGCTCCTCCCGGTGTCTCTCTGCATAAGTTTTAGCCTAAGTATTACTGTTTCATCCAGCAGTGCCTCTGGTTTGTTACATCTGCTGCCCAGCTCTGTCAGGAGTTCAGTCATAGGAGCTCCGCGGTGGCTCAGCTCTTCTCTGCCGGCCCAGGGAACTCCACAAAGAGGTCAGTGAAAGAGAACCGAAACTCACCTGTCTACAAGCACCACTCAGTGTAACACTGGGAACATGCCAGTAGGAAACACACACACACACACACACACACACACACACACACACACACCACATCATGATGCAACAGGAATGATAATTATGGGTTATAGTAAGCATCAAGTGTGCATGCAGTCATACTCACCTAATATAGTAACCTATGGTGTAAGAACTACTATTATCCCCACCTTATGGACGAGGAAACTGAGGCACAGAGAATTGGAAAATCTGCTCCCAATTGTAGTTAAATTACAATTAAAAGGCAAGTATCTGGGTTCAAGTGTCTGTGAACCAGATTCTTCTGGACAGGACTTGTGTTGTAGTCACGAACTCGGCAGTTGCAGTTGCCTGTAAAACCCACTCAACATCCAAGCATTGAGCAGAGAGACTCACAAGACTCTGCGCCTGGCTGAAAAACTATTGGAAACTGATGACCACTGGGGAAGGGAAAGGGAACTCTCTTCAAGGGTGTGGCCCCCTGATTGGCCATGACCCAGTGGATAGTGAAATGCCATGTGACAGAGGCAGTCCTGAGTGGGCTCAGAGAGTTGTCTTGTTTTTAGAAAAAAAGGAGGTGAAGTTGGAGGAGGATGTGTTTGTAGGGTCCAGAGGGGAGAGGAAAGCAGGAGGAGGAATATATAGCAAAATACATTGTGCATGAGCATGAAATTATCAAAGAATAAGTAAAACGTGTTTTAAAGGAGTCATTCTCAAAGAATTAAAGCCCGGGGCCTGTAGGGAGCATTAGGATGGCCATCACCCTGCCTGCATCCTGCTCCTCTGCCCACCCTCCCGGGAGCCCATTCTCCCTCGTCAGCACTGGTTCCCTGTCCTGCATACATCCTCAGCTCCCTCTCCCTCTGTGATGGTGAATCTTGGCTGTCAACTTGTCAGGATCCAGACTTGCCTAAGAGACAACACTCCAGCACGTCTGTGAGAGATTTTCCAGATCAGGCTACCTGAGGTCGGAAGACAGCGTGTGGGTGGCACCGTCCCACGGGCTGAGATCCTGGACTAGTGATCCCACTCACTTTCCTGGGAAAGTGAGGTAAGCACAGCATTCCTCTCTCTACGTGTTAACTGCACAGGCAGTGTGAGCGCCCACCTCATGCCTCCGCCGCCATGATGGACTGTGTCTCGTCCAACTGTGAGACAACAGAAACACACCCTCTTTCCTTGAATCCTCTTTGCTGAGTACTTTGTCACAGGATGAATTTAATAAGCTACACCAGCGCACATGCCTGCAGTGTGACTAGCTTCCTGTATAACACAATATAGGCCCCATTTCTTCTGGGCCCCTCTCATGCCCTCCATGTTAAATAGCATGAAGACAAAAACTGTCATCCTCGCCCTGGCCCCAGCACTTAGGATATATTTATTAAATGGCACACTGGAGAGCAATTTTAGGCTATATCATGATACAAAGTCCAAGAGTTTGACAAGTTGTAACAGACACCACAAAATAAAGCCATCTACCAATATTACCATTCATCCCACTGACTTTGGCATGTACATATGGTGCTATCTAAACACAGACGCACTTATTAAGTATATCTGTCAACTTAGTGCCACTATAACAAAACACTTGTGGTAATTAACTTATATCACATTTAATTAGCCCACTGTTTTAGAAGATGTGGTCCAATCTCTGGTAGCCCTATTGTTTTGGACCTATATTGATAGTTCAGAATGTGTCAAAACAAAACAAAACAAAACAAAAACAAAAACAAAAAAAGAACATTCATATCATAAACCAGGGAGCTAAGATAGAAAGCAAGAGACCAGGGCTCCACGGTTCCTTTCAGAAGCATATCCGCTAACTCCTAGGGCCCCACCTTTTAAAATTCCATGGAATCTTTCAATACGACCACCTTGGAAACTAAACCTCTACACTTCGACTTCACCAGAGACATGACCTACATTTCAACTGTAGCTGAATCCTTGGGTCCATGATAAACAGAAAGTTCATGATGTGTCAGATCCCATTAAATGCATCTACATACCATGTCAACCCATCCCTAAACTCTTTGTGAGGTCAGCTGCATTATTACCACCATTTCATAGATAGATTTTGCCCAATATCTATCTTCTTGTTAATGCTGATTGATTTAGGCTACAAAAATGTATTACTAAAATGTACTTCAACAATATACAAAGCAAGGAAGGTGACCCCTGTGAGCACCAGGGGTATCAAGGCAGGATGGCATCAAGACTCACGCACCTGTAAATGGATGGTGCTTGTGTGTCCCGGTCCCTTTGTGAAGACCATTAGGACTTCCCGGATATTTCTCCACTTCCTACTCTGAGAGATGTCTGTGACTTCATCACAACCCATTTCTATTTGTTCCACAACACACAATCAATGAACCATTAACTTCCCCCCTGGAAATGCTCTAGCCATGAGGGAGCAACATGAGACAAAACCAAGGTCTCTTCTTTTGTGGAGTTTGTGTGTGTGTGTAAAGGCATTTCCTGAATTCTCTAACTCACAAAAATTAGAAGCTTAAACTCTTCAAGCTTAGTGTCGAAACCCAAGTACTGGGCCTCTTCAGACAGCCTGTGCTTAAGAGTGTCATGAGCCATCCATGTGACACAGAAAGGTGGGCATTTCAGTTACATTTTCCATTGCTGGAGCCAAATACCTGGCAAGCAGCAACTTATGGAATAAATGGCTTGTTAGAGCATACAGCTTTAGAGAACACCATCCATAATGGCTGAAAAAACATGGCAGCAGGAATGTGAGGTGGCTGGACACCCTGGCTCCAGTCAGGAAGCAGAACATGGACAGGAAGTAGGGCCATGCTGTAAAATCTCAGGGCCTGTTCTACTGGCCTACTTCCTATAACAAGGCTCCACCTCCTAAACCTCCACAAAACCGTGCTGCTGCCTCCGGGGAACCAAGTGTTCCAAGCGTATACCCCTGTTGGTTACAGTTTGAGTTCAGACCACAACACCGAGTCTTCATGTTCTCTGCAAAAAGGTCTTTGAGATAAATTTCAGACATAGCCATGTTCTCTCCCATGAAGCTCATTAGAGCCAGAGGGTAGCATCCTTCCATCAGACTTCCTTCCGTGTAGATAAGCAGATCTTTGCAGCCCAGGCTCCACACAGTGCACGCTGCCCTACTTCAGCTCAAAGCCTGAAGACGTTGGGATTGATGCTGAGGATGCATGGCTGGCAGAGGAGGCAGACAACGAGTCAGTAACGTGGAAGAGAGAAGGCACACACAGACCCAGCATCTTCCATAATAACTAGAAGTTTGCTACGGTGGGTGGAGTCAGGAGAAATGGAGGAGAATAAGAGGCCATAGAGAGGATGAAAATATAAATCAAATAAAAGCATATCTGCAGCCAACAGCTGCTGAGTTTTGCCTGTCCACTGAGACATCGCATTATGCAGGGGACAGCGTTCTTTCGTGCTCTCGGGGAGAACCATGCTTTGTTTGTCTGCCTTCACATGTTCTGGTCTCATCCAAAGCTTCAAGTCACAAAGAGGAGATGTGATCTATACGACTGACAACTTGATGGCTTGCCTCTCTGCTGCTGGAGGAAATGCCATAGCTAACTTCTTCTACAGATCGAAATCATCTACATAGAGACGATACTGCCCACAACAAGCCAGGTCCTCCTACATTAATTAGCAAGCAATCAGAAACACCCACAGAACCCATGGGCCAATCTGATCTGGAACTCTCCCAACGGAGGCTCCCTCAGATAATTTTGGGCGGTAACAAGCTGAGAGCTGGGGCTAATTTAGAACCCATGTTGACTCACAAATGGGTCTTGGGATCCATGTTGGGATCATGAGAAGTTGGAATCTTGGCTCCATAGGATTCATCCAGAATGGACCAGAGGACACAGAGGTACAAAAGAGTTTTGAGTACTAGACAAAAAGGACCAAGACGCTCCAAACCTGTCTTCTAAGAGCTCCAGTAGCAAGTAAGGACAGTCGCAGAGAAGGCACCATTGAAGCTGCCAGGAAGTGCTTTCAACCTAGAGCAAACCTTTCTAAGTCATTAATTCAGAGTATCACGTTTCCGGACTTCAGCCATGCATGGCGCTGCATGTGTCAGCGCCTCGCTCCTGCCTCTGGAAGATTAATTTTCAACTTCATGGGAACATGCCAAAATGTCTGTTGGTGGACACTTTGACTAGTATGACCTGTACTGCTCCACAGCAGGCTTTGTCTTAATAGTTCTCCTCAGCCTCGGAACGCCCAGACAAGTAGAATTTCTAGGTAATATGATTTTTTTGTGAGATGTATGTATTGAAAAGAATGCACTATTAGTAATTCTATACATTAAAAATATCACATTACAAGTATCGTCTGCAAGATAAATTTATCAAGTGAAAAGGGACCTGAGGAGAAGCAGGGGACTTCACACCAACAAGAATAAATCAGAATTGAGGATTTGATTTGCTTCTCTGGACTAATATGCACGTTCCAAAGGCAAAATTTAAAAAATCAATCACTAGGAATTGTTAGCAGACTTTAAAAGACCAGATCATTGTCCATTTTATAAAAATCCATTTAGAGTCTGAAAAGATAGCTGTGAACCATCCAGCAGATAGTATAACAAAACCAAATACAGACAGTCTAAGCAAAAGTTATGAACCCTGTTCACATGTCAATATAAAGGTCCCAAATAAAATGCTACGAAGGGGCTGGAGAGAGAGGTTGCTGGTTAAGAACACTTACTGTTCTTGCAGGGGACCCAAGTTTGGTTCCTAGCACCATGTGAGGTAGCTCATAAACATCCACAAGTCCAGCTCCAGGTATCTGTCTCACCCTCTTCTAGCCTGTGCATACATGTACACATACACACAAACTACATGCACATACACATAAATAAAAATAAATCATTTTAAAAGCACTATTAAATAGATTCACCAGCATCTCAATATCATCATCCATCAAGATCAAATAGGGATTTTTCTGCGAATCTAATTATGGCTCAAAACCAGAGCATTTAGGAAAAAAAGGCACCACATTCAAAGATTAAGGTGTGATTATGATCACAATAATTTTTAAAGAATGGGCATCCTATAAAAATAAATACCTACTCATTGCAAACTTTCTTAGTGAACTGGGAACCATAGATATTGCCTCTACCCAATGAGGCTTTCAAACTCTAGTACAAAGGTCACACTTAAAGATGAAACTATGAAGGAATTCACAACAATGTCAAGATATGAAGGATGCCGATTACTGCTTCCACTCTTCAGTGCGATAGGCATTAAATGACAGGAGAGGAAAGATACAGGATAACCTGCAAAGCTGGCATGGATCCGCAAGCAGGGCATCCAAGCTGGCCTAGTATCAAATTATTAGAAGCATTAAGACTTGAGTAAAACTTCTAGATAAAGATTAACACACAAAATTTAAAACATTATAAAATCCCAAATCAAGCAATTCAGGAGAATATAAGAAAAATACCCCATTCACATGGTACAAAAATCTTTAAGGTATGTAGAAACTTTATTTTGAGTCTGTGTGAGGGTGGCTGGGTGTGGGTGTGGGTGTGTAAGAAGGGCAGGGAAAGCGAGATGATAAAGATAGATAATTTATATACAGATAATTCATCAAGATATATAATAGTTTCTCAAGTTGGTGAGACATGTTATACCCATGGCCATACCCAGATTAAAACATATATACAAGACCATATCATAAGTTATAAATATCCCAAAGAGCTTTAAGTTGAATACTATTCATATCAGCATCATGATAAATATTTCTACAACGCTTTAGAATATTGACCCTGAAAGTGACTTAATACACTTTCTATGAGCAGGAGGATATGAAGGACGAAGATGCTGGGTGCTTTGGCGATGGTTTTAGTAATGTGTGGTGATGAATCTTAGATGCCTATGGGCTTTGACCTCAAGAGTCCACTCTGTGTCCAATCTAGCCCCCTTGGTACACATAAATAATAGCGACTAACATGGCTGGTTATTATCAGGACACTGGGTAAGCAAACCTAGCATGATTACACAGGGGATTGTGCAGAAGTTAAATAAAAGAAGCCAGAGCTACTCACGAAAACTCAGACAAACCAAGGTTAAGCATGTAAGGAACAGAGGGTCCTATATGTCATCTGCAGATTTATAAATATTTAGAAAATGTGCATGGGTATCATGAGTCTGACAGGAAAGGAGAACAGGGGCCCGGGGCTTAAACTTCAATATGATTTTTCTTAGAATTTTACAAGTTCTGAAGCAAATATATGATCATTTCAGAGAGTATGGGGCTACAATGTGGGCACAAGAAGTCCCTGGCCTTTATTTCTATAAATGTGTGTGAGAACATCCCATTTTCCAGATCTGAATGTGTTGTCCAGACCCCTGAGCCATGATTAACCTGATTAGATGCAGAGGCATTGCTGGGCTTAGTGTGATTCCTTCCCCCCTCCCCCGTTTTATGCTGTCACACTTTCAGATCCAATTCTTTTTTAGCAAGACTCCATCATGGCAGTCCTGAGCACCACTTAGAGCCTCATATCAGGTGCTAACATTGGCTTTCCCCAATTTTAGTGAAGCTAAGATTGGTCTCAGAGATCGCATGGCAATCCAGCCACCGTTCCACGCTCCATTACCCTTGTACTGGATGGCATTATCAGCCATTGATTCCTTCTGCCTGCCTCCACAGGCTCACAGGCCTGCCTGCTCTCATTGCTGTGGCTTTGTTATGAAGAAATTTCCCTCATTAAATATTTGCCTAGTTGTATGAAAACTTGATGATTATTGAAGTTGGATGATAGCCGCACAGGGGTCTGTCATGTTACCCTCTCTATTCTATTCGAGCATGTTTGAAAACTCCTATCCTACAGATTAATAATAAAACACAAGCTTAAAACCTAAAATTTTAAACATGGCTAGAAATTTCAGGAAGGAAATGCAACAAATATTGCATCATAATCAATGTGAGAGTTGTTGGAGTCTAGGTGGCTTTAATACATTGCTTTATTTCCAGATAGGACAAAAAAATTTAGAGTTGGCCCACCTTCTCCATGGGTTCTATCTCCATGGGTTCATCCAGTATGAATCAAATACTTGGGGTGGGCTGGAGAGATGGCTCAGTGGTTAAGAGCACTGACTGCTCTTCTAAAAAACCTGAGGTCTATTCCCAGCTACCACATGGTAGCTCACAAACCATCTAAAATGGGATCTGATGCCCTCTTATGGTGTCTGAAGAGAGCAACAATCTACTCATATAAATAAAATAAATAAATCTTGAAAGGAAGGAAGGAAGAAAGGGAGGGAGGGAGGGAGGGAGGGAGGAAGGAAGGAAGGAAGGAAGGAAGGAAGGAAGGAAGGAAGGAAGGAAGGAAGGCAGACAAACTTGGGGAAAGTGACAGCCCAAGCAAGCATATACAGACTTGTTTTCTTCTCCTTTAATAACATAGCAAGACAGTGCTTTACAAATGATTTACATTGACCCAAATGTTATGATCAACCTAGACATGATGTAAATGTATTTAGGAAGAACAGGACTGGAGAGATTGCACAGCTTTTAGGAGCATATGCTGCTGTGGCAGGGAACCGAGTCTGGTTCCCAGCACCCACCTGAGATTGCTTACATTCACCTATAGCTGCAGCACTAGGGGAGGGATCTTTTAACCCTCTCCTGCCCTGAAAAGGCACTTGCACACACACACACACACACGCACGCACGCACGCACGCACGCACGCACGCACGCACGCACGCACACACACACACACACACACACATTTTTCAAAAATAAAATTGAGCTATCATGAGGTCTACACAAATGCAACAGTACTTTTTATAGCAGGTCATCAGCATCTGAAAGTGTCAGTCTTGCTGTAGAAGCAAGCTCCAAATCTAGTGTTTGTAGATACCAAAGAGGCAATTCTATTACAGTCAGAATAAAAAGACCAGGCAGAAGGGTAAACTGGTGGGATTATTTGAGGGCCAGGAGGCGTAAGACTTTTATTTCAAGTTTGGAACAGGGCTGGCATCGCTGAGAGGTATCACTTGGAAAACCCATCCTGGGAAAGCCCTTGAGAAGGAGCCCAAGCAGCACGGGTGAGTCAGATCCCTGCAAGCCACACTCCCAGAGCATCTGACCAACAGGAAAGGGCAGGGCACGGGCAGACACCAGATTCACGTCACCAAATGCTCAGTGAAAACAGAGACCAGACCTGAGCCTAGGGGAAACCCATACTGATTTCGTGTACCAAGCCCAAATGATTCCCAGCCCACACATCATACAGCGCAGCTCCACGCCTGCCCCACTAAGAAGGGACAAGGCAGAACGCCTGCGCATCCTAAGTAATGGATCGCTGTGACTGCGTGGTGACGTGGCAACACGGTGACAATTAAATGATTTTAACAGCGTTGTCAAGATGAAGGATAACAGTCTTGAAAAATGGGCTTGATAAATCACTCCCCCTCGGGCATACTCACATATTCCAGTCAGGGCATGAAATCTGTAGAACACAATAAAGTAATATAAAGTCCCTGGCCGCATATTCTGGCTTAGCACAATATTCCCTCCTACCCTATTAGGGTTACTTCTGTGCCAAGCACAGCTGGGCTCCATCTTCAACTCAGAAGTAAAATGAAACTTAAGCTCAGCTCTCTCTCATTTACTGAGCCCTTTACTGCAGTGCCCCTGCGCCCCGAGCAGATGCCAGCAAAGGATACCGAAGACCTCAACTCAGAAGAAACACAGAAGCACAATCATATGGGATGGGGGACTTACGGAGTCCAAAAGAGGGCCCTCTACCTTGAACCTCAAGCTTTTCAGGGTACAGGCGGACCCTTTATCCCAGCATGTGACCTGTCTCAGTAAGAGCTTGCCATTGGATGAGAAGAAACCTCACAGTGACAGGGGACCACCCAGATGTGTGTCCGTCTGCATGGAGCAGAAGCAGGAAGCTACTAGAAGTGACATTTAAGATGATTTAAGTTTCTCTGCCTCCAAAGTCCTGGAATGAGATGTGTTGTGTCTTTCACAAACACCCACACTCAAATCCATCACTGCTGACTGATTGCAGAGAGACTGACCTCTGAGGAAGAATTTTCTTCTTTCCCCAACACATAATGAGTTTTTTAACCTTTTGTCTTCTCACCAGTATTATGTATAGGAGAAAAACAATAGGCAATGTGGGAAAGGGGTAAATAAAATATTCGAGGATATCCAGTATGTATGTGTGTGCAAGCGTGCATGTGTGTGTGTGCACGTGTGAAGGTGTGCATTGTAAGTCTGTGCAAGCTCACTGAGCATGCAGGCCCACATGGAGGTGTGGGTGCATGCATGTGTATGTGTGTATGCGTGTGTGTGTGTGTGTGTGTGTGTGTGTGTGTGTGTGTAGAGGTCACAGGTCAATCTTAGGTGTCTTTCTCAGCCACTTCCATTTCTTTTTGAGACAGTTACTCACTTTACCTGAAATTCACCAAACAGGGTTGGCAGAATGACCAGTGGGGCTCCCCAGGGAGCCCATCTCTGCCTCCCCTGGGCTGAGATTGAGTGTGCACCACTATGCCTGGCTTTCTTTCTTTTTCAAACGTTTTATTTTTATTTATGTGTATATGGTATCTGGTGTCTGTATATATGGATATGTACACTGTATAGTATCTGCAGAAACCACAAGAAAGCATCAGACCCCCTAGCACTGGAGTAACATGTGGTTATAGTTGACAAACACAGGTACTAAGAACTAAATTCAGGTCTTCAGCAAGAGCAGCAAGCATTCTTAACTTCCAAGCTATCTTTCCCTGTTCTCTCTCCCTCACTTTTTCCCTCTTCTGACCCTGTGCCCATTCTTTTCTCCTCCTCCTCCCCCTCCTCTCCCTCTTCCCTTCCTCCTGTTTCATGGCTTCTGGGAATGAAGCTCAGGCCTCATGCTTCTGCAGTGGACACCTCATCGGTCCACCTCCCCAGCCCCCACTACAAGTCTTTGATGTTGAACCCAAGTTTCTGTCTCACCTTCTGCATACACACTTTTAAAATAAGCTGTGACTGTGCCCTTTGTAAACTGAAAACCTTATCACCTTTCTGCAAAGATCTACAGTTTGGGTATTTTTCCAAGCCTCATTCCTCAAGGTTCTTCATCTCTCATTTATGAAACTGGTGCCAGGAAAGGGTTAAAACATTCACCACTGTAGGAGGGAGGTGATTTATCATCTCAGGGACTGGTGGCAACAGAAGGGTCGATGTGCTTAACAATTCACACTGAGACACACACACCCACGCCTGTCCACTCATTCCTCTCCCATGGCAACCAGAATCCTGCCTTCACAGGGGTCTGAAAACTCCTTGACACTTAAAGTACCCTAAGCTGGCATTCACAGTGTCTACAGGGAGCAGCTGAGAAGAAAGTGGATTGTGTGCAGAGAGTGTGAACACTTACAAAATTATACAAACGCATTCATCTCAGAGCCAGCCACAACTCAGAGGCTGTATGCCGTGCATCGTGCCTCTAGCCTATGGTACCTCTTCACTTAACCTAGCATTTAAATTGTAGTATCCTTTATTACATCTCCTATCCCAAGGAGTACATCCCTCTAGGCCAAGCTCTGAACTCTATAACTTCATCATACTGACTGGTCTAAACCCTGAGCACGCAGGTATTGGATGAAGACCTCTAGAGAACTGGACTTCCCAGTCAGGAGTCTGGTCTCCAGACAAAAATGCCTAAGATCACAGCTGAGAGAGAGGGCACACGTGTGTGTGTGTGTGTGTGTGTGTGTGTGTCTGTGTGTGTGTCTGTGTGTGTGTCTATGTCTGTGTCTCTGTGTGTGTCTGTGTCTGTGTGTGTGTCTGTGTCTGTGTGTGTGTGCACACGCACGTGCGTGTGCCCACATGCATTCCTAATGAAGCAAAGGACAACCTCAGCTAACATCCCCCATGCACTGCCTACCTTGCTTTCTGGGCAGGTCTACTGATGTGCTTTCACAATCAACTGGGAATACGCATAGTTATCTGGCAAAAACTAGAGTCACATAATCTACACAATCTCAGCTGCAGGTGTCAAGGAGGTCCCATGCCTTCTGATTTCAATGCTAGTACAGAGACAAGCAGAAGAGTCAGCCCACACCTGGCGAACAGGCTACTGAGACCACATATTCTGGCTCTAGTCCAGCTTTGGCTCCTGCTCATAGATGGCCTACAAAAAGTCATTCAAACACTTCTAAAATTCATTCCCTTTGTCAAACAAAACTATCATGACTAATTTTAGGATTTAAGGTTATAATCTATGTTGTATACATGTGTAACTATGTAAGCATGTGTTCAGTCGCCAGCACATTGA
The DNA here is from genome assembly GCA_964023405.1 of Apodemus agrarius. Lineage (NCBI taxonomy): Eukaryota > Metazoa > Chordata > Mammalia > Rodentia > Muridae > Apodemus > Apodemus agrarius. The sequence goes on from OZ030015.1 coordinate 8,783,713, forward strand.
ATTAATAAATGTCAAACCACCGATCTAAAATAGTCCATCTCAATTCTACATCCCTACTCATAGACAACTGGTCTACCAATTGCACTGACCTTTTCAGTATCCTGAGCATGGTCCATCAGCATAGACCATAGAGAACTGCCATCTTGCAAGAGACTTCTAAGATAAGTGTCTGCCTCATGACTGACATCTCAATCCTCTATTAATCAGCCTTTAAGTTACAGAAGCAGAATATGCTACAGAAATATATGTTCACAAACTGTAGTCAAGTTATAAAAACAAAACTATCTCAAAAAACAATCCATCCGATAATGTCTGAGGTCTCAGTGTTGGGCCACATGTGTAGCTATCCTCACTACATTAAGCCTTCAGGACAGGGCTGGACACCCCAAATAACACACAAACCACACACAGAGGATAACTTATTTCAAAGCTACTAGAGAACTCATAGAACTTTTAAGGCAGAGTCTCATGCATCCCAGACCAGCCTTGAGATCTCTGAAGCAGAAGATGACCTTGAACTCTCAATACTCCCACCTTTGCCTGAACCCTGAGACACCACGATTGGACTGCACGGCAGAAAGCTTTGAGCAGTTTGTCAGGGTTCTCTAAAGTGGCAGAACTGAAAGAAATACATATATACATCATACATACATACGTGTATTGGATAGATAGATAGATAGATAGATAGATAGATAGATAGATAGATAGATAGACAGATATCTCCATATGCATTTACATGAGGATTTGCTAGATCAGCTTATAATATGGTCCAGTCAGCCTAATAATGTCAAACAATGGAGAAGCTGAGAACCCTGAGAATCCAGCAGTTGTTCTGTCTGCAGGACCATTATCTCAGTCTTCCCATTCTGAAGGCCTGGAGGATTTCCAGACAGCTGCTGATCTTCAGTTGGCATCAGAAGCCCAGTGATGCTGGTTCTAATATCAGTGAAAGAATGCCAGAGCAAGAGGACAGATGGACATGCCAGCAAGAGTGAAGACAGGCAGGCAGCCAAGACATTTCTTTCTTCTATATCCTTTTATCTGGGCTGACACCAGAAGACCCCACCCACATTAGATGAGTTTCCTGTGGCCAGTAGCTTGGATTTCAGTTGCTTCGAATATAATGAAGTGGCCAGCCAAAACTAGCACCATCAGAAGCAGTGCCAGTAAGTCCACATCCCTTTCCATCTGTGTGCCATTGTATCTGAGAGTTTATTCTAAAAGAAAGGGTGGTTGGATGTGTTGGACCACCAGCCTTCATGTTTGGAGATCCAGGGACAACTTATAGTTTCTATGAGACAACCACCAGCTGATGTTATTATAGTCTGAACAGGAAACAACCTCCAAAGCTCATTGTTGAAGACCCAGCTCCTAGTTAGTGGATCCAACCATTGGGAAGTGTTTGGATAGCGAGAACTGACTTAATGAATGAATTCATCTACTTATTGATTCATAAATTGATGCAAATTCTGATAGGCCTAGCCTTACTGGAGACCCACTGTAAGGAAGCCTAGTGATGCACAGGCTGGAACCTCTAAATGCATGAACCAAAACAATATCTCTCCTCCACTTAGCTGCTTCTTGTAGACATTTTCCAGTCAAAATAAACATCTAAAACTAGGTTGCAGAGGGTCCCTTCCCAAAATTAATCCCTATTTTCTATTTTTGGTTTTGTGTGTGTGTGTGTGTGTGTGTGTGTGTGTGTATGCTTATGTGTGTGAGTATGGGTGCACGTGTGTGTGTGTGTGTGTGTGTGTGTGTGTGTGTGTGTGTGCGCGCGCGCGCGCGCACTTGCATTTAGAGACCAGATGTTGATGTCAGGTACTTTCTCCATCACTCACTCTCCACCTTACTTTTTGAGACAGAGTATCTCACGGAACCTGGAGCCCAGCAACCACCTAAACTATCTGGCCAGTGAGCTCTAAGGTCTCTCTGTGTCTGGCCCTCACCCCACTGCTCTAGAGCTACGGATGCGGGCCATCGTGCTCTTCTTTTTGCAGGTCCGGGGATCTGGTAAGGCCATCACGTTCATGCAGCAGGCACTGTGTCAAGTGCACTCTCTCCCTGGTGTCCTGTTTGTCCTGTGTGTTTGCATAAGGTCCATATGCTGTATTCCAATACGTCAGGCCACTCAGAATGTTCCAAGAGCCATTCTGCAGAGTCCCCACTTTCTAAATCGGTCTCACTTTCTGTGCTTGAGACAGTGGAGAGGTACCCACTGAGCTTATCCTTGGAAGTATCAGAACCTCACAGGTAGTTGAGATATTTGGGATTTACATTGTATTTGTTATTTTTCTCATTATTGTGACCAAATTCCTGACAAGAAGCGGCTTAAGAAACGGTTGGCTTGGGCTTACAGTTCCAGAATACACCTCATGGTGAGGAAGGCAGACAGGAAGGAACATCTAGTGTCTGGCCACTCAGTTTCCACAGGAAGTGGGATGGAGCTATAAAAGCTCAAGGCCTGCCCCTTAACCCACCTCATCCAGGGCGGCTCCACCTCTGAGAGATTCCACAACTCCCGAGCAGCGAGTGTCCAACACATGCACCTGTGGGGCGTGGCACACTCAAGCCGCACCACTGATCAACTATCATCTGTGCTCTTTACACAGGAAATACACAATCCACGAAGCCAAACCATATGTGGAAATTCTTCTGAGTCACACAAGAACACCCAGTTCTGCCCCAGAAAGAAGTCCCCCTCCCCCACCTATGGGAAATGAGTCGCCTTTAAGGCGAAATGTCCTCTATGCTATGAAATTCTTGTTCTAGTTCAAAAGAGCTTTTTTCCCTGAAGCATTCATTTCTGATAAACAAAATAAATTGTCACGCCACATGCATATAAAGATTGCAGCGATGAGTCTATTAAACTCTACTTAGCAGCAAAGCAACTCAGGTGTTATCTAAATTTAGCCCTCTGGGCCGGGGATCTTTCATCCCAAAGCACAGAATCCTGCAGCATGTGCCTAGCCTCTAAGAGTTGAATAAATAGAAATACTTTTGCACAAAGCTTTAAGATTAGGTCAGTTAGAGAGCTTGACCTGGTTAGACCAAATTTGGTATGGATTTCGCAAAATATTTTTTTTCCACAAGGATGTGGTTCTTTTCTGAGAAGATAAGGACACAACCGTGGATTTAGGTCCTAAGCAGTCCACTTTGAGCTCTGGTCCTGAACTGAGGAGGTAGAGGGAGAAAGAATTGGTCTAAAAAAAACCAGTGAATAGAACAAATCATAATTCAACATCATTTTGTGCCTTTGTGCCTTTGTGCAGGTGTGTGTGTATGTGTGTGCATGCACACATGCGCACACACTCAAGTGCACATGTACACATGTGCACATGTATGTTGATGAACATGTGTATGCACATATCTGTACATGTGTGTAAGTGTGGAGGTCAGAGGTCAGCCTTGCATACCATTCCTCAGTTTCTACCCACCATGCTGTTTAAGATGGGATCTCTCATTGGGCTAGAGGTGGCCAATGCAGTTAGGCTGGCTAGCCAGTAATCCCCAGAGATCCCACTGTCTCTGTCACCCCAACACTGGGAAGACAAGCAGTGACTTGCCTTTTATGTGTACGCTGAAGATGGACATAGGTTCCCATGCCTATGTGCACCTCATTAGCTTTCAAACATTTTTATACTTTTATTATATATTGTGTGTGTGAATGCATGTGCTACATACAGTAGATATGTGGAGGTCAGGGAACAGCCTTAGAGGTCAGTTCCCTCCTTCTACCACATGATTTCTGGGACTGAATTGAGATGCTCATGCTTAGTAGCAAGCCCATTTACTTACTCATGTATTTCATTGGCACCCCAACATCAATTTTTAAATATAAAACATGTATGCAGCCATGAGACAATAGATGTCTGATACGTTATATAGGAGAGCTATGTGTAGAGATTAGAATGTTCAATTGTTCTGGTGTCTCCAGGGCTAAAACCAGGACAATATCAAGGAAAATAAGATGGATGGTTATTCTTGGAGGATACTGATTTGAATGTGATATTATAATGGCTGTTCCTAATGTAGTGTTCAGAGAAATCAAAGTTGACTCTCATCCTTTGGGGTGATACTTCCATCGGCTCAACATATTCATCATGTGGATCATTACATCAGGGCAGCTGAGGGGGTTTTCAAAGGGGCTTTTTATCTCTTTTGCTCCATTGAAACTATTCAGCTGTAAGCAGAGAAGTTCAGTGTATATCATCATAGGTAAATGGCTAAGAAATTTAGTGACTGGACCAAGACTATACTGCCAGCAGCTGAGGACTGGGTTACAATCACACTGCTCTCTTAGTCCCTAGTCCACCATGACAAACCCCAGAGCCTCCATCCGAGGACTTCCACCCCTCTACGACCACGCCCCCAGCATATGTCACACCCAACCATGCTTGTCCCTTCCCCTCTTTCCTTCCTACCTTACTGAATACATTCAGAGAAAGGAGGGTTTTTTCCTGTACACTATTTTTATCTAATCAACTAGTTCAAGGATTCCTAACTAGTTGGAAGTAGTCAATTATAACTAGTGAGTGTCAACAATCAATATCTAACTCTAAAGACAAATGATTCTAGGAATAAGACTGAGATATTGGTCTATGTATCAAACAGGGTAGGCTTTCTTCATGTCAAGAAAGAGAAGCAGACTGTCTCACCATGGTTTGATCTCTCAGGAGCTTCAGCATTCTTGGTGCAAGGTGTCCTCTGGATCCCATGGTAGTTAATATTGATTGACAGCTTTACAGGATCTAGAACTACCTAGGAGACAAACATCTGGGCATCTTTCACACGCCTGTGAAAGATTGTCTAGATTAGGTTCATTCAGGTGGGAATACTCACTGTGAATGTGGGCCACACCACTCATGGGCTGGGGTCCCAGAACACATAGGAAGAAGAGGATGAGCTGAGACGCAGCATTCCTACCTCTGTTTCCTCACCGCAGAGGCTATGACCATGCTCACCGCAGAGGCTGCCTCATGATCACACCACCATGGTGTCCTTGCCACGACAGACTGGTCCCCTGAAACTGTGAGCCAAGCAAATCCTCCCTTCTTCAGTTGTTTGACCAGGCATTTGTCACAACAAGAAATGTTACTAATACTATGGTGAGAATTGCAAGGCAGCAGCCGGCCCCATCCTGCCCTCCATGGATTCTAACATGGTCTTCTCGGCCTCCCTTTTACATCAAAGATTCCTTGTTCACATTCTTTGAATGAATACACAATTCTATTAAGGTTAGACAGCTTGGAACACATCCATGGACCAAAAATGATACTGGTTTGAGTTTCTGTAAGTGGAGTCTAAATTATAGATATGACCTCCTCAGAAAGAACAAAACTCTGATTTACCACTCTTGGCCAGCCTTGGAGAGTGGAGCATCTACTCCACAATATCTGTGAATCCATAGCAACAGGGAAAGCAGAGGAGAAGCCCAGAAGGTTGATCACACAGTAACCTATCTATAATTGACTCGTTTTCTCTCTCCTGTGGTTACACATTCAGTTTTTATCAAGCATCATGAATCTTCTTACAGTGACATGCAAGTAGCCGAAATGGAGTGTAATGATCAAGTCCAAAGAAGGAAAAGGGCCATCATGGGGCCTCCAGGGTAGGACACTAGAGCTGAGTCCTTTGTGAGCAATCAGAAGTCAAGAAAGAGGTAGACAAACAGCCCCACCCCCGAAGCCCTGCGGAAACAAAGCTGAGAGGACTCCAAAAGGTGTGGACAATGAAGAACCCAAGAGACTTAGAGTGGGGTATTGCTTTGACCACACCCACTTTTATTCCTGGATGCCATCCTTCTATTCTTAAAAACTAATGGAAAAAGCAGCCTGCATTAACTCCTTCCTCATCCCAGGAGCACACTTTCCATCAGAAACAACTTAAAGGAGGAAGGTTTGTTTAGACACAAGGGTTTGATGGAATACAGCCCATTGTAATAGGGAAGGTGTGGTGACAGGGTGTCCTGTGGCTGCAGTGGTGTCAGTGCACAACTCAGACTCCTCACATCTTGAGGGATCGGAAGTAGAGAAAAAAGTAGGTGTGTGTCTTTCTCACCTGACCTACTTCCATTTCTTCTGTCTGGGTCGTTAGCACATAGGACAGTATGACCTGCGTCAGGTTGAGTTTTTCCTCCCCAGATAAGTCTCTCCTGAAACATCCTCACAGACAGCACCAGAGATGTGTCTCCTAGGTGATGCCAGATCCAGTCAAGCTGACAGGTCGTCTCCTTCCCATCTTCCCAAAATACAAGTGTTTATATGTTATCACTACTGTTTCTAGTTTGTACACTACCAAAATGTGCTCACTGTCTTCCTCAGTGTCGTGGAGTCCAGGTCCAATTCCACACCGAACGCAAACCCTCACCTCACATCCCTCCTGGGCAGCTATGTCAAGCATGCAACATGGGGCTGACTGTTCATTAACTGTGTGCCTAACACACATGAAGTCATGGGTCCTCGCCCAGCACCACACAGACCAGGTGTGGGGATGCTCCACGGTTAGACTAGCACTGGGTGGGTGAAGATATTCAGATCCCAAGTTCAAGTCTGCCCAGCAAGTGTAAGCCCAGCCTGGGCTACGTGAGACCCTGCCTCAATAATAAGCCAGAGCTACCTCAAAGTATATCATCTATGGACCTATTCCCATGATGCTTTGCATGTGGACATAAAACCTCAGGCAAGAATCATCACACTGTAAAATGCATTTCACCCCTTGTTTTCTTCACTGAGCACTATTTCTAAGCCTGGATCTATATCTACACAAGGGATACAAGCACAGCGTCACACTAAGGAGACCCACTTAGACACCTTTTAACAGCTGCCCAGCTGCCCAGCACATAAACACAATACATTTTCCTCACCCATCTCTCCACTAATGGACACTCAGGCTATTTGAAAATGCCCAGTCTCACAAAAAATCACTACAACGAATGCCCTTGAACACATCTCTCCATGTGCAGAAAAACCACTTTCCAAGTCTTCCGATTAGAGGTGAAATTGCTGTGTCCCACGAACATACATCCTCAAATGTGTTAGGCTCTGCTCTTCAGTTACACAATGAGGCCATATTAACCCGTAATCCCAGCAGCCCGCAAGGAAGAGAGTCTTCTCCTCCCTTCAGGAAAGTCTTCTTCAAACCTAGGCCAAAGGCATATAAAGGAAAAGTCACCTGTTCACCCACTAAGAGTGAGCCTGCACTTAAACCTATCTATCTACACATTTATATCTATAGGGGTGTGTGTGTGTGTGTGTGTGTGTGTGTGTGTGTGTGTGCGCGCGCGCGCGCGAGTGTGTGTATGGTGTGTGAGAGTGTGTGTGTGTGCATGTGTGTGTGCGGGTGTGTGTATGAGTGTGTGTGCGGGTGTGTGTATGAGTGTGTGTGCGTGTGTGAGTGTGTTGCGTGTGTGAGTGTGTGGCATGTGTGTGAGTGTGTGAGTGTGTGTGTGTGTGTGTATATGAGAGAGAGAGTGTATGTGTGTGTGTGTTTGTGTGTGTGTGTGTGTGTGTGTGTGTGTGTGTGTAGGAGAGAGGGAGAGAATAAAGTTCAGTTCAATTCTCTCCTCGTGGCAGCATCATTTTGAAAGCTAACGATGCGTCTCTATTCGCCCATCTTCTGATGACTTAATGAATTAGCCACTCGCCCATAAGAACTGAACTGCTGGGATAATACATCAAAATCAAGCCAGGCACTCACGCTCGTATGGGCTGATGGATTTAAGGCGAGACCTCAGGCAATAACAGTGTTGTTTAGAAGACGAATCTACTCATAAGCGCCCCTCTGTGACAAATGACGGACTTGGAGGCGATTCACAAGGTCCAGGTGGGAGCGGCTTCAACTTAATTAAACTTTGAAAACATAATAGAACTCAAGGCAGTACATCAATTTCTGGGTCCCCCTATCAAAAAGCACATGATATCCTTAATAGGTCGGCCATATCCGATTCTTGGGACTGTACTAGATCGTTAGCTAACATGCACTATTCCAGCAGCCCTGCATCTTGCTGGAGCCAAGGCCACCTCTGCCTCCTTTCTCCTGCCTCCATGTTTGGTCACTAGTCCACCCAGGCAGGAAGGGAACCCTGACTGCTTCTACTGCCATTGCTTTACTATGGGTCCTACCAATGCCCACCCTGGTGCTTCACACTTAGTCTCTGCAGCTCTGAAAGCCTGGCATGCGGGCTACCAAGTGTCACCCATCCTTTATCTTGAGACCAGGCTGAAACTGGCCTAGTAGGCTAGACTGGCGGGCCAATGAGCCGGAGGAAACTGCACCGTTTCCAGCTCTACCGCACCGGGATTATGATCGTGGGCCATCGCGTGCTCATCATTCTACATTTTATATTATTTTATGTGTGTGAGGGTATGCGTCCACCACATTGCATGTATAGAGGTCTAAGGACAGCTTGCCAAAGTTAGTTCTCTCGCTCTGCTTTTGGGATCAAACTCCCCATGTTTGGTAGCAAGCATCTTTGCATGCTAAGCCATCTTGCTAGCCCACATACTCAGCTCTATTTTTTTTAACCAACATTTTGGGATCAAACCCATGTCCTTTTGTTCTGAATCAAGCACTTAACCTGTGTAGCATCTCCCCAGATCTCCAAACATCCTCAGGACCCATGAAAGTCACAGCCCATGTAATCCATAGCTCCAGGACACCCTCAGCTCACAAAGGACCTCGAACACAAAATCCAAGCTCAGCTGCTGAGTCACGGAGACACCTCATCCACCACCCCACCAACGCCCCAGCACCCCGGTTCAATGGCTCCCAGATGAGGGCCATACTGCCTGAAAGTGCTGAGTCACTCAACTTTTAACTTCCACCTGTCTCATTTTTAAACCTCATGCTTCCAAACAGGTGCCTTTCCCGGGAATGCTTGAGAGACCCAGTGATGACGGAGAGGAGAGTGGACACTTGTGTGGAGCTGTATACATGAAGACATGACTCTCACCTTAAAAGGTTGAGAGGAAGCTAATTCTAGGACCCAATAAGGACAGTGAACTGTTAACATGCATTTCAGTTAACCAAATAGTGCTTTGCCTTTAGGTGTAGAAGCTACATGTCTGTCTGTATATATATGTATATGTGTATGTATGTGTGTATATATATATATATATATATATATATATATATATATATATATTCTAAACCATTTACCTGATGGTCACAAAGATGCTTGATCACATACAGCTCTGAAGGGGCTCAAGATCCCTCACAATAACATAGCTCTTGATTCGAAACATTCCAACCTATATACATCACTGAGATTCTAATCAGCCCCTCAGCCTCACAGAAGGCTCAGTGGAAGCTGCTGTTCTTCCCAAGAACTTTCATTCATACACTAACTTCAGAAACACACACACATGTGCACACACAAGCACACACACACACACACACACACACACTTGTGACTCACCCTCAGATGCTTACATAGTGGTAAGAGTCATTGGCTACGGAAGAGCATCCTGTGAGAGCCAACTGCTCCAGCGAGGTTAACCCCAGTGGGCTGGAGGAAGGCACCCCATGCCCAACCCCACAGCCAGTCAGCGACAGAGTGTATAGTAGTGTCCTGGTTCCTTGAGGAGAAACTGAGTCAAAAGACTGGTGTGAGCCTTGTGCATCATATCTTCCAAAACCCTTCCAGGTGCTTTATTTTGTTGATAAGGAACCACAGTCTCTACCTCAAGAACCGAAGAACAAAAGCAACCGTGGCCTCGCCTCATCTAACAAAGTGGCGGCTAGCACTGATGCAAAGGCCGGCTCAGAAGGGGTAAGAGAGCAAGCAGTTCCTCTGAACTAAATGAGTATCCATGGCCCAGGAACACCAATTCCAAAATGCTCCAAATAGCACTTTCTAATGTGGAGGTGGTTAGCCGAGTCCTTACAGTCATGGAACAAAAGAGAGTTATAAAACAAAACCCTTGGGGGAGTGGGGGGTGAAGACAGCTCAGTGCTCAGAAGCACTTGCAGAGAACTCAGTTCAGTTCCCAGCACCCATGGCATGCAGTCTGTAACTCCAGCTCTGAGGGTCTCTGATGCCCTCTCCTGGCCTCTAGGCACACCTGCACACAAGGGCACACTTGTGAGCACACAAACACACACAAAATTAGAAATATAATAATATCTGTATCTAAACCAAACACTTTTCAAACACATTGGTGAAGCATCGACCAGGCTGCGGAACTTCAGAAAAGCATGAAGCCTTTGCTGCAGGCCCCGTGCTGTGGATGGCGTCCTTAGCTTGGGGACGCTGACACATCCCCAACAGTTCATCTGTTAGTCACGAGGATGGCAGGCCAACCGATAAGTGGTGAGAGGGTGGAGGTGCTTGTATTAAAACATCTTTAGGAAAACCATCACTCTGTACCATGGATATAGGCCAATAAGAGAGGAAAGAAGGGGCTGAGGGAAAGATGGAGTCACAGGAGTGGAGGGAGGGAAGGGAGGGGGGACAACAAAGCACCACAGTGGGGGAAAGAGACAAAACCCAAAATAATGTGGCTCTGGGTCTGCATCATTTCAACTCCCCATTCTCAAAAAGTCAAAAAAAAAAAAAGGCAAACAACCTCTTAGACTATTTAATATCTTTTTCCAGGACTTCGGCTCACATTGGCAACATTACAGATCTGACTATGCATTTTGCCATTTCTACATGATATTTGAAATCTTTTTCTAGGGAGGAAAAATATCAGTTGCTTTTAGTAAGAGCTTATACAGACTGCTTTATCTCAGTAAATCCTCACAGGGATCTGAAAAGGGGTCAGACGTGTGACCCCTGTCTTGCCAACACATTAACAGATCCCACAGGGGATAATAATTGTCCTGCAGTCCCCATCTTATTCAGAAGCAAGGAAGGGGTTCACCTGGGACCCCAGGCTTGCACGATCCCTAGCAGGTGGAGAGCAGCCACTAAACAGCTATGAGGTGCTTTTGTCTTTTAAAGACAGAGAAGCAACATATTTCAGCTGTGATGATTGGAATTCAAGGAATTCCCTCTCAGAGCCTCCCATCACCTGCATGTGGCTGTCATGGCTCCAGACACCTCGCTCCCAACAGAGAACTTTAAGATGGAAAGGCCTTGAGTAAATCCCTTGTTCTTGGCTGGGGACAGCAGGCTAATAACTCACCTGTAAGGCAACTCAGCCCTATGAACTGTCAAGTGGGGTCGCTACCTGCCTGGCTGGGCTAAGGATACCCTGACATATCCCGTTGACTAACGTGCCTGGCACGAGCCAGGGGTTAACTCGTGGTAATCTCTCCCACACATTGCATAAGTACCCAGCCTCCTACTGCCCAATTTTATCACTCTTATCTCCAGCACTGCCCGATGAATTACAGAGTGGGGGTCCTTTTCAAAGCATTTCCCGCTGATCTCCTTTAGGCCAGTTTATGTTGAACACTGGCCACCAGGGCTGCAAGATAGATCAGGGTGTTGGGTTTTTTTTCTATTTGTAGGCAACCCCCTAAAGAGGACACTGCTTACCCCACAATGGTAAGATTGTTATTAATGCATGCAAATTTGAAAGCCATGCTGCCTTTATTAATCCCTCATTGAAGTAAATGGCATCAAAGTCAGCGGAAAAATCGCTCACTCACAAGAACAGCTAGCTATCCCTGTGTCTCACCCAAAGACTGACTGACATGAAGAAGAAATCTGTTCCTGACAGTAGCTCCCATGCAGGAGCCCCAGTCCAGGCTCCAGCACTTCTGAATCCTCCGTGCGCCTACCTGCTCTGTCGAGCCTCATGAGGTTCCTATTCTTCAGGAATATCGATAATCACTTCATGACCTCAACCAGGTTCTTTGTGAGTCAGGGCCTCCCTCACACCAGGCAAGCACTCTTACCCTGAGCTATATCCCCTCTCCCCAGATGTCTTTTAACTTTGAACTTCGCTCTATAGCCCAGGTTAGCCTTGTCCTTGGCATCACTCTGGGCAGCAGTCACTTTGAGGTGAAAGGTCACAGGATTCGGCACTGACTGAGCAGTGCGCACTTCGGAGCAGAGAACCCTTCTGCCTGTTCCACCCTCCTCACCACCTCCTTCAAAGAAAGTGAGACCGAGGAAAGAATTTGGAGAGGGAAGAAGCTTTATCAATGTCACACAAGAATTCGGTGATGGAGCTCAAGTTCAAATTTGGATCACTCTGCTGCTGCTGCTGGAGCCCATGATCTTGATCACCCATTAAAGCGTTCCTTATCTGGTATTCATCACATGGCCGACAACAGCAGAGAATTGATGACAGCCACGCTGTTTGGGATGTGCCAGCACGCCGCCTTATTCCCACCTGAGAAGCAGCGTGCGCACGGGCTAACAGGCAAGCCTCGGCTGGATTGGATGGGGACCTAGAAAATATCACAGCACCTCCAACAGCCTTGCCCTTTGCAGGCCATTCCGCCTGCCTCCTGTTTGCCAATTATCTGAGCAGCTCTGTACTGCAACAAGGCATAAATGGAGTAATGAATTGAGATGCAGGTTTCATAAAAGTGATTAACTGCTAAATTCCAGTTCAGCTAACAGTTCAATTATCCCATTTTGCATCTCGGCTTTCCATCCAATTCTGCATTCACACAGCCCCAATCACCGAGGCACCTACAGCCTCGGCATTACCATTAATTAAGCCATCGCTCTTCCTAGGAATCTGTCCACCCTCACTCGTGAGATGGCTTTACAAATCGGGGTATGAAGGGAGAGCTTTTGAGTAGCAAATATAGCAATTCCAGGATGGGGATTCACCCAAAGTGTATTCAGTGGTCCCCACTGTGGGTGCGATGAGGGTAGGGGGCCTCTGTCCCATCGCACAGACGTGGAAGGCAGAGGGCGGCTCTCAGGAACCCGTTCTCTCCTTCCACTGTGGGTTCCCAGGATGAAACTTGGGTCTTCAGGCTTGTGCAGCAAGTGCTTTTAACCAATGAGCCATCTCCCTGGCCCAGTACATAGTTATCATTTTACTTTGTTATTATTCGGCCACCTCAGTGCCCCCTCCTCTCTTGCTTCCATGCTCATGGTCCCTCTTTCTAATTTCATGCCATATGTATCTCATTACCTCCCATTTCTACTTTCATGTCCTATACTCACACACAAGCAGATACATACACACATACACATACAGACAGACAGACAGACACACACACACACACACACACATGAGTATATGAGTAGCTACTCTGTATATAAATTTAAAGCTATGTTTCTCATATGAGAGAAGACATTCAGTACTTGTCTGTACCCACAAGAAGTCCCTAGTCCACTCTAACTAGCCAGCCCTTGATGTTCAAACCACAAGACTCAGTTTCCCCAAAGCAGCATTTGCTGCTCATAGCTCAAGTGTTCTGAATTCAACAAGGCATGGGATTGCCAGTGTCTCCAGCCTTTTGAAAGATAGAACAGCACCAACCATATAGTTACTGTTTATCTGAGACAAGTAGTTGGCCCCTGTTCAACTCCCGGGTCTCCCTCTGCTGGCTGCTGGCCTGACTCTCCAGAATGGCACAGCCAGTCTTGCCCGCCATCTTGGCAGGATGGAAGAATAGGGGTAAGTTTCAGATGATTTTTTTAATAAGAAAATAAAATTTGAGTTATATCTTCCTATCTGTTGTGGACAGTCATTCACGTCTGCTCCCTCAATTTTGCTCATCAACGTGTCAGTTTGGAAGAGATAATTACTGATATTCTGTGGACACTCTGTGGAGCCAGGCACTGTTTTTAAACACTACAGTCAAAGTTCTGCAAGTTTGTTTTATTGTTATCTATGTTCTCTAAATACCAGAGAGGCTGAGCAGTTGACATAGGGTCACACGGCTATGAAGAAGATGGCCCAGGCCTCAAAGTCCAATCTCAAAACAATATTCTAAATGGCATATACCCAGTAAACAACTCCTTAAATATTATTTTGGGACAAAATGAATGGATACATGCATGTATGGACAGATAAGGAGATGTACCAGCGGACAGTTGGATGGATGGATGGATGGATGGATGGATGGATGGATGGATGGAGAAATGGATGAATATATAGAAAAGTGTGATGGCTTTATTCCTTAAATGGCCAGGGCATACATTAATTACATGAAAACCATATTCCACAAAGCCTTTATGACTAGAAGATGGTGTTCCCAGAGACATGTTTTTCTCCCAACACTTACATCTAACAGGATACTCATGTCCCTTATTTATTTCCAAGCAATGTGTGACACTCCCAGGAGCTGTTGGGTGAGCAGGGACATGGGGGAGGGGTCTTCACATGCACCATCCACAAAGAAGAAAGCATCACAGAAGATATGAGTCACACATCTCTCCCTGACACACAAGCCCCCAGTACCTTCATGAAAATGCACAGACTAGACCAGCAGCAGCATAGCTGTGACATAACATGTAGGTGCCAGTCCAGAATTCTTGATTATGAGGCTCCCTTGCCATGATTAAGCATAAACAGCTCCTCTTCGGATGTCTTGTTCTCTGTGTTCCCATTATCTCCAGGTGCACAGGAGGCAGCTGCATTGGCTGGGGGAAGGGAGAACCATGCTATATTTTTCCTGCCAATGCATGAGCTGTGTTCTCCGTCATTTATAACTGTGGCTCCCTGCTGGTAACCCAAGGCTCCTCTCTCCCTCCCACACCAACTCTGTAGCCCAAGAGATTTCTGTAGGGAGTACCCTCTTATGAATAAGAAGACTTCTTTATCAGGGCCTCTTTTCTTTTCTGGAGCCGGATGCAGACCAGAGTAAGCACATATAAAACATATGAATCTCCACAGCAGACTTTATGAACACACATGGAGAAAAGGCTCAGTGAGACCCAGGACTATATGTCACCTAAGAAGACTGGACCTTAACTTTTCTGCAAAGTCTGTGTCTAGGCCACATAATTCATTGCTTGTGTGCCATAGATATTTCCAGCTCCAAACAGGCAGGCCCAGCGCATACCAGAAGCACTCTCACACACAGACATCTCTGTCCTTCTTAAACTCCTGTCAAGACTCTTTGATGTGTGCCATTTGAATTTCAGGAAGAACAAGAACCTGAAAACAGGGGCATCTGTTCTGAAGTCAAACACACCCAAGAGTGAACTCTGTCTCCATAATGGCTTTGTGTGCAGTGAGGTTCAGTTGCCTTTAAAGGTTTTCCAAATGCTTTGTGAGCATTCAGACAGAACATAAAAGAGTGATGCACCTCTTAACCTCTCAGATGGTGATGGGCAACATGTACAGTGGTGGTCCTGTACAATTATACATACAGCTCTGTACATTTATATAAGGTTCCACTAAGCCATTGCTATTCGATTCCATGCATATAGAATCATATATGTTTATGGTTTATATGCATATGTTTCCATACATTTGTATATGTTTCTAAAGATAGAGTGTGTGTGTGGTTGTTGTTTCAAAGGCTCTAACAAGTACTAGAAGATGCATGTTTATAATTTAAATACATGGAACTGTGTGATCATGTCTATGTAATTATACATCTGTACTGTACTGAGATAAGGTCATATGTCTCATCAAAATGACATCATATGCCAAATGAAAGCTACAAGTTACAAGGAGATCACAACAAGAGCTGGATGGTTCCAAGAACCTAGAAGACCCTGTGATGTCACAACACCTCATGGAGACGGAGGGGTGCTGCTATAAACAGAGTTCCTGCCCTTCAGGCCATGGCAGCAGAGCACATGTCACGTGCACAATGACTGATCTCTGGGCTGCTTTACAAAGTTGTTGTGTTATACTGTCACTGCCGACTTAAAAGTATGTCCTTCCATTTACAGAAGGAAAGTTTACTGTGAAACATGCTCCATGGGCTGGAGAGCCAGCTTAGTCCTTAGAGGCTTGATTACCTTGCAAATACTAGGACTTCAGTTGGATCCCCAAAGCCAATTTGGAAACAAGCCTGGCCTAGTGCTGTGAGCCCAGAATCCCAGCGTTAGGGAGGCAGATCTCTGCTGTTCCTGGCCCACCAACCTAGTCTATCCATATCCCAGGGAGAGCCCTGGCTCAAAAAACAAGGCAGACATTGGCTTCTGCCCCACGTGTTTACACACACACACATACTCACAAATAAGCACCTGCACATATACAAACACACTTGCACATACACGCACAAAAAGAGTTCACCTATTGATTAAAAAAATAAAAACGCCCTTCTAACCTTTCACGCAAAGACAATTTGAACTCCTCTGATCAGGACAGTTGCCCCCCAGCTGCTTCTAAATGAGAGTTAGTTCTTGTTCCAGTCTGAGCAGCAGGAAGAGGGACTTGGGGACGTCACGCAGATTGCTGCTTGGCTTGAACATAGCAGTTAACTGTGGGCTGACCCAGGCAGAAGCCAAAGGCTCATTCAAGGTCACGGCTCAAAGAGGAACCTTCGGGCAGATCAACTCAGAAAGAGGCAGCCTCCTGCACCTGCTTCCCTCGTGTGTGACCTTGATTGTGACCCTGCAGACCTTGAGAGCTGCTTCTAAGTGCCAGGCCTGCTTCCTACAGCCCCTCCCAAGCACCAGTTCCTCCTGAAGGCTCCATCCCTGCCCCTTCTCCGTGACTCCTGCGTGAATAATGAGTTCTAAATATATTTTCTTGTTCTAAACCATTTTTCTTTTCCCATGCTAAATGACCAGGCTTGTGTATGTCAGCAGGAAAACGTGCCCTGCTTCTCCAAAGGATGTAGAGATAAGGTCACATGGACTTCCCAAGCGCCAGAAGGAGCCCTGTGTCACCGACTCGCAGCCGGGAGTAGAAGCGCCTTCACTTCACACCTTTAAGCAATTACTACTCCGGCCCCAAGCCTCCCAATTATTTTTTTTTTAAAAAATGCAGGATGAAGAAGGAATTACCATTTATTATTTAGCATGAGAACCCAGGGCCAAGTTAGTGGGAGAATTCTTTTATTTCTGAGGCCTGTCAGGATCATCCACCAGCACTGAATTAAGCAGGTCCTGTTAGCCACAGAATCACCCACTACCTGCCTCTCTTCCCGTGTTTCCTGTAGCCAGCATTGAGAAGATGGGGACATGAAAGACAGCACTGGACATTGATGTTTCCTATTCTCCCACTGCTACATGCCCTCCTAGGAAGATAGGACTTTCAGGGTGAACTTGTTTTCTTGAAATCACATCGGACCTATGGGAAACATGGCATGCAGACTCTTTCCCACATGTCAGACCTAATTCTTCAAACATTAGACAGACCCACAGTCACTGTTATGACCTTCAGAGTGAAAGTCATAGCAATGGTGTTTGTAAAGGCCCTTTGGCGGAAGAGACATGTCCAGAGATGGCAGGAAGCATCGGAGTGCCCCAAAGACAGCTCCCCAAGCACTGAATCTGGAACTTTCCTGACGTACATCATTCAAACAACCTCAAGCAAATTTTTTTTAGCTGCCTGACTGGGCTTTTCTCAATAGGTGGGCGGGGCACCTGCCCAGGGAGCAAAAGCCTGGAATGCCTAATCTTCATTGTCTACCTAACAAGATCTAGAGGCACCACCTAGGGAGACAAATCTGGGCACGTCTGTGAGGGATTTTCTAGACCAGGTTAACCCTCCACTAACCTAACCGTTGGTCTGAATCAAAAGGAGAGAATGCTCTGCTTCCTGACGGTGGACACAGTGTGACAAGGTGCTTCACGCTCCCACCCACATGACCTTTTCACTTCCATTCGACGGGACGCTCCCCTGGAACTGAGAGCCCGAGTAACCCGTTCTCCCTAAAGTTGCTTCAGTTGGTACTTTTTTTTTCTTCCTTTAGCATAAGACATACAACTAATGCAGAGCCCTTAAAAGCACTTGTTGCAAAGTGCCTTGGATGGAATCTAGCAGTCCTGTGATTCAGTGGGGTCCACTCCCTGCCCCGAGGGTGATCCAGTAACCTCAAGACAGAGGAATTTCCTCTTCTATGCCAATCCTCAAAGATACAAGCCTCTCATCCCATCTCCCCGGACTATGCAGAGAACGGGGACCTACATTTATTAGTTGCTCTGAAAGAGGTCCTTCCCTCTGCGGCGTTACCTGGACAGATCGTGGCCTCGCTTGAGTCTAAACATGCTGCCAGGCTGACAGACCTTCTCTCTGGTTTCCCTCATGCCCCAGCTTGAGCCAGGAGATAACCAAAGAGGTCACTTTAAATTACAAAATGACAAAGGACACCCTGATCACTAGCAAGCTTCCTCTCTAGGGAAGCTCAGATCCTCCAAAAAGCTGGACCAGGGAGGCTCCCTCTGCCTTCTGGAGGCCTACACTGGCAAGCTGATGGCTTGCCCATCAAAGCGTGTGTGTCTGTGTAGGAACTGGAGAACAGCTTGTCTCCACAGTCTAGTATAATTACCACTAAATGCTCCAGAAACTTGGCAGTTTTGAATTCCATCCCACCCATGACTGACGTTCCTAATTAATACTATTGTTTCTCTCCTCTGGCTGAATTCCCTGAACGCCAACATGCAGGGCATAGACTAAAAACAGACATTAAGGGAAATAACATCAGCGTTCATCTCTAGCAGAAACCGATACAGTGCCTCCATGAACGATGTGGGAAGGTCTCTGATTCCCATGCAGGAGAGACCCACTTTGCCTGACCGCCTCTCTCCTCCCACGGGAGCCAGAGGGTCACCCTTGTGACCTTCTTCCTTGTGGCTCTCTACAGTTAGATTCCAGCCAGCACTTCTGAGGGACGTGCACTGTGGGCTTCTTTATTCTTTTGCTTTGCTTTTAAGTTCCAGCTCAAAACTTCCAAAATCGACCTTCCAGTGCAGTGTACATGAGGAACGGCAACCACTGGGTCCATTATAAACAGGAAGTGCACCTCGAACAAAAGGAGTCATCTCACAATCTGCTTCAGAAGCTTCTGGGGGTGGCTGTGAGTCACCGCAGCCAGCATCTGCAGATGGCTCTGTTGACTGGCTGGGGTTGTGTCCAACAGTGCCAGAGCCTAAGCAGGCCGAAGATAGGACCATTCTCTGGCACCTAGCCCTTGCGTCCCTTCCTTGGTCCCTCTGAGCCATAGATCTTTCCACTGTAATGTGAATGCTAGCAATACAGATACGACAACGCTGACTGCATCACGATGAGGAAGTCATGTGGCTCCTGTGGACGCCACCAGAGAGTAAACAGATGCTAACTTTACCTAGTCCTAGGCACAACTAACTCACACCCTTGTTTGAGGGACACGTCTGGGACATGAGCTACGGATTAGGATCACTGTAAGCTTGTGTGGTTAAACAAATAAGATGGAGTATGTGGTCCCCAGAAGAGGAGACAGTTCAGGACCAACACCGCAATGTCATGACGTACATCTCATACTTTTGTGTTTGAATAATGCAAGAAATTGGACACACAGCTTCGCCCAGTAGTCCAGGCCTTTCAGCCCAGCTACTTGAGAGGCAGTGGTCGAGGGAAGGAGATCATCTGAAGATATAGAGCTTCTTGGACAGCTTAGTGATCCCTCTTCCCCAAATAAGGGACAGAAAGCTGGAGATGCAGCTCTGTGGAAGAGCCCTTGCCTGAACCCCCCAGTGAGAGGCAAGGGGTGTAGCACAGTGGTAGATCGCTAGCCCAGCTTGCAGTGGCTCTGAGCTCTATCCCCATCACCACATTCATGAAAACAGAAACTTAGGAGTAAAACCAGATCCTGTGGTTTGCATCTTATCTTTTGATAACAACAGGCTCTCACTCTGTAGCACAGGCTGGGCTCAAACTTGAGTCCCCCGCTGAAGCAGGCAGCCTGGTGCTATAGTCTTAAGCATACAATACCACACGCAAGCTTTGATTTACCCTATTGGTCAGTGTTGAGTTCCCTGTGGGTGTGGCTGAAGGCTGGCTCCACCCACTCAGCTTTTCAGTTCTTGCTCCCTCCTTACCTTGGTCAGTTAAAAACTCTTCTATCCTCCAAGAGCACCTGAACTCATGTAGCATACATACACACAGATACACACATGCATGTTGATTTAGAATAAAACTAAAGATATATAAAAGAAATCTAAAATGGAATTAATACTCATTCTGCTGAGGTGAAGTAGATACTGCATAGAATTAGCCACTGATGTGACACTGGTGACACTGGTGACAGCTGAGATGCTCAGTAGTAAGTGATCATCATTGTTATCTCATCCTAGAATAGTCTCATCACCACCAAAAGAAACATTGCACATACAAGTTCCTGTACCAAGAGAAGAACTGTGTTGTCACAGGACAACCCTGAGGACTCTTTCTGGTCTTCACACCATAATTTTTTGTCCTTATTTTTTCCATTTGTTTTGCTTTCTGACACCGAGTCTTACTGTGTAGCCCAGGCTTACACTCTCAATCTTCCTGTCTCAGCCTCTCACATCCTGGGCTGGCAGGCCTGTCACCAGGCCTGAGCGCTTTACACCTCACTTTTGTACTCAGGAGCCACGCCTCCATCACACTTTGACATCTGTAAGTGAGCTCGTGACCTAGGGCTGGGACAGGTGGTCAAGTGATCTAAGCTCCGTGTCCTGTAAGAACTCACTCTCCAAATCAAAAGTCACAGGCTTGTGGCTGTCGTTTCCTGGGGGAAAGCCAGACATAACATAAGGACTGTGCAGACCAATGCCTCTGGTATCATCAGTGCGTCCAGTTCCCTAGTACTATGGGAGGAAGCCTGTACCCCTGGGCCATCAGTGAGTGATACTAGAGCACACTTTGGTTGTGTTCAACCTAGTTATAGTTGAGAATCCTGCCAACTATCATGTAGGTGCTCAGACAATACCAACAGACACCATGGTTAATAGAAGGGCTCTTTCAAAATGAATTTTATAACCATCAATGTGACCTATACCACCAATTCCAACAACGCTGTTTCTAACCAGACCACAGAAATCCACATCCAGAGAGGTGAGAAGAGATCAAGGAGCAAAGAAGACCTGGAGAGTTGCCTCAGTCAGGGAAGCTCTTGCTTTGCAGGCACAAGGGTTCAGTCTCCAGAGACCCTATAGAAATTGTCAGCATGGTGATATGCATTCGCAATTCAAGCCCAGGGGAGGCAGAAACAGGTAAATTGCCAGGGCTTGCTGTGTAACCAAATGGTGGTCTGGATTCAGAGAGACCCAGTTTCCAAGAAAGTGGACTGCCTTCCTGAAGTCGATACCCCAGGTTCTCTTTGAGCCTTCACGTGAGCATGAGATACACACACACACACACACACACACACACACTTCTTGAGTTAAAAAGGAATACCAGCAGCATCAAATGCTGGGAAGGTGAAGAGGTTTACATGTCCAATTACTTCAGGTTACCAAGATAATAATGAGCACTCAAGCATGTTAAACCAGGCACGAGAAACCCAGATGAGAGGAAGGAGAGGAGGGGCCTGCTGTCAGCAACCTGTCACACATGCAGGAAGAACAGTGACATCTTCATAGCAGTGGAGAGAAAAAGGAGAGCAAACTGGTTCCACTAAATGAAGAGTTGTGTGAGGCCCACCCACCTGTCAGTTCTCCAAAGCCTTCCAAAGCTCCACTTCCACCTGAAGAGAAAGCTGATCTACCCTGTTTAGACTCCCAGATAGGAAGTGGGTGGCTTCCTGGAGGCGTGGTGAGCTTCTGAGAGTACTTCCCAGCAGCACTCGTGGTTAGCTGAACCACCTTTGATGCTGTGGGCTTCACCCCAAGGCCAGCTCTCTCTCTCTCCCATCTCCAAGGCTGCTCATGAATCTTCGGAAGCAGATACAATCTTTGCTTCAAGGTTGATTCCACCCAAAGTTCTCAGAATGACCCTAATTTTTTATTTCAGAGTCCTTTTGAAAAGTTCTCTTTAAAGCATACAACTTCGTGATGCAGTTGCTTTGGTTTTTATTCCCTGCTGGACAAAGTGCTATATTTCAGGAAATGCCTCATTAAGAAAGCAACCAACACCTCCCTCCCCCCATCCATTCGCTGAAAGCAGTCCAGAGGCTGATTGCTCAGTCCTTGCAGGGCTGTCCTTGCCATGGGCGGTTTCTCGGCATCAATAAACTCAGCCTGGCTTCTCTGGAACACTGGATCTTCTCATTAACAGACACGGCCCCTTGACCAACCCAGGGAGGGAAGAATATGGCTGTGCCTTTTTCTCGTTCTCCTTTTGAAATCTTGGCTTGGCGACAGAGCTAAGCAAGAAGAAAAACTAATCCTAATGCAATTCCCCAGCAGAGACATAAACTCGAAAGGAAGTGTTGAAAAGAACAGCAGAGATCAGTCAGGAAAGGAAGACATAGAGAGTTTGATCAAGCCCACGAACACAAAGAGGATGTATGCAGTTCAAAGCACACTTTATAACAGTGGCTGTGTCCCAGATCAGAAGGAAAAAGAAAGCAATCTCAAGAATTTTGAGAGCTTGACAGCTGATGGCCCACATTCAACTCTATCCATCCTGTAAAATTAACAACGGATGGGGACCTGGGGAGATGTTTCAGGTGGCAAATGCTCTCAGCAATGTGAGGACTGGTATTTGGTCCCTAGCACCTTCATGAAGCCTGTCCCAGTGTGGCAGTCCTCCTATGATCTCAGTGTGGAAGGCACAGCCAGGGGACTGCCCAGGGCAAACTGACTGGCCAGACAAACATAACCCGGAAAACTCCAGGTTCAATGAGAGACCTCCACCTCAATATCTAAGGTGATGAGCCACCAAACATGACACCTACCTCATGTGCACATGCACAGACTGGCTTTTTAAACAGAGAAGGTGTCTTGTCCTGGGAAGAGGTGAGGAAGCCTGTTTGTCAACGGTCTTCATCTACTTTTGAGAACTCTAGATCATCCCTCAGTGGAGCTGGCCAAAGCCCCAAGGCCACATGCTAGCAAATACTCCCCTTAGTTCATCTGTGTTTAAACAGAAGACTCAACAAAACATACAGGCCAGCCCTCAGCCCTGCTGAGAGATGTTTAACACACACACACACACACACACACACACACACACACACACTGAGTCAGAAACTGAAGAAGAGCTGAGCAGGCTGTTCATCTTGAATGGCTGCCTGAGATCAACTGGTGTCCTGAAGGCTGGCCAACAGCAGCCATCTCTCTCCCACTCTCACATTTTCAACTAACTTCTCAGGAGTCTTGAGCAGGAAGTGTCTGGGTGTCTGTCTCCTCAGGGAAGTGTTTGCCTTGAAAGCATGTGGACCTGAGTTCCATCACCAAGAAGCACATAAAGAAAAGGTAGGCATGACGGCAGGTGCCTAAAACCCAGCACTGGAGAGGCAGAGACAGGAGGACTCCAGGGACTCCTCAGTCAGCCAGTCTCACCTGCTGGGTGAAGACCCCCTCTCAAAACCAAGGTGAGGAAAAGAAGACAAGGTTGACCTTTGGCTTCCACGTGCTCATGTACACACACACACACACACACACACACACACACACATACATACATGTACACACACACACACACACACACACACACACACACCATACAAGAGCCATGGACTGCAATCATATCCTTCAGGTACCCAGCCATATCTAATCTTTCTTTCAAATAGACACCCCACCCCAGGACATTATCACTTCACCCACGTCCTTACCCATGTCCTTCCATGCAATCAAATCCACACATGCATCAAGTGTCTTCATTCCTGTGTGTCCATTGCTTTATCTTCTCCCCACACACAGTGGGATGAGGCTTCAAAGGGACAGACAGATCAGTGCCGCCTGGTTTACTCTGTACCTACCAAGTTTAACACTGGACCCACATGAGTTGCTTTTCTAGTTGCTGTGACAAAGGACCTGAGCAAAGCCATTTAAGGGAGGGTCTGTGTTGGGTCTCAGTTCTAAGGTCCAGTCCGTCATGATTGGGAAGCCATGGTGGCTCCAGCGGGGAGCAGGGGGTCACATGGTCACACAGCACTCAGAAGCAGAGAGAGGTGGGTGCTGGGGCTCACCTCACTTTCTCCTTCCACTGAGCTTTGGACACCAGCCCATGGAACGGTACTGCCCAGAGGGACAGTGGGCCTTCCCACCTCAGTTATCACCGTCTACGATCTTCCTCACGGACATGTCCAGAGGCTTGCCGCCTGAGCAATCCTAAATCCTGCCAAGTGAATAGTCAGGATCAACATCCGGGACCAGAGAACTACAGACTAATGCGAAGACAGTTGGCGGAGCAAGTGCCTAGTGAGAATGGAAGGAGCCTGCGACCTCAGAGCCTCCCTTAGCTCTGTGTTCTGAGCCCTGGGTGGCAGATGCTTACCTTTGTTTTGTGGGTAACAGCATGACACAGAGAGGAGGGACATGGAAACAGGGTGATGGGGCTCCACTCAGGCATTTGCTCCACAGGTAGGGAACCTATGCCGAAGCACCTCACCCTGGAGAGCACCTCCCCTTCTCTCTGGCCGCCACCACTCAATGCTGACCGTCCAGCCAGCTCATAGGAGGCTCTATCAATCAGACCTACCCCCCAAGCCTCCCTCGGGCACGCCCTCGCTCTCTTGTGTGAGAGCAGCCCTGCAGTTGGCGTGGCTGAAAGATCTCTCTTGTAGAGTCTGACAGACCCAAGCGGGTGGCAGTTTTAACAGACGTGGTTTGATTAGCACCCCATTGACGTTTCCACGGTTCAAATTCACTGCTCACATACATACCAAAAGGCCTTTGAGAACGTGCCTCTGAGAGACTGAGGCATGCTGACATCAGCTTCTACCTCTGCAGGCTCTAAGGATTCCGAAGGCCTAACAGAGTTCTGCCTGGCTCTGGCAGGCAAATGGCATAAGGCTTCCAAACACAGTCGGCCAGGCCCTACTGTGAGTGCTGCACAGGAAGGCTGAGGCGCTCTGTAATTCCCAGGACCTATTGTAAAATGCCTAGGCTCAGCAAATATGGGGAAGCCATGGGAAGAATTTGAGCCTTGCATGCAAGGGTCCACACATCTGCCCATCCATTGAACTGCACATTCATATACATTTCCATTCATCTACCTACATATACATTCATGTATCCATCCATTGACCTATATATATACCTACATACATACACCCATATATACATACATGCATCTATTTTTCCACTTACATATACATATGTGAATCCATTCATCAACCTGCATTTATATATATAAGTTTCCATTTGTCCACCCACATATACATGCATGTATCCATCTATCAACCTATATATACCTATTTATATACATATCTATATATACATATATACACCCATATATAGATTTATTCACTTACATATACATATGTGCATCTATCATCCACCTGCATATATACATATATATGTATACATATATATATATACATATATATGTGAACTTCTGTTCAACACACACATATACCCACATATAAGTACATACACCTACATATACACACACATATACCCACATATAAATACATACGCCTACATATACATACAAACACTTATCCATCCACCCTTCTTTACCTAGCTACATACCCTTATCCATTCATCCGCTCATCTGCCTACCCATACACCCAGCCATCCATCCACAAAATATTTACTAGTGCCAACTAGATTAAACACTAAGCCAGACTGGTTCTACAGGGTTTCCCCACTCCTGAGCATTAGCCGGTCGGAGATACAGCCAGCATCTAACTGCTTCCATTTCATCAGCTGTGACTCTTTCTCTAAGTAAAAATACTAAGGCAGGGCCTGGTAAGGGGGCTCAATAGAAAAGGGGATTGTTGTCGAACCTGATGACCTGAATTCAATCCCTGGAACACACATGGTAGAAGAAGAGAACATGTGTGTGCACCATGGCATACATGCCCCTTAAAGCAAATCAATGTAATAACAAGGTGGTATGTGAGGTAATAAACAGAGCTGCTTTAGCAGTAGGGGGGGATCAAAGGAGCCGTTTCCGATAAACTGCACGTGAGGCTTCCCCTTACGGAGGATTCAGAGCCCATTTCATGCTGCTAGAACAAAACACTCTGAGTCTGAGTTCTTTAGGAAGGAAATAGGTGTTCTTGAGGTTCAGTCACGGTGCCTGTGGCTGGCTGTCTCTGGTGAGAGTGGCCACACCCTTCCTGGTGAGCGTTCCTGTGTGAATGTGTATGCTTTAGCCCATTCACTGTTACCGGTGTGGAATACCTAGGGAAAGAGGTTTGCTCGGGTCATGGGTCTGTTATTAGGTGGGGGAGGAGTTGTGCATGAAGTAAGAAGACTTAAGTTATAGCTTCACCTCTCTCAAAGGTAACATTGCCAATGATGCCATTATTACCATTAGCCATCAAACAACTGTCCCAGTAACAGATACCTAAGAGGAACAGTTTAAAGTTAAAGAGGAAGGTTTTGTTTTGATTCATGGTTTCAAAGGTTTCGGTCCACAATTATCTGGCTCCATTGCAATGGGGCTGTGGTGAAGCAGAGCATTCTGGGAGTGGGAGCAGGTGCCGTCTACACAAGTTCCATTTCTTAGTCATTGTAAATTGTGCAGTAATGAATGCGGAGGGAGGCGGTCCGTGTCTCAGAGCCTTACTGCTCTTGCCCAGGACTCGGGTTCAGTTCTCAGCACCTCAACCAGGCAGTTCAAGACTGCTTGTAATTTCAGCTCTTCTGATCTCTGTAGTCACATGCACACACACACACACACACACACACACACACACACTCACCACTATAAATCTTTTATTAGGGTCCTTTGGGTATACGTCCCAGAGAAGAACTCATGTGGTCACTGGTCATAACATAATTGTTTTACAAGCACCCCCCATACTGACCCAGTGGACCTGGGCCAATCTGCATTCCGCACAGCAGTGTGTCAGTGAGCAAGCCTCGGTGTACTGGATGTATATGGATTTGTGGCTATATAACGAGAACAATCTTTGTAGAGGCTACAAAGTTTTCAGAGTTCAAATCTGCAATGAGACACACACACATACATACATACATACATACATACATACATACATGGACACATGACACAGCCTGTAGATGAGACATCCAAGGCAAAATTGTCAAAGTCCCTAGTTCTGGGTAGTTTGTATGCATACTTTATATTATCCACTCATTATTACTCTTTTTAATTATGCTTAACATTTTTTAAGTTGGAAAATTGGTAAAATAAAATAAAGCAGAGAAGCCATGGTGGGGGCACACACCTGTGATACCAGCACTGAAGAGGTGGAGGCAGGAGAATTGGGACTTCAGGGTTATCCTGGGCTAACTGTGAATTGGAGGCCAGCCTGAGCTACATGAGAAAAAGAAAGTGGATCTGAACTGATTCGCCCTTGAGTTGTAAAGAAATAGCTCATGGTGAGAGAAGACAGACTGTAGACTCTTTTATTCTAAACTCAGTAGAAAATGGTAGAGGTGGTGTGAGCAGGTAAGTGGAGTAATGTTTCATTGCATTTGTACCTCCGACCTTTGACCTTGCCAAGGGAAAGTCTCAGCCTGACTCAGCATGGTGCCCTCCTTCTAACCATTACCTCCTCCATCCTTGGATGGGCTTCTTGGGTTGGCACTCCTTTATTCTTTATTCTGTCTGTTCCCTATTCAGTCTGCACACACAGAGACCATAGCAATTCCCAAAGCCCTGCTGGGCATTACAGTGAATCTCCCCGTCAGCCCCTCTGTCTTTGGACTTGCTGGCCCACCCAGTTCCCTGCCTGCCTCCACGCACCTCTCAGGCGCAGTGGGCATCTTAAAGGATCATTCATGGCCCACTCTGCAGATCCGTTAGTGTCATCAGCTTAGCTCTAAAGTGGATAATTTAAGCACTTGATCTCTATGGCAAATAAAAAAAAATAATGAGCCGTGCGGGGGGAAGGAATACCAAAATTATCTAAGCCGAACCGTATCCCTTCAGGAGATAATGGGAACACTCAGTGGCCATGGTACCGAGGAAGGCATGTTAATAAGCCCAACAGAGCATCGCACACAGTGGTCTGCTAACGGAGATGAAATGGAAGGTCTTGTGGCAGCATCAAGTGGGTAGGATCTCCCCCTGGGTTCCAGCCATGAAATAACTAACCAGATTCCATTATAGCCAGTGGGAACCCACGGGGAATTGGGGGGGGGTTACTCCAGGAAGATAAAGTTTGACAAGGAGTCAAGAGCTTGCAAATCAACCCTTTAACATGGCACATGGAAATACCATTCAAAACTATCTATCCATCCAAATGACGTTGGAACTAATACCACTGTCCTGACCTTGACTCTCTGTTTTTAAACTTTTTACATTTGTGTGTGTGTGTTTGTGTGTGTGTGTGTGTGTGTGTGTGTGTGTGTGTACCCACATTCACACAGGGGCAAATATTGAACTCGGCTCATCAGGCGAGCTCTTTCACCCACTGAGCCATCTAACATGCCCCTACTTTGATTCTGCAGATCCCCTAATCCACTTGTGCTTACATCTGAGTGCAGTCAAACACCTCCATGTCTGAACCTCGGGTGTCCTAACTTTTAGTGAGTGCCTTAAAGCCCTTAGGTGTGTTGAAGACTGGCAAACCCTCCCGAATGTTCCAGAGCTTAAGAACAGAGTGCAGAACACATAAAAGACATCACAAATATGGCAACACAGTTATCAAAATATTTTAAAGACAAACTAGTGATTTAGAAGTACATGTTTATTAACGCTTCCAAAAACAGATCGAGCAGCAGACCTAATGACCACCACAATTCCCCAGCGGTGATGAGCAGGAATAATATGTTTGGAAATTTGCAACAACTGCCATGTGTATGAAAATAGCTGTGATTTGATTGGTGACAAAAGCTCAGATTCTGCTAGAAGCCACTGTCATTTGCTGCCTTCCTTTATCATGAAAGGAAACTCTTGCACTTTTTGGTTACAATTAGTGTCTTTTTCTCTCATATTTGAGTTTACAGGGAACTAGAGTCCTATCCGTGAACACCAGTTTAAAAGGTGCAGACCTGAAATCTATGCAGTGGTTCATCTACAAGGTACAGGCAGGTGGATAAGATGCCAGTATCGCTCCAGGGTATCTTCCCAAACTCCTCCTCCTCCTCCTCCTCCTCCTCCTCCTCCTCCTCCTCCTCCTCCTCCTCCTCCTCCCCTCTCCTCCTCCTCTTCCTCCTCCCCTCTCCTCCTCATCCTCATCCTCTTCACCCTTCTTCTTCTTTTGAACTTGCATTCATTGACATATTTATATGTAATTTATTCATGGATTTATCCAACACAACTTCTGGGTGACTACTGCATGACAAGGAGAGTTTCAAGTCTGGGAAATTGGAATTTAAAAACCACAGTATTCAAACTTCAGAAATCACAGATCCTCTTTTCCTAAGACTAAGTTTTCTGAGGCATGTCCTTTATGTTTACAATGCTCCCCGGAGATGATCATGTTGACTATGTGAGTGGTAAGCAGTTGTTAAATGGATGGATGGATGGATGGATGGATGGATGGATGGATGAGTGGATGGGTGGGTGGGTGGGTGGGTGGATGGATGGATGGATATTTGTATGGAAAGATACTACTTGAATGGATGAATACATGGATAGATACATGGATGGGTGGATGAATGCATGAATAGAGAAATGAATAGACAAATTGATGTTTATATATTTGATATTCACTGGAATCGGCTAAGATATACCAATCAACTAATAGACAGTTTGGTACTGGAGCACTGAAGATCCTTCCATTCAAACCCTCAGGTCAAACTCCTTTCTATAGAGAAAAAGAATAAGAATAAAAGATACATCCAAAGGCTGCATTAAACTAGAAACGTGTCATGTACCCATGGCCAAGGAGCAGCTCCTTAAATAAAACAAGTAAACTAATGTTATGATCCAGGTGACCTTAGAAGATAGTTCGAGGTCATGCATATGCAGCGTGACTTATTCTCCTTGCCTTGATTTTGCTCCAACTGTAATGAGAGTTTTGCTCAACTTGTATCAGGCAATCTTTCGACCTTGAGTGGTACCTTGCTCTTAGAGTCTGGACTTCCTAAAGCACTAATGCCTAAGTTCTCAAGTAGTCAATGAGAAAATTTTCCCTATGTTTGCTGGTGCTTCTTCATTTTCTTTTTTTTTTTTTTTTTTTACCCAATAACTGGAATCATCTAACACAATAGGTGACTGGGAGCCCATGAGTCTAGATTCTTTGAGTAGGATCAAGACTTGAAGGATTCAGGTCCCGCCTTCAACAAATGGATTATGAGAGAAAAGTCAAAGCTACCTTAATAGTGAGAAAAGAGTCAACATAACAGAACCTACAGCTTGTTCTACATGTGCTTGACTACTGTGCTGCTAACTGATTTGAAGAATTGTTTTTATTCACCTCCAGGTTCTATTCTATCAATTGTGAGATGGTGAGAATAAAACCAAGCACCCAGTGGTAGAGCATGAGAAACACTGAAATGTATCTACAGTAAGAGTTTCTAGATTGTCTATTATTAGTGCCATTGCTGTAACCGCCAGGAACCTATGATTGTAAGGCCACAAAGAGCACAGGTGGAATTTGGTGAAGTTTCACGGTATAAAATCAGTGAACAAGGTACGGCGTTAGAGAATACTATTTTTTCTTTTGTTTCAGTTTTGTGCTCTGTGTGTGTGTTTGTGTGTGTGTGTGTGTGTGTGTGTGTGTGTGTGTGTTGATTCATGTCCCTGGGCAAGTGGGATGTGTAAGTAGGTGAACATATGCATATGTGTGCTCTGAAGACAGCCTCTGCCATTGTTCCTTCTGTGTTGTCTTTTTGTTGTTGATGTTTTTGTTCTCCTCCTCCTCTTGTTTTGTTTTGTTTTGTTTTGTTTTGTTTTGTTTTGTTTTGTTTTGTTTTGGAGACAAGGTCTCTCACTGGCTTGGAACACATCAAATAGACAGATCGTCAGCCCAAGGAACACACTTCTCACACCATTGCCAGGGCTGAGACTACTAGTGTTGCCGCATCTGGCTTTCTTAACATGGCGTTCTGAGGATTAAATTCAGGTCCATGAGCATCGTAGCAACTGTGTCATTTCTCCAGGCCCCATTTCTTTTGTTTCTACAAAACAGAAGAGGTCAAATCTAGACCCAAAAATTCCTCCTTGACTGGGGGTTACTGCTGAGTAGTGGAGAGAAGCTTGCTAGGAGAGACAGGAACAAGTATTCCTCCATCACTCTCCCTGTTTACTGAGTTCCAGGATGGAGGAACCCTGACCTACGGATTCCTGTGGTTTAAGCAAGTTCAGCTGCTTAACATGTGGCTCTCAAGACTCCTAAGATTTAGCATACAGCTCTCAAAAACTAGTATCCACATGATATAATGTAGATAAAAAAAAGTCTCCAAATACTTTGTATGAATTAACTCCAACAACCAGGACATGAGCCCATTTCACAGACAAAAGTCGGCGTAAAGTGAGTTGTGCAACAGCACAGTGAGAGCCATAGTGACCTGATTGTGTCCCACTGCAGTCTGCGCATTCTCCCCTGAAGACAGGCATCAGGGTCCCAACATCAGGCACATCAACCAAAAGTTACCACCATCTGGGTGCCATAGCTAGCCAGGTGGGCTCTCAGGTTGTGCACAAAGAGAGAGGAATATACCAGCTTTATTCTCTCATCTTTTAGGGCCTGAGTCTTTACTCCCCTGCATCCCAGTCTTGGTTGAGCTGGGCACAGGCCCTTAACTCTACCCCAGTACAGAGAAGGCGTGTGTGGCCTGGCCTAGGAAATACAGGTGAGCCAGCGAGGCCTGTGCCATCTGTCTTAGTTAGGGATTCTATTGCTATGAAGAGACACCATGGCCACAACCACTCTTATAAAGAAAAGCATTAAATTGGGGATGGCTACAGTTCAGAGGTTTAGTCCTTGATGATCATGACAGGAAACATGGCAACACATAGGCAGACAAGGCGCTGGAGAAGTCGCTGAAAGATCTAAATATGGATGAGCAGGCAGCAGAGAGAGGGGGGGATACTAGTACTGACTTGAGCTTCTAAAACCTCAAAGCTGTTCCCCTGTGACATGCTGCTTCCAACAGGGCCACACCTTCTCCAACAAAGCCTCATCTCCAATAATGCCACCCCTACGAGTCTATTGGGCCGTCTTGATTCAAACACCAAATGGTCCCAACTCTGACTGTGGGAAAGAACAGATCTAAGCACTTCTGGGGAACATCATCTGGCTCAAACCAAGCCTTGCAAAGAGGGGAGTGGTTGCTACTGTGGCAGAATCATCTTTGGTTCTGTGCAGGGACAGGATCCACGAGGAGAGGCAGTAGGAGACACACACCTCAAGCCCAGCACACATTCAGTACGCCAATTTTCCCACAGTAGCCTGGCACATTCACACGTATGTGAAGACCAAGGCAGAAAAGGGCTAGTGGGAGCCTTTCCACTCAGCCTGACGTGAAGAAGAGTAGGCCCAGCGCCAGCCGTCTGAGTGCTAAGTTCGTTCTTCCCTGGGTGGTGTGCATGCAGTGTGCCCTGCAGCCTGGACGCCATGCAGATAAAGCATCTGAGCAGAGACATAGAAAACCCACAACCTCAAAACGTCGAAGTAGCAGGCCTTGAGTTTAGCTGCAAGACCATCTCCTTCCAAAAGTGGTGGGCAGCTCTGTGAAGCACCCTGAAATGGACACAGTGTTGAGAGCTACACCTAACAGTTCAATAGGCTCGCCCTACTTCCTGGATAAGCTCACCCGCTTCCTAGATAAACTTCCTCCACTTCCTAGATCAACTCATTCTATTTCCTGAGTATTTCCTTATTTCCTTAACAAACTCACTTCACTTCCTAGATACGTTTGCCCACTTCCAGTAAAAGTTCACTCCATATCCAATATAAACACCCTACTCTGGATAAGTTCACCCCACCCTCTGGATTGGCCCACCCTACTGTGTGGGTAAGCATTTTGTTCCTTGTGTGTCCATCTGCACCTTGACTGGCTGGATAGAACCAGAACACAATGTGCAAAGACTTCTGAGATATAAGTAAAGGGATGTGGTACCTTCTGGGTCAACCAGAGACTGTCTACACAGACCTTGTTCGCTGAGGGAAGACTGTTAACATGATGAAGTAACACCTGCATCCTCCCTACACCCCACTATGCCAGTGAGGAAGGAAAGCCAGGAATCAAACAGGCCTGCATCCACCTCTGTGATCTGGTCCTCTGAGTTCATTAGCAAAGCTCACAAAACTTCTGCTCGCCCACCTCTAAGACAAGCTGCTGATAGCAGCCGCCTTATGAAGCCCCCATAAACACTGAATGAGATTAAACATAAAGTGCTGCCCAGTGTCTCTGGTGACTGGTGTCCTCCCAGACTCAGTCAGCTGTGTCAATGGCATCATCACCATTGTCCTGACTGAGTGTCACCGTTAGCATGATGCCCTGCCTCTGGCATGCAAACGGGGGGGGGGGGGGAGCGCGGGGCGGGGGGGGGGGGCTGTTTGGGTAACAATAGGTGGAGAGGAACTCTGAAGTATGAAGTCCTCCTGCACCCAGGGGAGAAAACACAGGACACAGACAGATGGAGACCCAGCATGGATGTGGGTGACTGTTAGGAGTACCAGGGCTGGAGGACAGAGGCTAAGTGTGGCCAACAAGGTCACACACAGGACAGGACAGGAGCTGCTGCTGACAACTGTGGGCAGACGCTGACACGCTTCTAAAAGGAATCTGGACTTCGGTCCTATGGTTCTTCAAGATGGTCTGAGGCCCAGAGGGGCCATCCTGGGCCTTTAACAGAGTCGGAAGGCCACTCCAAACCCTAGGGCCTGTCCTAGATGTGCATTCTCCTTGGGGAGAGGGTGGGGAGCGCAGTGGGAAGGAAATGGGGAGGGGGAGGAAATAAAGTGGGGGAGCACTTTAAAAGTTAGGAAGGAGAAAGGCAGGCAGGTGGTGCCAACAAACACACCACACCACACAACACCACACCACACCACACCACACACACACACCCGCACGACCCACCCTCAATCCCTTCCATGAGGGGCAAGGAAGGAAGGAAGGAAGGAAGGAAGGAAGGAAGGAAGGAAGGAAGGAAAGAGAGAGATTAAAAGAGAAAGAAAATCCTTTAAGAGAGTAAAAGAGGAAGGAAGAGGAAGAGAGGAGAAAGGGAGGAATGGGAAGCGAGGAGGGAGGGAGGGAGGGAGGGAGGGAGGGAGGGAGGGAGGGAGGGAGGGACAGAGCAAGGGGAATAAGAGGAACAGACCGGACTCCTGCGAGCCGGTGCAGAGCTCGAAGCCACCCATCCCTCCCCTCTGTGTTTATCTAAGCAGCTGGCACAACTCAGGCAGTTTTGCTTAAAAATCATTTCCCAGGGGATTAGCATCCCCTTTCACACTTAAAAGCCTTCCCCAAAGCCAAAGAATGAATTGATTTTCCTATAACTAATCACACTCCCGCTTAATAGCAGGAAGCCACAGCTTTATTCTCCATCTCTGCAGCTAAAAAAAAAATAGAAGAAGAAAGAAGAGGAGGAAGGAAAGAAAAATAGAAATGAAAAGAAAAAAACTGCAGACTGTGCAGCCGGGCAGCCGGCTCTCTCCCTCTCCACCTGGGGCAGGATGAGGGGTGGAAAAGGGACCACTCCCAGAGAGGCTGCCCCTCCCACCGCGGGCTGTGGCTGCCTCCGAAGGTCAAGTGTGACCTCCTATGACCGAGAGTGCAGCAGGTCACCTCGCGTCTCTCTGAACAGCACAGTCAGCCTCCAAGCCCAGGTATGTATCTGTTGGAGGAAGGGCTGAGCCTCTTCCCATAGTACGCCAGGAGCACAGGTCCAGATCGCTCCAACTATCGTGCTCCAGTGTGATAATGGCTTCACGAAGTTTCTATAGTAACAGAATAAAGAAAATCACAAATCAAGGTACTTTTAAAATACTTCGTAAAGGCTGACAAGTTGGTAAAGTAGTCTCCCTGCAAGCGGGAAGTACCTGAGTTTGATCCCTTAAATGCATATTAAAAAAAAAAAAAGCTAGGGCCAGGGAGGTGTCACTTGTAATGCCACACTAGGGTGGCAGAGACAGGTGGGGACTGCGGGCCAGCCAGTCTGGTAAACTCATGGAGCCCCATGCCCAGTAAGAGATACTACCTCAAAA
Source organism: Apodemus agrarius (assembly GCA_964023405.1). NCBI lineage: Eukaryota > Metazoa > Chordata > Mammalia > Rodentia > Muridae > Apodemus > Apodemus agrarius. Next base: position 8,818,624 of record OZ030015.1, read on the forward strand.
CGAAACAATGTAGATAGCACCTGAGGTATGGCAAGAGAAGTTTTCCTATAGCCTACACACACACACACACACACACACACACACACACTATGGGTGGGAACATCAGGTTAAAACACTGTAGGGAAATCGCTGCTGTAGTCCTTGGATGTTATTGACATCATCCTTCGGCTGAGTCAGGCAAAGCCAGGAGAGCGAATTCCAAAAGGATTCCCCCCTTCCTCTGCATTTTGCCAAGGCAGTGGGCAAACCCACACAGCAGTCCATGGATTCTGGCACATATAAAGAACCCAAACATGAACTGAAAGGAAATGGAATGAAATGAAAAGAAATGCAACGCGCAACAGACAGAGCTTATCTCTGTCTTCCCCTCCTTCCATTGAAAATATTAGGAAAGACACATAACCACCCCCAACCGGGGAAGAGAACAGCATAATTTACTATTATCTGGACTTTAAAGTCTTAATGGATTTATTCTGTGCACGAGCAGTCAAGTGTGTCATGCGCACCTGTGGAGGTCAGAGGGCAAGTTCCAGGAGTCAGTTTTCTCCTTCCAGCAGGTGGGTCTCAGGGACTGAGCTGCCTCCCAGTCCCCTTACCTACTGACCCATGTCGTCTGACCAATGCTATCTGCACTTGGATGTGCTTTTAAGTAGCAGAGGATGGCTATAAAGATGCAGATAAAAAGAGGGGAGACGGAATCCAAAACCGGCCATCCCATGCCCTCCATTTGAGGTCCCACCCACCCATGGCCTCCCGTGTTTTTGTCCTGCTTCTGGGTGGTTTTCTCAACCTGGTATCATTGATTACCTAGATGGGGAGCTTGTGGGAAACCATGCTTTTATAGACTAGGACCCTGGGGGGGGGCACTTAGGGTCTTCACCCCTGTGACGGTCGGGGTTGATTATCAACTTTACAGGAGCTAGAATCATTTGCCTGAAGCAGGACTTGATGGCTAAGAGTGTTCACTGCTGTATCAAAGGACATGGTGGACCCTAGCACCCATATGGGTACTTCCAGCTCTCTCTCTCTGTCTCTCTCTCTGTGTCTCTGTCTCTCTGTCTCTCTCTGTCTCTCTGTCTCGCTCTCTCTGTCTCTCTGTCTCTCTCTCTCTCTCTCTCTCTCTCTCTGACTGTGGATGTCAGCATGGTGACCCTGCCATGACAAGCTGGACCCTCAAACTGTTCTTCCTTCCTTCCTTCCTTCCTTCCTTCCTTCCTTCCTTCCTTCCTTCCTTCCCTCTGTTGCTCCAGTCAGGCGTATCGGCATAGCCATGAGAAAAGTCACTAGTCCACCTGGCCTCCCGATGCTCAAGCCATTGCAGAAGCTGCTGTGCCTGGCTTGTCGCTCTAATTTTCTAAAGACTTGGATTAAGCGGAGATACTGCTGGTCTCACGTCTTCAAGCAGGGTCTACTTCAACACCAGACCCATGCTGAGTCTCTGGAAGGTTAAGAAAATGCTAATTCAGTGTCTCCCATCCCTAAGATATGGACCATGCATCAAATGGAACGTCACCTCCAAACCATGCCAATCACATGCCCACCATGCAATGTGAGCACCTTCCAAAAGTATGTGCTTCCCCCTTGAGACCCGTGTCGCACACACAACCAGTGTAATGCCCTCCTGCCCATATCGGAGCTCTCTGAATCCTTATTAGTCACGAGTACACCCTACTGCCTGTACATCTGATTTTCTTTCATACACGGCTTTCACCTATTTAATTAGCGCCCTCATCTATTTTTTTATATATATTTAAAGGGGAGAAACCACACTTTAACTCTACAATGGGCTAAAATTATACCTTCTGGAAAGACGTGACTGCTTCCTGGCCATGAACTTTTTCGTTTATGAATTGCTAATTTGGTTAATGGGCTCGTTCTGCTCCGAAATTTGCATCATGAAAATTACCAGCTTCGGAAGAGTCCTCTGTGTATGGCGCAGTGTGCACGTTTTGTCGGAAAGGTCACATCTGACATCGTAAAACAGCGGGGCCCTTTTGTAAAGGTAGCCATGTAAGAAATCAAGCAGGCCCATCGGTATAATGTCACGGTTAAGGAGGGGAGAAAAGATCTTTAAGTTAATTCTCATTCATATTGTTTATGTGCGTACAGGCCAGGCGCTGTTCTGTGGGGATCCTTTCTCATGCCCAGCATGCCGTTTGTGATCAGCAGACAAGAATCACTGGAAAGGTTCTGAAACTCGAATGGGGGGGGGGTGAGGCTGGAGCCAGAGTGGGGGTAGGTTGCGGCCAGAGAGAAGGTAAATGATGACGCAGAAAGCATCGTTCTCTATAAGAGAGCAGACTCCAGGTGTGTCAAGAAAGCATGTATGAGTCCGACGTCATGGTGGGATCCACACCTGAAAACCCCTCCTGTGATCTGGGGTTTGGAGCGTGTATGTGTGAGGCCGACCTCAAGCTTCTTCCTCAGCCACTGCCCACCTTGCCTTGCTGAGGAACGGTCTCTTACCGAGGAAGGAGCTTTCTGATCCAGCGAGCCTGTTTTCTGGGCTCCATCACACTGCCCTTTGGATGAGACATGGCCTAGAAGAACTAACAAGGAAGGCCGGGTGGATGACTAGGCATCAGCAGGTTCGTAGACGGAGCGCCTTAGCTTGGGGACAAACGCCTGCCTCCTGTCTGGAGAACACACGGCCCTGGGACATCAGCGTTCCACCCAATCCTGGGCAGCATGCATGAGAACAGGAGAGCATCGGAGGCAAAGAGTCCTTTGTGCCAAAGGAAAGGAGAGACCCTCCCTCCCAGAAGCATATGGAGGCTCCCTCCCCACTCCCTCCCTCCCCTGTAATTACCTCCAATAAATCCCCCATTCATGTGTTTGCCGGCTTCCACAGAGCCAGGACTTGAGGCTGCCTGGCCCGGGAGGGGGTGGCTGGCTGCATTCAGCTTCACACAATCTCCAATCACTGCACCTGACTGGGACACACACTTGCTTATGTGAAATTTTCACTTCAATCCCAGCCCCGAATTGTGCTGTTTCCCAGCTACAAGCCTGACACTCGGGGCAGGCTTTTCATGTATCTGAGGCCACCCATACACGTGTTACCTAATTAATATGCCACCATGTGACCAAACCTCTGTCTCTGAAGACATACCTACCGACCTGAGAAGGTCTGGTCCTAAGGACTCTGGTCTCCGGTGGAGCACTTAAGGACTCTGGTCTCCAGTGGATCACTGTCATGCATTTCTGATAATTTGCACAGCTGCTTAGAGGCAGATACTCATCAACTCCGAACAGCCCCAAGTCTAAGTAGCTGCGCACACAAAGCATCCCTTATCTCCACTGGCCGTCTTCCTCTCCGCCTCAACAGGCAAAGGAATCGAAAGGCCTCCTGACCGGAGCTTTGAGAAGCCCTCAGAGGATTCCAGAGTGTATCATTCTTCAGCCAGGAAGATAACCTCTGAGCTCCAAAGCGAGGTGTGGCACCCCACATCTGTAACCTCAGCGTTTGCGGAGCCAGAGAAGGAAGCATCATGAAGTTAAGCCAGTAAGGTCCTGTTTCCAAAAGTCAACACAAAGCAAAACAACAAAATCTCCCTACTAGACACCCTCCAGGGAGTTCTAGGAACCTAAGCCACAGCCCCACAGACCCAGTCCCCAGCTTTATTCCTAGTGTGTGGACCGGGAGAGACACGAGACGGTGAAGCCTGCTACAGACCGCAAAAGTAATCTTTACCATAGCAGTCCATGGCCACAGCAACACCTGGGATAAAGCAAGACCTTCTGGGAGCTGACTCTGCCTTCCTCTCTACCGCTCTCCACCTTGCTGATTTTCAGGCACAGATTATGTTTCTAGCTTCCTCTCTGTTGCTGTGATAAGTCACTCTGAACAACTTTAGATCATTTTGGTAGGAAAGGATTTATTGGCTTATACTTCCAGGTCAAAGCCTATCAGTAAGGAAAGTCAGGGCAGCAAGAGCTTGACGCAAAGGCCGTGGAGAAACAGTGCTTGCTCTCTGGCCCAGGTTCATGCTTGCTTGCCTTTCTTTTACAGTCCGAGACCTAGGGAATGGCGCCGCCCACAGTTAGCCCAGGCCTCCTTCACCAACTAAAAATCTAGACAGTATTCCACAGATCAAGCCAATCTTATTTCTCACTTGAGATTCTGTTCTCAGGACTCCATGCTCTGTCAACAGTTAAAGCTAACTAGGAGATTATGTCACTTAGCCTCTGGCCATCAAGCATGGCCTTGAGCCCTGTATAAGCCTGTGGATGTGTGACACACACCCTAAGCTGGGGAGTTCACACAGTTCCTTCTTAGAAGGAATCCCCGGGGTCTACGACATGAATAGTGTCCCCAGGAGTTTGGCAGCACCAGGGCTCTGTGCGATGGCCTACGTTAGGGCCAATCTAGGAGGGAGCCTTGCTGTTCACATTCACGTAAGGCCACAGCACCCATGTCTCCCTCTCCATCCCTTATTCCATGGCTCTTCCTACCCGGTACAGTGCCAGATCTCAGTGTTCTATTGGGTTTCTGCCCCTCTGGAAACACCGGAATCCATTCCATTCCCCATCAGACACAGCGCATCGTGCTCAGCCCAGAACAGAACCCATCCAATGACAGCAGGAACTTAACAGTGAGTATGTGTGTGCCCACACGCACACATATGCATGTGCTAGCATCCGGCTGTGTGTGCACACGGATGTGGGCATGCGTGAAGTTAGACACTCTTTCTCCATTCTGCTCCAGCATAAGTTGGGGCCACAGGTGACACTGCATTTGTCTGTATCGCACCTGTCCCAGCTGCTTCTTGTTGTCAACTTGATACAAGAGCCGTGAATAAAGATGAAATCTCAGTTGAAGGACTGCCCAGATCACATAGACCTTTGACCGTGTCTGGGAAACTGTCTCGATTCCCCGATCAGTGCATGTGGGTCCAGCCCACTGTGCCCTCCCTGGGCAGCCAGTCCTGGGTTGTGTAAGAAATCTAGCTGAGCATGAGCTTGTGAGAAAGGCGGCAAGCAGTCTTCCTGCCTGGCTTGTTTCAGACCCTGCTTGCACATCCACTGAGAGGCATCCCTCCAGGATGGATTACGGTATGTAAGCTTACAGAAACTTTTCTTCCCCGAGCTATTTTTGGAGATAGTGTTTATCACAGCGACAGACAGAAAGCTAGAACACTCTTGGTTCTTGTGGCTTCTTGCGTGTCTCAAAGATGAGCAGCCTTCTACGGAGCCCGACCTCGTCAAGCCTACCTGAGAGTAGTCATCTCTCCCTTACACCACAGATGCCTCCTTGTTGCTAAAATTCATTCCCTAGGGGAAATGCAAAGCAAAATCTATGCCTGCCCCCACCCCCCATGGTCCCAATGACAAGGCAAAAGGTCACACTGAGGAGCCAATAGACACATTGGGCTTCCTTACAAAGCTTACAAAGGAGAGTTTCCTGACAGGAGTGTAGGCGCCTCTCCCCCAACCAGCTGCACCTGGAAAGCTGCCATGTCTCAACACAACTGAGGGCTTCCCTTACAAGCACATAGATAGTTCCCTGGTCTCTATATACTCCGGCCCCTCGCCCAGGCCATATGCAGCATTGTCGGGTTGTGGGAAGGTGCTGGATACTCAGGGGAAAATCTCCTGCCCAACTGCCCGCCTCTGTGTGGTGGTGTAAACTGTCAGCCAGCCGCATATGGATGACCCCACAAGATGGCGGCTACTTGGCTTGGATGACAGTCACCCATGACACTCCTTCTTCACTGAGCTGTAGAGACTGCAACGGAGAGCCCTACGAGTTCCTTTTGATGAGGCTGAGCATCCTTAGGGATGAGAAGGAAGCAAGGGGTAATCCCTCTCTGTTCAGAGAAAAGGAATAACGCTTCCTCTACCTGACCACAGCGTTGTGTGTTAGCAGACAATTTCTAGTAGCTGTGCTGGGGGATAGGGACCTCTGTCTCAGCCACGCCTCACTCTCCTTAGCTAGAGCATGCAGCAGGAGCTGCGAGCAGGGACAGGGACTCCCCAAGAACCTCACTTTAACTTCTCCAGTTACCAGATGTGGGGAGACTAGGACGGTTTTGGGGTGTGAGCTAGCCCATGGTGGTGCGCATGCGTGAACACTCGGCCCGCAGCTGCTGTCATGGTTTGGGCAGGGTTAACCCTTTGGGAGGTAGAGTCTCTGTAGGTCTCTAGGCCCAAGCTTTGATGTTTTATAGCCCAGCCCAACTTCCGGATCACTTTCTAGTTTCCTCTTGCAGATCCATCATGAACATGGGCGTGTGGCCTGCTGCCCCTGTCACCACGATGGACTCCCGCGCCCCCTCCAGCTGTAAGTCAAAATGAGCTCTCCCTGCCCTAGTTGGCTTTGTATCAGATATTTTACCACAGCAACTGGAAACATCGCCCTCCATGCCCCAAGGATGCCATTGCTACGGTTCTTCTTATATCTCAGAGGGACCAGGATAGACAGACAAGCCCCTGGGCACTGCCCCAGTGGGCTCAGCATTCCTCCAAGGTAACAGTGCCAGGCCCCACAAGGGGACCAGGACTGGCTACAGCTCAGAACTGCCCACTCTCTAGCTCGTCTGTTCTACAGGGTCAGGTTATGTGCCAGAGGATGCTACGTTCTCTTACGGCCCGTAGCTAAAGGGCATCCTGGATGAAAAGCAATAGAAAATAAATTCACTGAGCATGGGCGAGGCCCTCTACACAGTAGGCACATGTTATCGCATACTGTAGACTTGAGCTTGTGACTGTCCCTCTGAGAAACAGCAGTACAGCAGACAGAACCCTGGATCTCATCCACAACAGGCAGGGGCTCTGCTATGGTATGCCCCCAGAGTCATTTTTACTTTGTATTTTGAGATAAGGTCTCACTAAGTTTTCCAGGCTGGCTTTAAACTCATTCTATAGCCTAGGCAAGCCTTAAACCTGCAATCCTCCTGCCTCAGCCTCCTGAGTAGCTGGGAAGTCAGGTATGAAATACCAGGCCTGGATTAGCCTACTTTTTTCTGGGGGTCTAAGACACTCATTCATACTTTCAGGGTACCTCGAGGAAAGAGCTGAGTAGCACTAGGCTTCCCCACCCCCAAATCTGGTCATAGGTTCCCCCAACTGAGGCATGGTCGGCTTACATCAGCGTCTGGCAAAACGTCTTCATGAACCTGCCACTTTGGATGATGACCCAGGGCCTGATTGAGGGAGGTTCTCTGAAAGCCCTCTGCGTGTTGGCTTGCTTTTTTCTCAGCAGCATGTCAGCTGGGTCCCAGTGTGATGGCTTATTTAAAATATCGGGAGAAATAAAATTCACTGTAAATTAGCTGTCGGCAGCTTAGAAACTACTAATGATGCAGAGATAATAGGGGATTTGCAGCAAATGCCGATGCTGAGCTATGATTGGTGAGCAAGGCTTTACCCCTGGATGCCCGCGGCCCCAAGCTTCCACAGCAAGAGATATACATATGCATCAGCGGTACACTCGCAGATCCTGCTCCAGGGTCGGCAGGCTCAGGGCCTCCTGGTCAGCAGCTCAGTGCTTGGCTCTGATTTGCAAAAATGATTAATCCGTGAGTTTTGAGAATGAAAAATGTTTACTTCCCCATTTTAGGAGAAAGCAAAGACTGGTCCTAAATCAAATTCCTTTCTGAAAACCAAAACAAGATTTGAAGATATAGTAAAGCGTTTGCCTCACAAGCCCGAGGAACTGAATTTAGACCCACAGCCCCCATGTTAAAAAGCTGGCTGCGAAAGCACATGCCTGTGCTTCCAGGGCTGGGAGACAGACAAATGGATCCCAGAGATCACCGGCCAGACATGCTAGCAGAGTCATAGAGCTCCAGGTTCACTGGCTGACCTTGTCTGAGAGAATAGGTGGAGAGCAATCAGGGAAGACATCTGATATCAACCTGTGGCCCCTATACACCCGCATACACACACACACCTGCACACACACACACATAACCCACATATACACACATGCATACAAATATACATACATATACAATATACATCCATATACACATGCATAGTATATATTCATACTCACACACATATACACACATACACATATACACATACACACACATATGCACACATGCATATACATACACATATACACACATATACACATATGCACATACATACACATACATGCATACACGCACATATACACATACATGCATATGCATACATACACATATACACACATGTATACAAACATATGCACATACAAAATATACATCTGTATACACATGCATATTATGTATTCATATTCATGTACATAAATGTATACACACATACACATATACACACATACATGCAAACACATACACACATGCACACACATACATACATACACATATACACACATACATACATATACCCACCTTGGGATCCTACAATCTTTCTGCCCCCTCATCTATAAAATACCCCCTTAGTGTTGAGAGGAGAAATGTGACACAAATGCCCCATTTAGGGTAAGGCCTTCCTCAGTCTCTTATTAGCTGCACCTTAACAAGTTGTGAGTGTCCATGTTAATCACCATCTTCTGGGGGGGGGGAATGTTCTGTAATGAGGACTGAGAGATGCTCTAATCTATGGATATAATAACTCAGAAGTTGTGCCTTGGCTCATTTAGCAGAGTAACAGTACTAGTTTCTACTAAGGGCCTACTCCAGGGTTTTGACCCTGCCATCAGTGTCCGGTGTAGGTTTCAACTTGTAAAGCAGGCCATACATCACAACAGACAGTGGCTGGTTACTCCCATGACATCTGTGCCACTATTGCACCTGTGGACATGTGTGAGCATGTGGAGACCAGAGGTCAACGATACCTATCGCGTCCACCGAAACCTCCTGCCCCTAAGCTATAAAAACCTTGTCTTCCTCTTATTCAAGGACAACCTTTCAACCCCGCCTTAGGAGGAGGCAGCCCCATGTACATGAATAAAAACAGCTTGCTTCAATTAATTGCTAGCTTTAATTGATTTGGCCATGATGATTTGAAGGTCTTTCTCCTCCAGTCTTTAGGATGAACAGAATATCTCACATTATTTAATGCTACAGATCCACAAAACCTGGGTCTCGCCCAGGCAAGAGCCACTCCTTCTTATGCACTAAGGTGAACAATTACCAGGTTCTCCATTGCACCAAAGTATGTCATCTGATCAAAAGTATGTCTGCAAGTTCTGGCAAAGAAAGAAGCACATGTAGACGGCATGGGTGTCAACGACAAGCCGCCTGCGTAATAAGAACCCGGAAAGTCTGTGGTTAAAACAGTCGTGTACATGAAAAGCAAATCACTGTGCCGTGCGTAGTTATTTCTTTCACATCTTGATACATTTGTCACTCACAGCCCAAAGTCCCAGCTCTGCAAAGTCCCCGCCATCTCCAGCCCCGTTTTCCTGCTCCTTAGTTCTCAGATTAACTCTTTGCAGGACGGGGCTACTGGGCATTTCAAACATGTCATTTCAAACATGTACCATGGCTCTGTTGTCTGGAGGGAGCCCTTGGGCATGCATACTCCACCTTGCCCAAAGTGTTTGTGCAATCCGTGCTCCTCAGAATGCCAATAATTTAGTCAATATATGTATGTGAGGTTGATATCTAGAATAGCTCGGGACTTCTGTCTGAGGGCTGTCCACCCAGGCAAACAGTCCTTTTCTTTAAAATGAGGAGAAACTACCCAAGAATCAGGGATCGTTGCTGTTCAGCTCCTTCTTCAGAAAGCAGAGAAGGAGGCGGGCTCAGCAACGGGCTATGTTCATTACTGTTCAGGATGCCTTTTATATTTCCCCTCTAGTTCCCTCATCCTAATAAACAGACCATCATGGATGATCATGTGACCCATTCTTGAGCACTCAGAGTAACAGAGAGATTGGTGGAGAAGTGGGTAAAAGATCCCAAGATTGCCTATCAGGATCCATCCTGGGCTACCTACGTGAACATAACTAAAAGATTCTCAGGGGCGGAGAGGTAGCTTCATCCATACAACACTTTCCTTGTAATCATAAAGACCTAACTTCAAACCCATGGGCTCATGCTAAAGAAGCTAGGCAAAGAGGCAGACACTTAGAATCCCAGCATGGGGGACATAGAGCCAGGCATATCTGGGGCTCCCTGGCCAGCCAGCCTAGCCTACTTGGTTAGTTCCAGACCAATAAGAGAGCCTATCTCAAAAACTAAGGGAAATGACACAAAGAATAACACCTGCCTCTATATACATGCACACCCATGTACATGTGCACCCAGACACACATGAACACACACATCATAAACAAAAGATCTTATTTCTGTAGACATTGGCCAACATATGAGATTATAAGGTGAAGAGACCTGTTTCCTCCACCACCTACACCGTCTGGGTAGAATCTGAAGAAATGGAGTCCATGAGAAACAAGCAATAAACAAGTACGCACTGTCGGTCCTGTCTCCCAGCTCCGGGGGCCGAAAAGCTCATCTTTCCCCTCTGAGTGACCCATGATCCTTTGCAACGCTGTGGTCCAACAGACTTCCCTCGGCTTGACTAATCTCAAGTCCTTGCTGTCACTAAAGGCATCCTGGCTTGTGCTGGCTCTGTTCCAGGATAGCACAGATATGTATCTTTAATCACACTTAGCTATTCGATGGGATATGTTTAGCATTTTGTACAAGCCCCTTAATTTTGTGTTTCTCCCTTTGCTGTTTAAAATGATTAATTAGCTTAAGCTGAAAACGGATCTAATTAAAGCCAGAAAGTCCCTATTTTTGTCTCACTTGTTTCTGAGACCCTCGCTTTTTATCACATGTATCAGGATTTTAATTTGCCCGTATTCCCCTCTTTATAAAATATTAAGGGAGAAAGTGGAATAAAATAGTGCGGTAATTGCTTGAGCACTGCAGTGAGGACAAGATTACAGGCTTCGCCAGAATTGAGCCAGTAGCTGGCAGGCAAAGCCAGCGTGCGATCACCCGGTGTCAGTCTGCCAACTAATGCATGGTAAGTCTGAAGCCGCTCTGCTCAAGGAAGTGAGTGTCTGTAAGACATAAAGAACAAGCTTGGTTTGGAGGTGAGAAAAAAACCAAACTGATGCTGCTCCTTTCAGTCCCTACCATCGGGGGCGGCAGACAGGATACCTCCTCAGCACCAGGTAAGGAACTGGCCTTTAAAAACAGTACATCCATCTATGCATGAGGTGAGGAAAAAAAAAAAACGCCCAAGTGTATGGAATTTTGCTGAAGGCAGGCTGGTAAATATTTCCAACCAGGAGCCAGTGTCAAGATATTTCCAAGAGTATTCTATAGATAAGCACGGTGAAGACATCTAGGATCAATTAGTGATGTCTTCATGGAACGCAGCAATTGGTATTGAAAGCAACAAAGAAAGACAGAATTCTGGCGAGGAAGGACAGAATTCCGATGAGGTCAGGCAAAGATCTTTCCACATATAAGTGAGCCCCAACTCATTATCAGAGGTATCCAAGAATACTGTACAAGATAATCTTCCTGCCTCAGCCTCCCAAGGACTGAGACCACAGGTGTGTACACACACACACACACACACACACACACACACTCACACACACACACTCACACACACACATACACAGTCAAAGAACAGAGAGTACAACTGAGAGCAGCAGCTGTCTATACAGCATTGGATATTCACAGCATCAGCCAACTTGACGGGAGTAGCCCAGCTGAGAAGGTACCATATTCAAATCAGGAGCTCCCAAAGTCCAGCAGAAATCAACAGGGGACGTCCCACTGAGGCTGTCACCCGGAGTTTCTGATTGGGGGCCCTGGGCAGAGCAGAGCTTCGGTCACTGTTTGTTCTGTAGAACCCCCAGACCCTGGCTGCTGCCCTTGTCACTGACCTGTCCCTAAGGGATCGTGATGGCCATTGCAGGAAACACTAACAAACTCAGGTCCCAGAAGAGGAGCTCACTCGGGCGATGCCCAACCTGACTCTATTTCACTCACAAATACACCTATCAGATGCCCTCAGTGTGCTGCAAACTAGTGCCAGAACCTGGGTGCAAAGCATGGAAAGAGGTGACTGCCAGGAACCCCCATTCTAGAAGGGGAGAAGCTTCAAAGGACAGCAGAGCATACAATACAAATGAAGACGAAAGAGGGGGCCAGCAAGGTGGCCCAGTGTATGAAGGTGCTTGCCGCCAATCTGCCAACCTGAGTCCACTCTGCATGTCCTACACTATAAACGGGGAGCGCTCACTACCCAAATTTGTTTTCCGACCTCCACACACCTATGACGTCACACTTGCACTGAGTCATCACACCAGCCCGCTCTTTGTTCATCTCCTGACCTTTGTTACATATAATTTACACTAGGTGCACTATAATAAGCCTCACTCTGTAACCCAGGCTAGCTAATAACTCACAGAGATCCTCCTGCCTCAGTCTTCCATGGGCTGACATTACATGCATGAGCCGTGACATCTAGGTTGCCAGTGATGGTTTCCTCTGGTTTTCTTCCCTTTCTCCCTTGTTTAAAACACACGTGCAGTGTGGCCAAGTACTCGTGGACACGGTTTTGAAACTGCCTTGGCTATTTGCCATGGGCAGGCTCTGGACGACAATGTAACCTTTCCAAGGAAACAGCTCCACCACCCTCTCTCTATCTTAAATGTCAAGGATTGCTGTTATGCTACTATTTTTCAACAGGTATAGGAAAAAATAACATCAGAAACTAACAAAAAAACACATTTAGTCATTAAACATCAACAAGCAAAAACAAATAATGCATCTAGCATTCAAGAGACCCCTTTGTGCAATGGCCCCTTTGTCCGTGTGTCCTAGTTCCTCCTGTCTCTCCTCTGACAGCTAATGAGGCAAGGTGAGAGCAGGGAGCTGGTCCCTCACCGTGCCTGGACTTGTGTGACAGCCCATGGCTTCACGGCTTGTGTCAGAATAGAAAAAGCAAGCGTGGGTTTGTCTGGGGAGACACAGCTTAGCAAGCATGGAGACAAAGTCCTACCCATGAGGAATGCCATGTGTGTCACCTGCCAGGGTGCTGAAGGTCCAGGGGTCCTCGGTAAATAAAGCCTGGGGACAGTGCATATATATCACAATTGTGGGTCAGAAGGATGGCTCAGTGGGTAAAGGCATTCATTTCGTGAATTAAGGCTAATGACCACAGTTCAATCCATGGGGCCCACACAGTTCAAGGAGAGAATCAATTTTTTTCTTTTTTTTTTATTGGATATATTCTATATTTACAATTCATTTCCCTTTTTCTGGTTCCCCACCCCCAAAGGTCCCACATGTCCTTTTCCCTCCCCCTGCTCCCTCATCCACCCCCTCCCACCTCACTGTTCTTGTACTCCCTCAAAATGATGCTTTGGTCCATTCTAGCACCAGTGTCCACTCCTTTCTTCTTGTCAGACACTTGGTATGTGATTTATGTCTTTGGTGTTCCAAGCTTCTAGGCTAATATCCACTTATCAGTGACTGTATACCATGGGTATTCTTTTGAGACTGGGCCACCTCACTTAGTATGACGTTCTCCAGCTCCATCCATTTCTCTAAGAATCTCATGAATTCATTGTTTCTAATGGCTGAATAGTACTCCATTGTGTATATATACCACATGAGAATCAATTTTTACAAATTGTCCTCTGGCCTCCACATGTGCACCATGACACATGTATGCACACGTGTGCACACACACACACACACACACACACAAAAAAGTAAAAATAATCTTTGTAGAGGGCTCTAGAGAGATGGCCCAACAATTAAAAGCATGACTACCTTTGCAGAGAACTTGAATTTGCCTCTAAGCCCCCATAGCAGTTGGGTCATAACCACCTGCAACTCCACCTTCTGGGAATCCAATACCTTCTTGTGGCTTCCAGAGTTGCCTGTATTCACATGCACACACACACACACACACACACACACACACACACAAACAAACACACACACATATACATAGACACACACATACATAAATACATACAAACACATATATACACATATGTACACACATACATACTTATACATAGATAAACACACAAAAACACATACATGTGTACATAAATATATATACACACATATACATAAGCACACACATACATGCATACACATAAACATAGACAAACACACACAAACACACACCTACATACACACACATCCAAATAAAACAAAAAGGAATTTTGAGACAAGGGAGAGACTTAATTCATATATATGGATGCTGTTATGCCAAATGTCCCCAGAAGGCCTGCCCATCACTTAAGGCTTTGACCCCTACCTCGAGGAGGTGCATCTAACTGCCTTGATGGAGTTAAGAAGGGGATACCAAGGCCCCAGACACTCACACCCCTCTCTGTCAGCTTCCTGACCACCACGAGGTGCAAGTCTCTCCCACGCGTGCCTCCTAAGCATCACGACAAGGCCAGGTGACCAGATTAACACCTTGGAACCGTGAGCGGAGATCAGCCTTCTCTCTTCTCACACTGGGCACCCCTGGCATCTGTCAGGGTGACAGAAGGCTAACCCATTGGGTGGGTGCAGAAAATGCCTTGCCTCTCCGTTCCCATCACCTCTCTGTAATGTCCATTTGTTTACTAAGCCTGACATACCAATTAGGTGAGAAAATGTCGGAGGGAAAATGGCGTTCTGGTGCCATTGTGTGGGATAGGGCAGGATCAATTTCAACTCAAATTATTAAAATTACACAGCCGTGAGGCTGAACTTACAAAAGAAGGGGGGAAAAAACCTAAATTATTTCTAATAGAAGAATTTTTCAGCATCTTAATTTGAGTAAAAGAAAAGGTTTAAATAGATTTGAGGGCTTAAATACTTCTGAGGGAAGTGGAGACAGCAAAGCCGGCATGTCTAATTCACCTAAAAGTAATTAACCAAAAGTAAGTTAGGTCATCATTCCCTCCAAGATCAGTGGTTTAAAGAGAGCTGATTTATCTGAACTGATTGGGGCTTTCAATCCCGGCAGAAATGGGGATGCTTGCGCGCTAAGGGACCGCAGAAGCAAAGTCCAATTAGGCAAAAGCCTTTCTTATATAAGGGGGGGAATGAGCTAGATACAGCAAATGTCACGTGTGCTCAAAAGACACCCAGGAAAGCAAAAAGGAGGGCTTTCTGCTGCTGCTGGGGCTGCTGGGGCTGCTGGGGCTGCTGCTGCTGCTGCTGGGGCTGCTGCTCCTGGGCTGCTGCTGCTGGGGCTGCTGCTGTTGGGGCTGCGGCTGCTGGGGCTGCGGCTGCTGGGGCTGCTGCTGCTGGGGCTGCTGCTGCTGGGGCTGCGGCTGCTGGGGCTGCGGCTGCTGGGGCTGCTGCTGCTGGGGCTGCTGCTGCTGGGGCTGCGGCTGCTGGGGCTGCTGGGGCTGCTGCTGTGGGGGCTGCTGCTGTGGGGGCTGCTGCTGCTGGGGCTGCTGCTGCTGGGGCTGCTGCTGCTGCTGCTGCTGCTGCTGCTGGGGCTGCTGCTCCTGGGGCTGCTGCTGCTGGGGCTGCTGCTGTTGGGGCTGCGGCTGCTGGGGCTGCTGCTGCTGGGGCTGCTGGGGCTGCTGCTGCTGGGGCTGCTGGGGCTGCTGCTGCTGGGGCAAACCTCAGTCTAGGTCCCACGAGAAGAGAGGACCGGTTTCTAGCTAGTCCAGAGAGTACAATCAGCATTTCACAGTTGGGGGCGTGTGGGAGCATAGAAATATGTGGACCCCACTGGTCATCTAACTCGCATTGGGGGCAAGACCTGTCCTGAGTCCTATAAGGCTATTATTATGTTGAAGTCCCCGGCCCGAGGCTGCTTCCTAAGATAAGAGTACTAAGGAATGGGAGAGAATCGGCCCTGTAAATATAAGGACACAAGTTTGATCCTCACACTCCACAACTGAACAGCCGTGTCTAGTGACCCCCACACTGGGAAGATGGAGGCAGGAGGAGTCCTTGGCTGTGATGGTCAGCAGCCTAGTCCAGGTCACCCGATGGACACTGTTAGGTCACAGAGGCCGCCCCTAGAGAGGGAATTGGGTCACCCCTATATCCTATCTAGTTTCTCCCCTCAACCAAGATCCTAGAAGGGAGCAGCAGCTCGAGGTGGGGGTGTGGGGGAGCAGTAGGAATGCCTTCCTGAGTCACCATCTCATGTCCCCCCTGATGCTAACCGCAGAGACGCCTTCCCTCCAAACTCCCAGGCCTCCTCCCAGCCGAGCTCAGACGTCCTTTCCCTCTTTGTTTCTAGAGCTCGGCACATAAGAGCGCTTACTGCCCTAGCAAGGACCCAGGTTTGGTTCCCAATGTCTACGTGGCACCTCATACCTGCCTGGAATGCCAGTTCCAAAGGACCTGGCAACCCCTTCTGGGCTTTTGTGGGCTCTCTGGGCTCCTCGTGTATATGATACCTGTAAACTCACACAGGTGCACACACATACACATAAACTTAAAAGTAAGGAATCTTCCAGGGGGAGATTTCCTTTGTACTGTGGATTGCTATAGGATCTCCTATCCCAGATTCGCCTGCTGTAGGCGGCCAGCATTGCTAAAGGACACTTTACCTAAACCCAACCCATTCCAACATGCCTTTCTCAAACCTGAACAAAAGTCATTATTCATATGTGTGTGTGTGTGTGTGTGTGTGTGTGTGTGTACACACACACATATGAATAATACATATATACACTGCTACATTTACTGTTACTGGATCACTAGTCTGCTGGACTGCTGGGTATTCTGCTGATGAAGACTGGACTTGCCCCTAGGAACCTGGTGCCTCTAATCATTAGTAAATTGTCTAAAGAGGTCTATACCCCTCTTTTCCCTCTAGCCTTCTTTCTCTCCTGCCTAGTGTTGGGGAGTTGGAAGGGATTAGGGTGGAATAAGGGTTAGAAAGGTGGTAGCTATAAGAACCTAATAAAATAGCCAGAAAAAAATGCCAACAGTCCTCCAGGGGGAAAGTTCCTGAACAGAACACCAATAGCTTACGCACTAACATCAAGAATTGACAAATGGGACCTCATAAAATTACAAAGTTTCTGCAAGGCAAAGGACATTGTCAGAAGGACAAAACAACAACCAACAAAGTGGGAAAAGATCTTCACCAACCCCACATCCAACAGAGGGCTAATATCCAATATATACAAAGAACTCAAGAAGTTAGCCCCAAAGAACCAAATAACCCTATCAAAAAATGGGGTACAGAGCTAAACACAGAATTTTCACCAGAAGAAATTCGGATGGCCGAGAAACACCTTAAGAGATGTTCAACATCATTAGTCATCAGGGAAATGCAAATCAAAACAACCCTGAGATTCCACCTCACACCAGTCAGAATGGCTAAGATTAAAAACTCAAGAGACAACAAGTGCTGGCGAGGATGTGGAGAAAGAGGAACACTCCTCCACTGTTGGTGGGATTGCAAAATGGTAAAACCACTCTGGAAATCAGTTTGGCGGTTCCTCAGAAAATTGGGCATGTCACTTCCAGAGGACCCTGGCATACCACTCCTGGGCATATACCCAGAGGATTCCCCTGCATGCAATAAAGACACATGCTCCACTATGTTTATAGCAGCCTTGTTTATAATAGCCAGAAATTGGAAGGAGCCCAAATATCCCTCAAAGGAGGAATGGATACAGAAAATGTGGTATATTTATACAATGGAATACTACTCAGCAATTAAAAATAATGAATTCATGCAATTTGTAGGTAAATGGTTAGACCTGGAAAATATCATCCTGAGTGAGTTAACCCAATCACAAAAGAATACACATGAAATGCAATCACTGATAAGTGGATATTAATGAGCCCAGAAGCCCTAAATACTCAAGGCACAATTAGCAAGTCAAATGATTCCCAAGAAGAAAGGAGAGGACCCTGGGCCTGTAAAGATTGGATCCAGTTTTGTAGAGAAACCGTGGGGGAAGGGGGAATGATTGGGGAATAGTTGGGGGGGAGAGGAATTATGGGACGTATGGTGGGTGGGAACTGGGAAAGGGGAAAGCCTTTGGAATGTAAACATAGAATATAGAAAATAAAAATTAAAAAAAAATGCCAACAGTCATCACTGGCGATGTAGCAACTTTGAGGCTGGGTTATCTGAGGCTTTGGAGAGAGACAGAGACAGACAGACAGACACACACACACACACACACAGAGAGAGAGAGAGAGAGAGAGAGAGAGACAGAGAGAGAGAGACAGAGAGACAGAGACAGAGACAGAGAAATGCAGAGAGAGAGACAGAGTTAAAATGAAGCACCTGGGTGACAGGAGTCTGGCTTCAGTTGTCTCTAAGCTAGAATCTTTGCAAAAAACATTCAGGAATGGTGGCATACAAGACTTTTAACACTAAAACATTAAGCAAATAGACAAGGTTAAGTGGTGCTATGGTTTATAAAGAAATTATAGCAAGACTAAAGGGGACAGGCAGTGACTGACAGAGGGTGACAGCAGCTGGGGGAGGGCATAAAGAGTGTCTGAGGGGAGACCTAAGAGACGCCAGGAAGAAAGCAGCAGCTCCTCCAGGTTGCAGTTGTGGAGAGGGATTTGCTGGTCACCTGAGACAGAGATGGGGCATAATTCACTGTAAATAATCACTGTTAGTAATAGTGGCAGGAATAAACTGTGAGTTTCTGTGTGCTCTCACCCTGCTAGAAGGGGGTCTCCCAGGAGTTCAGGTAAGTGGTCCTCTTGGGCAATGGCTTGATTGTCACAAGTGAAATAAGCACCCAGCTTTCTAGTGAGGTGGGGGAGTCCTTACAAAGAGTTACAGAAGTGAAATGATTACCTAATGCTCAGAAACTCATGACTCCCCAGCCCCAGACAGAGCTGGAATTCGGGTTCAGGCAGGGTTTACACAAGTTGAGTGTCCCAGAGACCACTGAAGAAACCCAAGATTCCTCAGAATTGACCTAAAATGTTCCCCCCACAATCTCCAAGCTTTTATTCAGAGCCCCTCTGAAAAAAAAAATGGAGTGGAGACAACCCGTGCCATTCTTCTCGGAAAGTTCTGGAAAGGAGAAATAAGGGTGTTTGCAGGGAGCCTTGGTGTGGGGGTTCTTGGGCGGTGAAGATTGCGAAGTCCACCATAGAGTTTCCATCACCCAGGATTGACTGAATCTGTACTTTCTAATGGGCAACTTGAGCTGTGTGCAAAGTAGGACACTATTATAGCCAGCCTTGTTGGGCTTAAAGTCAACTCTCATTCAAGTTCAGGTCAAGATAGACAGAGAAAGAGAAGGAAGATGGAGGAAGGTTGTCCTCACATTGTTATTGGGAACAGAGGAGGCCACAGCAGAAATCCAAGGCAGCAGCAGGATGGCCAGGCTGGGTGGCTCTGCTCAGCACTTGGATGCCTCTGGCCTCCCTTCTGCTTATTCATCAATATCAATTATTACCAGAACCGAAACTCTTAAAAAAAAACGTTGAAGGAGAGCCAGAAAGATTGTTCCATCTTGCTGTCCCACTATGCCTACCTAAAGCAAGTTCTCTAAAGCCCTGAGCCTGCAAGAAAGCCGTGGGCTCAGGTCTCTGGAGGACCCGCTCAGGGCTGACTATCTCTGTGGAGACTCCAGCAAATGATACCACACATCGCAGAGCTGACCAGAGACAGAGTAAAATGCCTTGCTCGGGTCTTATCACGGGTCATGCCACAAGCTCCCAGCCCAAGTCCTCTGTGAGTGTCTGACAGCTGCCAGACAGGCGGGGAGCCCTTCTCTGTCAGCGGCTAATGGTGCGGAACGGAAGGCACTTCTCCCTGCAATCCGGTCACTCACAGCTGATAGGGAATCTCTGTCCAGAGGCAGCACCTCGAGATTTTTCAATGCAATTCCTCTGGAGCAAGAGGCTAACAGGATAAGATCGCTTCCTGTTAACAAGCTGGATTATGAGTGAAGTCCCAGGGCCGGGGCCACGGATGAGGTCATAAAATCAAGAGTTTACCTCGCAGAGCAGTCCGGTCCAAGCCCCACGTCCTTGGGCCCTTCCCTCACGCTGTTAATCTTTGCTGGACGTCCCCAGACATTTGCTGTCTAGGAATTTAGGCCATCTGTCCTTAATGGGCAGAGCCCCATGCTGCTGTGGGCAGCCCAGAGTGGCTGGGGCCTGTCAGTCAATGTCCTGCAGTCTCTGCAGTGGGGAGAGACTGAGGCCAAGGCCATTTCCAATAACAAACGTTGCCTAGGACTCAAAGACTCTCCGGGGGCCTCTCTGGACAGCTTACAAGCTGGGTAGCATTTCTGTGTCGCTCCTTGTTCCACTGCAGCTCAGGACGGGCTAGAGAAACGGCTCAGTCAGTAAAGTCCTCAGCCCTCCTAAAAACAAGTTGGGTGTGGCATGGCGGGGCAGAATCTGAGGGTGGAGAGGGCAGTCCCGGTGCTCACAGGCTGGCCAATGAATGGGTGAGTTCCTGGTGAAACTAAGAGACTCGGACTCAAAAGCCAAGGTTGATGGCGTTCTGAGAAAAGATACCGGAGAATGACCTTTGACCTCCACATGCACAGGAGTGCACATGCAAATGTACACACATAAACACACAGAGATATGAGGGAGTGGAGAGAAGGAAGAGCGGAGGTGATATTAACTACAGAGCCTAGAAGCAAGCTAGCATCTTGTTCTGCCCAGGGTGGTAGCTGGACGCCTCCTAAGAACCCTGATCTCCCTGAAAGCAAATAACCGGAAGCAGCTATACCCATCATGACCCAATGCCACAGGCCCACACATGCGTGTGCACACACACACACACACACACACACACACACACACACACACACGGGATTCTCCAGCTCCCAGCAACCATAGAGGCTGGGTGGCAGATCCTCCATGCACTTAAATCCAAGTGCAGTAAGGTCCCTGCTCAAGTCCACTCAGTGGTGTAAAAGTAAATTATTCAACAAAACCCAGCCCAGCTCACCGCCCTAAGCTGTCTTCAACTTGGAACCAAAACCCTGAAAGCAATCAGCGACTAGGCTATGGCGCTGAGGTGGAACGAGTCACCTGTTGGTAATGCGAGGGACTCTCGTGGCAGGGCAGCGGGTGAGGCCATGAGGATGCTTTCCCCCTTGTATTCTGTTATTTAGGAGAAAACTCTGAAGAGCAAGGCTTACCCATTGAAACCCTCTGTGGAGGTCTGCACCGTGACACAGGACACGCTGTGGCTCCTTACGGTGTCGGCTCGGAGGAGCCTTGGTACAAGAGCAAGGACATCCATAAAGCCACCCACAGGGAAGATGACAGGCGCCATAGTCATCGGGTCAGGGTCTCCTTTATGTCGAGTTCAAAGACAGATAAAAGTGACGTACCGTGGAGGCGGAGGCGGCCGCGGCAATGGTTCTGACCAGAACGGGCAGCAGGGAGCCTTCCTGACCCCAAAAGATGCAAAAGCCATCCTGCTGCCCACTGCAGATGTGAGGTGGGGGTGCAGGGGATTTCTTTATTTTATTTTACGTGTGTGTTTTACATGTATGTGTGTGTAGGTATGTATATGCACCACACATGTGCCTGGTGCCTGCGGAGGTCAGAAAGCAGCCCCAGATGCCCTGGAACTGGAGGCATGGATGACTATGGGTTGTCATGTGGGTACTAGGAAACAAACCCAGCTCATCTGGAAAAGCAACGCGTGCTCTGTCCAGACCACAGGCGTGTGCATTTTATGGTCTGCACACTGCGTCTCTGTTTTAAAACCTGACGCCCACCTCTTGGGTTCCTGCTGTGAACTTCAGCTTTATCGCTGGCAATCCAGCAGGTCCCAGAGAAGAGCATTACCTTGATGCCACAGCTGAGCCTGTGCGGTGTTGCCAAGGAAGACGGACCCTGCCCTCCTCCTGCCCCTCTCGTGTGAGTTCCGGTCACCTGAACTGGACTCTGTAACAGCCCCTCAGTCAGTGAGACTTGTACTCCCACCCCAGCCCTGGCTAGGGACTGCAGAGAAAGCAGTGAAACCACGACATCGCCTGAGGTTTCCAGGATGGCAGCGCTGCTGAAGACTGCGTCCACAGGGCAGAGAAGTTGGAGAGAAAATCAAGGCAGTCACTCTCCCACCAGCACAGCCAGATGCTGAGCTGAGCCAGGCTGAGCCGGAGAATAGCAACAGGACCTGCTTCACTCATTGTGGCCCCTTCCTCTTGGAGGCTGCGGCAGTTCCTGAGAATGACCACCAGGTGGCGATGCTCCTGGCCTTCCCTTAGGTTTCTTTCCGTGAGAGAGCCAAAGGCTTCAAGCTGGAGATTTCAGGAAGGAGGGACCACACCGAGAGTAGCTTGTGGGGACATTGACCCTAGAAGTCATCCATGCTACCCTTTGCAGGGCTTGCCTAACAGACACCTGGCAAAGAAAGGTCAGGGTGGTGGAGGAGAGGCGCGCCCTGGGGGGGGGGGGGGGGGGGGAGGACGCTAAGCATCCCAGTCACAGAGTGCAAATCAGTTCTCTGTAGGTTCAGAGGCAAGACTGGGAAAGGAGGACCCCATAAAAGACAAGGACTGTTTCCATGAGCCAGGTGGCAACACGGGCTTAGGTAACCTGTGTAGGAGGGTTGGGTCAACTGGCATGACCTGTGTGATCTAGGATAACACCAGGCCACCTGGTCAAAACAACACACCAAAGGGGTCATGCCCACCCTCACCAGCATGACTAGGAGCACAGATCTTTAAAGGCATTTGTCCGCATAGACAGACTGTCTGCAGGGTCTGAGGACTGGCGCAGAAGGTACCACTTGCCTTTGATGCCCAACAGTTGATCAAGTTCACAGCATCAAAAACTAGCAAACCTGCTTTATTCCTGTCAGAAAGATCAGATTACAGCCAGGCCTGACCTATCACCAGCATCCAAGACCTCTGGGTACCAAGTGTTGACCAGACAGACCCTTATACACCTTCCTGTCTCTTTCTCTGTCTATTTCGTCTGTCTCTTTCCCTGACTGGGTCTCTCTGTAGCGCAGACTCACTACATAGCCCGGGCTACCTTTGAGCTCACAATTCTTCAGCCTCAATGTCTCTATTGTGGTGATTGCAGGCATCTACCACCAGACCCGGTTCCCACCCACCTTCACTGACTAGTGAGTTCCCCTTGAAGCTCACAGTCTGAACCCCAGTGGCTTGCTTACAGCCTTCGTCTCTGTAGCGAGTGCCACGGGGGCCTATGTGTGGGCCCCGCCCTCTATCTAAATAATAACAGCGCCGTTGGCAGCAGTGCGTGCTCTTCTAAACAGCCTCAGCGTCCATGAAGCTCCACTCACCCAGAGCATGCAGCACCCGGCCTCGCACACCGCTACACTCGCTACCCGCGTCTCCTTGCTGTCGGTACAGGATGCACACAGGGGTTAGGGGGTGGAGTGTTGACAACGATGGAATGAAAGTGTTTTGAAATCACGGTGCAAATGAACAGGGAGATGGCTGATGTATGATAATACACCTCTGAAGAGCCTTAAAAGAAATCAATGAAGCACAACATCAAAGTCCCGGGAGTTCTACGCCAGCCGACTGACAGACAGCCCTCGTCCAGAATCACTCAAACGTCGAAGTAATTAGAACATATCAGAAAGACTCCGTGCATTGAACTGAAATTGAGCAACATAATGCTTCTGAAACCTCCAAGGGCTTGGGGAGGAACAACAGAAAGATGAAAGTCGCCCAGCGAAGCCTCCCACATGCCCAGAGCCTCTGCCCAGCCCCCAAGGGCGACCTGCAAGGATATCAAATTGCTTTTGAACTCATGACCAAAGTTGGCATTTTTTTTTAACTTCTGGATTTAAGGGGTCTGCAGCCCCAGATATTGAGAGGGGGGGAAATGCTTCCTGAAGGTTGTACACAGCCAAAGAGGATCCCCTCCCAATCTGACCCCACTTCCCCGCCATTGTCTTAGACAATGATAAACTGAAGGCTAGTGGGTATTTTTTTCCCCACCAAAGAGAACCATTCAAACAGCTAAACCAGTGTTCTCTGGGAGGACAGGGGTGGGTGGAAAGATGCTAGCTCCCTGCTGTGGGTGTGAACTGCACAGCCACCGTGATGTCAATCAAAGCCTCCTGCAATGTTAAATCGGGGCTGGGGAGTAGCTGGTGGGTGGAATGTTTGCCTGCCGCGCACAAAGCGCTGGGCTCCGTCCCAGACACCATGACTTGGCATGACAGAATTTGCCTGTAGCCACAGCTTTTGTGAGGCAGAGGAAGGAAGGGCGGGGAGTCTCTGCCAGCGTGGGCTAGGTGAAAGCTTATCTCAAAAAATTAAGAGAGAGAGAGAGAGAGAGAGAGAGAGAGAGAGAGAGAGAGAGAGAGATTTCAAACAAGACTACCACATGATCTAGCTGTGCCACTCCTGGGCATTTACCCAAAAGAGCCAGGACCAGCACAGCAGTCATCCCAGCCCAGAGAGAGTAAAGACAATTATAAAAAGAGAAGGCCCAGCCGGGCATGGTGGCGCATGCCTTTAATCCCAGCACTTGGGAGGCAGAGGCAGGCGGATTTCTGAGTTCGAGGCCAGCCTCGTCTACAGAGTTCCAGAACAGCCAGGGCTACACAGAGAAACCCTGTCTCAAAAAACCAAAAAAGAGAAGGCCCGAGGTGCCCTCCTACTGTGAGCCGAGGGAAAGCTGAGGTGGGGTTTAGAGCCCAGGGCTTGCTGCAAGAGAGAGGGGGGCTGGGTAATCTGGGGAAGAGAGTGTGTGCCCATCCAAGGACCCAATGTTCACCAGTGGCTGGAGGGCGACAAGGCTCCATCACGGCTTGGAGAGTGACATCAGGATGAGTCTGAGGACTTGACCATGTGCGAGGGAGCAGCTGAGTGTGAAGGCCGCTGATGACTTCACCTGTGAACGCGATCCCCAGCATGGCCGCACCGCAGCCGACAGACACCTCCCACAGAGCCACCCTCGAAGGCATCTGTGGAGACAGGCCCGATATCCTGGGGTCCTTATCATCTAGAAGTGGACATTGCTGCTTGTAAGGCTGGGAGATGATTCAGCCATTAAGGAGAGTTCTGGGCAAACACAAAAACCAGAATTAGAACTGCTTGGTGAGTTCCAGAAATCTGTGAGGCCCTGTCTCAAAGACAGGAAGAAAAGAAATGAGTGATGTGTGAGACTGACCTCTGGCATCCACACAGCATCCCACATGTTCATGCACATCTGTGCGCACACACATACCCATGGACAAGAAGACAGGGAGGGAGGGACAGAGGGAGGGAAGGAGGGAGGAGGGAGAAAGGAGAAAGGAGAAAGGAAAAAGGGAGGGAGGGAGGAGGGAGGGAAGGAGGGAGGGAGGGAAGGAAGGAAGGAAGGAAGCTGCCCTTTGGCATGGGCTACCTTCGGTCCACCTTTAGTCCATTAACCCCAGCACCCTGGCCTGTCTCCTGCCATGGACACCCAGGGCAGGTGTGAAAGGACACGGTGAGGCAACACGGGAGCCCACATGCAGAAACGTCTTTTTGCTCCTTGTACAGAAGCCATCAGGCTTACTCCATGTTGTACACTCATGGCTGCGCCGTGGACCCGGAAGGCCATACTCTGCACTGGGGTACAGGCCCCACCTGAAGGAGACTGCCATTGCCAGCCATGATGGCCTTTCCTTCTTGGGACATCTGTCCTCCTACTTACTTGCTTCGGGCAAAGCATAAAAAAGATCACCTCTCCCACAGCCTGCAGACCCTCGTGTGCTGTGGGCCAAGACAGCGTTCTCATGGTGCCCGGCCCTACAGAGACGCTGACATCGTGTAGAATACCTTCCCTCCCTCTCTGCGCTCCAGGGCTCCACTGGCTTCTCACAGCTCTCTAAGAGGACTCTAGCAATCTGCGTGCAGGGCCTTTGCACATGCCTGGTCCTCTGAGTAACTCCAGAGCTCTGGGGGGCGCTCACGTGCACCCACCCTCTGAGACAGGTTTCAATGTAATGTAAGTCTTTTCTAGAGCCACCGCCCACCACCCGGAGCACCTATGTAGACATGCGCCTGCGTGGAAACCCATGGTGCATGGTCATCCGCTCGTGTCTACTTCCTGCTCTGAGCAGAAGGCTCCAGGGGCGGGAGCTCAGGGGCATTCTAGATCACACAACCACCTCAGCAGGCACGCAGGAGGCATGGTGGCTGCCTGACATCGGGTGGGTGCGTGCAGGCATGCTTGGGCCATATGGTAAGTGCCTGGTATCAGACGCATGCAGGCATGGACTCGCGGACAGCTACAGGCATGCCGTGTGGCTGGTTGGCTGCATGGCTGGGTGAATCGTTAGATTTTATTGACTGTTTATTAAACTGACCATTTGTGTCCGTCCAATGAGGTTGAACAGACTGGGGTGCAGTACAAAAGGCCATCTCGGGGGTGAAAGGGCGATGATGTAAGAACCACAGGCAACAATGCAGGTGGCGTCCCTGGGGTGCAGGCCACCCGCTCAGCCTTGAAATGCCTCAGCACTGAGACAGGCTGGGCCTGCAGAGAGATCTGCAAGGAGAGATCTGAGAGAACACAGAATGGGCGTGGCCAGCGCACCATTGTAAGGAAGAGGACTGGGATCCTGGGACCCCTTTCCCGACAGTAATCCAGACAAGGGGTGGCTTCCCAGCAAGCCATGAGGGGAGCTCCCCGTCTTAGAAGAAGCTAGACAGGGGGCGTGGGTGACTGGGAGAACCGTGAACCTGTGTGGGTCACGTGACCTGTGGGGATCTGATGGAATCCACGCACACCCCACCCCTGGGTGCCTGTAGCACAGCACGAGCCAGTACCAAGCTGAGGTAACAGGCTGAGGTCACGTGCTCCATGGATGATGTCAGAGGGTGTGGCTCCTACCTAAGAGCCACCTCAGCCCATGAGGGCATTCGCGGGGTCAGAAATACGGAGCATCTGCCCGGGGGTTCTTTCAGGGCATCTAGTACAGTGCCTTGTACCAAGCTATACCCCCCCCAGTCGTTACAAGGCTCGCCTCACCGCAGCCCTGCACCTGCTGACCGACCTGTGTCCGGCCCCTACCTGACACCACCCGTGTCCTCAACTGCCCCGGCTGCAGCTTCCTCGGCTTCCACACCTGAGGGAGACCATGCGGCATTTGTCTTCACACACCTGGCCCGCGTGAGAAATTCCCCATGTCACTGAAGAGCAAAACTTAAAGATGGATCCCCAACACTATTGTGGATGACAAGAAGTGTATACCAAAAGGAGCATGTCATGGCTGTCTCTGGAGGGGCCCTGCCAGAGTCTTACACACACAGAGGCTAGCAGCCAACCACTGGTCTGGGCGTGGGGTCCCCAATGGAGGAGTTGGATGGTGGTTCGGAGGAGCTGAAGGAGTTTGCAGCCCCATGGGAAGAACACCGATGTCGGCCACCCAGACGCCCCAGGACTCCCAGGGACTAAGGGGCACACATGGTTCCAGCCAAAAGTGTGGCAGAGGAATGCCTTTCCGGGCATCAGTGGGAGAAGTGGTCCTTGGTCCTGTGAAGGCTCAATAGATGCCCCAGCAAAGGGAAATCGAGGTGGGGTAGGTGGGAGTGGGTCGGGTGGAGGGGCATATACTTGAGGCAGGGGGTGGGAGGAGGAGTTGGTGGATTTCAGGGATGGGGAAAACCAGGAAATATTTTAACATTGGAAATGTAAATGAAGATTATATTCAACAACAACAATAACAACAACAACAACAACAACAACAACAACAACAAAGGAATTCCGAAGCCATCACAAAAGTCCGATTGCGGAGGATGAGAGAGCAGAGGGTCACAGGGAAAGGTGCCGCTTCCCGTGGGTTGTAAGGCGCATGAGAAAGCAAACGCTGCTCGGAGGACTGGCAGTGAGTCTTCTGCAAATAAATGCTATTTTCAACTTGAATTCTCACTGTTTCTGTTTACTATGCCGCAGCACACATTAAATAGATGTTAGCTTTTATTATTTAAAACAATACCCAGCCAAAGACTGAAAGGTCTGTTGTGGGATTTTTTTTTTTTGGAATGGTGTAGCATGTGACATGTTAGTGTGTGTGTGTGTGTGTGTGTGTGTGTGTGTGTGCAGGCATGTGTATGTGCAGGTGTTGTATGGAAGGGGGAGTGTATGGGAATGCATATGTATATGCAGGTGTGTGTAGGTATCTGTGTAGGTACCATGCAGGTATGGGAGAGGGCGTGTGTGTGTGTGTGTGTGTGTGTGTGTGTGTGTGCGTGCGCGCGCGAGTGCGCGCACGCGCCTGTGTGTGTCTGTGTGTAGGGATGTGTGTGTCTGAAGGTATGTGTGCAAGCAGGTGTGCCTGTGGGGGCTTGTGTGAGAGTTTTTACACAGGTGTACACAGGTGTATAAGTGTGTATGTATGCAGAGCACATGTGTAAGACTGTGTGGTATGTATGTACAGATGCGTGTGTGTGTGTGTGTGTGTGTGTGTGTGTGTGTGTGTGTGTATGTGCATGGGTGTATGAGTGCATACATTCTTATGGTATTGTTAACAATATCACCACAGACTCCATTTTCAGAGCCCGTCCTCACCGGTAACCTGAAAGACCTCTCCTTTCTCTCACCGCGCAACCCTCAGCAACTCCTATGCCTGACTTGGCATCAAATGGAGCTACAAAGAGTGGGGCGGGCTCTTGAGACTGACCACACCCCAGCTTGTGCACACACCCATGAAGACACAAAAGCCATCCACCCTCACCCAAGCCTTCCCACAAGCCGAAGTGTGGGCGCATCAATGCTGGCACCCAGTGTCAACAGGGGAAAAAGGAGGAAAGAGAACAGATAAAACTCCACCCTCCCCGCAGTGGGGAGAGACCGTAAGCCTGGGTATGTCTTGAATTGTTGTGTAAGAAACTCAGCAGAGACCCCGCCTGGGCAACCCAGTGGAGCCAGCCCTGGAGGTGGAGGTGTGGGTGGAGGTGGAGGTGTGGGTGGAGGTGGAGGTGTGGGTGGAGGTGGAGGTGTGGGTGAGCCTGCCCCAAGGGCAGGAGAGCAGGAGAGCTGACCCTGCCTGCTGCTGACGGCAGCAGTGAGTGGCCTAGCCAGAGCAGTGCTGGAGCGCTCGCCATGGTGGTGGGGGTAAGAGAAAGCTAGCACACTGACCAGCCCAGCTGCCACCCAGACGCAGACCCAGACCCAGTCCCAGGCCTCTGAATTTGACCCACCCCCAAATCTATATCATCTGCAAACAGTTGGGACAGGTCAAAGGGCCAGTCCTGCTGATCCAAAGCTGCAGGGTCTCCACGACACAGGACAACAGCAGGACCACGGGGAGGAGTCCCAGTGAGGATCCGATATTGATGATGTCACAGAAGACAGAGATCTGGAGCCAGAGCAGTGACTCATTGCAGTCAGCATTTGCAAGTGAAAATGTGTGCGCAGAGGGACATGCTGTGTGGCACACGCTGTGACACACTGCAGCTTCTACGATGAGTTGTTTCCTGTGCTTTGTTTTTTGTTGTTGTTGTTGTTTTTGCTGTTGTTGTTGTTGGTGGTGGTGGTGGTGGTGGTGGTGGTGGTAGTGGTGTGTGTGTGTGTGTGTGTGTGTGTGTGTGTGTGTTTATTGGGGGTGTTGCAAGGATAAAGGATGGATTGAGGGCACAGGCAGATTAGTGGGACTGGGGTACATGATGTGAAACTCACAAAGAATCAATAAAAAAAGTTGAGGGGGGTCGGGGGGAGGAAGCTGAGGAGGTAGGGGTAGGGAGAAGGCTGTCCGGTGAGCTTGGACATTGGGACGGAGTAGTTGAGACCGCTTTGTGGAGATGTGTGAATCAGGAAGAAGCCTAGAGAGACGTGACGGTGCTCGGCCAGTGAAGAGAGCTTTCCTCCCTGAGAAACGGGCTCGATCTCCAGAATCACATAAAAATCTCCGTGTGGTGTCCATGTGTGATCCAATCACAGGGCCACTAGAGACAAGCAGATCCCCGGGACTCCGGCTAGCCAGGTCAACCTTCTTGACAGGTTCCAGGCCCATCTCCACAGAAAGTAGACAGTGCCTGAGGGGCAGCGCCTGAGGTGTTCCTTGACCTTCACACGCATGTGAACACATGTACCTGCACATACCCGACTGTGAGTACACAAAAACACAGCAGTGGGGGGGGGGGTAATAAAGTGAAGGTGTCTGCCTGCTGCCCTCCATCCCTCCTGGCACAGTGTCACACACAAAACAGGTGAAGAAGCAGCCATGTTAGCCATCTTGAGAAGTAGCATAGCTGACCCAGTGTGCCACGGTCCTGAGGCTGAAGATGGTGGGGAATAATCGAATAGCAAAGCACCCAATCCCCAGGACGGAGTGCTCCCGAGAGCTCAAGGCAGGATCCCGGATGGGGCCCACTCGGAGCCACAGCCACGTACCTCATACTGCCAACAGTGTGGTGGTGGCCAGTGCTCTAGAGCGTTCTGTCCTCTGTGTCCCCAGGAGGGAAATATGATCTAACTTCCCCTCTGCCCCTGAGGGCTGACATCCCCCCACTAGTGTGCAGGGGTGGTGGGGGCTCTCATGCATTCGCATCTGCCTGTCATCCTAAATGACAGAGAATGGGAGTTGCTTGCCGCAGTTGCTGGTAATGGGGTATTCTCACGGCACATCAGATGCTCACTGTGAGAACTCAGTTTTCCCTGTCAGGAAAGCCAGCGCCTGCCTAAGGACCCTGGCTCTGAGCACCACTTCAGTGGGCGCTGTGTCAGGAGTGATGAGTCTGCCCAGAGCTCCTACCATGTCATGCTCACCTGGGAGCCATCTGCCTTCCCACTGGCCCTTCCGTTCTGTGGAAAACTCATTCTGAGGACTGTGGGCTCCCTCCCCTGCAGGGCAAGTTTGCTCCCCTCTCTTCCCTGCTCCGCTCTTGATTAAAGGCCTGATGTGATATTTGTAGTTACCAAACATCAATATTTGGCCTGGATTTGTGAGATTGAAATTCGGAGAGGAAGAAGCCTGCCATGTGTCTGAAAGGGGGAAGTTCCGATCGGACAGACCGAACTCCTGATTAGGGGCACTGAGGGCAAAACTGAGCCCCAGTGGGCTCTGTGTAGCCGGCAGCGGAGTGCAGAGCCCTGCGTTTCATCAAGAAAGCGGCTTCTGCCGGAAGGGACGAGATGGGAGAGCCCCAGCCAAGCTGGCTGAGCCTGTAGCTCCTTAAGGGACTCGGATGACAGCAAAGCTGATGGCGACGGTAACAGTTAGTACGTTAGTACGGGTACAGCTCGGATGTGTTAGCTTACGTTGGTAGGTGATGTCTCTTTTAACAAAGGAGTTAACTCTGCCAGGGCCCTTTCCTCAGACTCTACCTTACCCACTCACAGCAGTCTTACCCACCAGCTGCTTTACTGAGAGGCTTAGTCGCTGGAGCAGCCTCACACAGCCAGAAAGCCACAGAGCTGGGAGTCGCCATTCTGGTCCCCAGAACAGCAGTCCCCTCCCTCTCTGTCCCAGGGTTATCCCAAAACGCTCGTCTCTCTGGAAGAGCCTGACTCACAAATCCCCAGCACTGTGGTTACGTAAGAGCCTGGTCCCAAAACGTTTTCATCCATTGAAGTTCTTCAGAACAATGCATCATCCCTGTCAGGTTGACCTGCGGAATCTCCAGGACCACCTGTAGACAGCAGCAGTAACCACCCGGGCCACTAGGAGGCGCTGTAATGACTCTAATTGTCCTACGCCTCCTGTGCTGAACATTTTGTCCCCAGCCAGTGGTACCCGCTGGGAGCTTGTGGAACATAACAGGAGGTGGAGCCTTATTGGAGAAAGTGAGTCCTTAGAAAGGGGAGGAACTCGAGGTTTTTTGTTTTGTTAAGTCCTGCCCCTTTTGCGGTTCTTTCCCTGTGAACCATGTGACCAGCTGCCTCTCAAATCCTGGCTGCCACCCCTTTCCTGCCACCATAGACGTATCCCCCTTGAACTCTGAGCCAAAATGAACCCTCCCCAGATTATACTGCCTCGCAGCGGGTATTTTGCCTCCAGCAGTAAGACACACAAGTCTAGCCTATCCCCGACAGCAGACAGCCACGTGTGGAAAGCCTCGTTCCCCCGCAGGTAGGGGTGTGTCCGGAAGTTGTGGCACTGTAACAAGGTAGGGACTGCGGAGCAGGAGGAAGTCAGCCTCAAAGGGGTTGGGGGTGGGGTCTTAGTTGGAGGAGACCCTGTTTCCGGCTGCTCTCTACTTCCTGCCTGCCAGGCTCTTTCTGGCCTTCAAGGGACACCCCGCCCCCGCCCCAGGACGAGCTCTCTGAAACAATGAGCCAAACGCTCGGCTCCCATACTTTCCTTTGGTCAGATGGCTTACTTGGTCATGGCCCTACAAAAGCCATGAGCGAATCCCTGGAGGGAGTAATCCAGTCCTGCCCTGTCACTCAGCAGTTACAGGGACTAGTGAGGCCTGTGGGAAGAAGTCTCCTGTGGGAATGGGAAGTCTCCTGTGGGAGACCCAGGCAAACTCCACCCAGAGCAAGGGCTCCTTTGCATGAAGCTCATGAATGACTCGGTGTCGTTCTTGATCGCTGGGGTTACAGCTGGAAGACTGGGGAGAGGTACGGGGGTGGGGGGACCCTTCTGTGGAATCACTAATCAACAGGATTGATTGTTTACACCAGTAGCAAGCGTTTACTGAGTGCTAATTCTGACCCACACTGTCGGGGAGAGTGCTTTACGGCCTAATATTGGCAGTCATGAAAACCTATCAGTCTGAGCATGTCTCCACTGGGCATAGACATCCTCGGAGGGCCAGGGGGAGATCGCTAAATGGGTTTACCCTTTTATCAGGCAGGATGTAAGACAGCAGCGCCAAGTTTGGTCACCAGGGCAGCAGACCGGAGCTGGCAAGGCAGAGAAAGCAGAAGCCACTCAGCCGCCCCCCTCCCCGCCCCCCACCAGCCTGGCTTGCTGTAATCAGAACACTGTGGACAAAATCATGTGTGGCCCTTGAAGGGACGGATTTGATGCTGCCCGGGTCTCTGCGCCTCGAGTATCTGCCTTGTCCTTCTGTTCCTAATGCTTTTATCTCGCGCATGCAGCAGTGCTCAGCATAGCTGGGCACGCTGAGAGGCGTGTTAGTGAAGAGAGGCGCGGCATGCCCAGGATCCCGGGAACGAAGCAGTGGCCCCACAGCACTGTCATTTCCCAAGAGGGGCAAGGTTCCTCCAGTCCCTCGGGCTCCTAAGCCGAGTCCCAGTCAGACAATGGCACTCCAGTGCCTTCAAACTGGACCCCATACCAACCTGAGCAGAGACACAGCTCCGTCCCCATTGACCAGCCCCAGGACAATCCGACTTCTGACATCAAGGGACGCCGCTGAAGCTGAGAGACTAGAATCCTGTCCATCTTGCTAGGGGCAGTGCCCTGCCTGTGGACCCCCACCCCCACCCCACTCCCAGTAATAATAACAGAGTTTGCAGGTAAAAAGAAGGCAGAGATGAGAAGAGGGAGGGAAGACGGGGCGGGGCCACCATGACAGGGATCAGCGCAGTTCCAGGGATTACATAACCGTGGATCCAGCTTTTCTATTAGGACGGGCTTGACGTTCCCACAGCATAGCTAAAGACTGAGTTCACATTGACAGGTAACCTAAGCACGGTCTGCAGTCAGGGGGATGACCAGAAAGGACAAGGAGACAAGCTGGCAGAGCAGCAGGATGGGGTCCAGGCTGGGACATAGAACTTGCGTGCTACAATCCCCTCCCATCAGGAAGGACTGCTTAGAGTCTACCCCCGTGGAGAGACTCTGCCTCACAAGTGAAGCTGGCTGGTCTGCTAGGCAGGGCTCAGCTGAGGGTCAGGGGAAGAGGAGCTGAGCTTTCCTGGCTTCGGATTCCAGGAAAGCAAGGTGCTGAGGGTGCTGGGAATGGGGAGTATCCGGGAAGAACATCAGTCAGTGAGGGAAGAGCTGGGCGATACCTTGTGCTGACTGCTTGGTTTCCTTGAGACCCTGGAAAGGAGGACTCCGGTGCCTTTCTCCCTTCCTGAATCCAAGACAGGCATCACTAATCAACCACGCTTGTTCCTCCTGCTGAGTGCAGATAGGTCCTCAGTATGGCCTGCCCAGGACTAGGTTCAACTGCCATTTGACGGACGCCTATAAACAAAAGTCTACCCGTTTCTGCACCTAGGCACAGGTGGTGTAACAGAGATCTGAGAGTCAGTTCAGAGGCAGGCTGAAGCCCTTGGCAACTTACTGGCGAAAGCTGAAACACCATGGGAGTCAGGACATCATTTTTTTTTTCCCTGTGCTGTTTTGTCTCTTGGTGTGTGGACTGGGGCGCGAGCCTGACTACCAGCAATTGTGGCGGTTACAATTGGAAATGCCAGGCACGCCTGCCTCCTGAGAGAACCTGGCTTTTCCAATCTTAGTCACTTCCTGAAGAAACAGGCTGGATGCGTGGGCACAGGCCCGCCCACAGGAAGGAGAGCCTCGCCTGCATCTCTCTGAATGACAGAGATCATTTTTGCTAAAATCCTAAAGGTGGCAGCATTCCATTAAATATTCATGTGCCGCTCAAGGCTGCGGCAGGGGGCCTCCTGACCAAAGAAACCAGGCAGGAAGTGAAGACATCCAGAAGGAAAGAGGAGCGGGCTGCAGTAGCAGGGAGAATTGGGGGTTGGGGGGAGTCTGGCTCCTGCCAGGGAGAAAAGAAAGAAAAAGCTGTACGCCTGGTCCTAAGGCAGGGAGAGGGCTGCATGCATCTTGGGGGGGGTCTCTGTGTACATGGATGCCAGGGTGGTCCCGAGTTCATGCTGGGTATGGTGTAGGGGCTGGATCCAGGATTGACCTCTGGCCAGTGGGAATAGATGCAAGGGTTTGACTGTCGGGCTTGCATGTGCACAGGTCTGCCCTATCAGCAAGAGCCAGGGACTGGTTCTGAGAAGGAACTTGGCCTTGCGATGGTGCCACATGCAGCACGCAGGTGGCAGAAGATTGGCTCCTGCAGATTGGAACTCTTCAGTTCAGAAAACTGCTCCAAAGGGGCAGCTTCCCCCGCAAACCATCCCTGTGATCCATCCACCCACGCCGGGGTGTGGACTCTCAGTGACCCAGGAGCTTCTGAGTCACCCATGCTTCTGCTCATGGTTTGAATTGAAATGTCTTCACGGGTTCCTGTGTTTGAGCACTGGGGCCCAGCTGGCGGTACTTCGGTTCTGGAGGCTTTTGGAATCTTTGGGAAGTGGAGCGGCACTGGAGGAAGTGGGTCATTGTCTTATAAGGAAGCCCCACTTCCTGTCTGCTCTCTGCCTCCTGACTTCAGCCATGGCGTGGTCAGCAGCCTCTTACGCCTGCCGCCACACCTTCCTCAGCACGGACTGTGACGCCTCCGACTGTGAGCCAACAGAAACCTCTCCTCCCTTAAATTGTTTCTTGTCAGGCATTTTGCCCTAGTGGTGAGTAACTAATACACACAAAATCCTTCTTTGGGCTGTGGGCAATCCAGCCGGATTGAATACAAGTGTCTTTACATCTCTGTCACCCTTACTGTCCCCTTATTCCCAGAGCAGGAGAGACACCCTTCCAGGAGGCAGTGGCAACCACAAAAAAGTTGAAGTCAGAGAGCGGAGTGGCTGCTCCCACACCACAGTGTGTGGGGTGGTGGAGGGACAAGGCTTCCGACAGCCTGCCTCTTGGGGCGGACAAGGATCAACTGCCCAAGGAAAAACCACAGCGAGGCTTCATAATCCTCGGTTTCATTTCTTCAAAGGATGGCAGTATTAACAGGACAACCAAGAGCCATACATATGCCCGTGCCGTCAGCTGTTCTGGAAGGCCTCCTTACCAGCCCAGAGCAGCTGGTTTGTTTAATAAAAGATATCATCAATATTATTACTACTGCTATGACTAAGGAAAATAACTACCCACCATAAAAAGAAATTTTAAAAAGAAAAGAAAAACAGTAATAAGAGTCCAAAGAAAAATGCACAAAGCTTCTATTGAGCTGAGCCTACCATCTGCCTTGCTGATCTCTCTCTCAGCATTCAGAGCAAGTAGAAATCTATGAATATAATTGTGTGCAAATGGAACCATGTGATAGATTCTGTATTTCTCCCTCAGCAATATGTCATGAGCATCTTTCCAAGCCAATAAACATAAATCCTCACCAGAGAATCCTAGCAGCAGCTTGGAATTGGTTTTTATGGATGCGCACAATTTGCTTAAACAATGCCTTATTGATGGGTATGGGAGATGGGTGTTTTTATTCAAAGCATTTTTTTGCTGTACCAATCATCCATTCAGTAAATACACAGATGCTTCTTCTCACACGTGTACTGTCCTCCCCCACGGTACAAATACCTGAAATTCCTTAGATTCCCATCCACGGGCGATGGGATTTTGGAGTCTGTGGGAAGAATGCTTAGTAGATCAAAGAGTGAACGGGCTTTACAATTGGAAATCCACGAGGCAAATGGCCTGCTCCAAGTAGCTTGCCCAACGGACGCTGCCAGCAACCAAGGATACAAAGATAACGCTCTTTCATCCCAAAGCTCTATAGAGACCTGGGCTGGGGAGGAAGAAACAGGTGAGGAGTCTGAGCCTTCACAGGGGGTCTCAGCAAGCCTCACACTCCACAGCTCAGCAGAGGAACCAGGGGGCCCGTCACACACACACACACACACACACACACACACACACACATCAGCATGGCTGGGTGGCACCTTGGGCTACACCACCTGGCACACACATGGCTGAAATGCTAGCACTCTTCTAAGCACTAGGAAAATGAACTCTTCAACCTCAGATAACCAGCTCAGATGTCAACAGCTTGTGGTGATTTGATCGAAGACTTTGTCAAATGTCCCGTGATGCAATACAGCCCACAGGCAACAGTCCAGTTTCCCCTTGCAGTACAGTTCGTTGATTACCAGGATTGCTCAACAGCTGGTTGCCAGGCAGGCCTGGTGGTGGCTGACCTTCCCCAGCTGTGGGGGCATGCCTGTATTCCCAGAGAAACTGGGGTAGGCTAGGCTAGGCTATGATATTTGGTGGTCATGTGTACGAACTATATCTTCTACTGGAGATACCTGCAACTTGAGCTGGTTTCTTCAGAGCCTAACCCCATGTACTGGCTGGTTTATGTGTCAACTTGACCCAGGCTGAAGTTATCACAGAGAAAGGAGCTTCAGATGGGGAAGTGCCTCCATGAGATCTCACTGTGGGGCATTTTTTCAATTAGTGATCAAGGGGGAAGGGCCTATCCCCTTGTAGGTGGCACCATCTCTGGGCTGATGGTCTTGGGTCCTATAAGAAAGCAAGCTGAGCAAGCCAGGGGAAGCAAGCCAGTAAGAAACATCCCTCCATGGCCCCTGCATCAGCTCCTGCTTCCTGACCTGCTTGAGTTCCAGTCCTGACTTCCTTTGGTGATGAACAGCAGTGTGGGAGTGTAAGCTCAATAAACCCTTTCCTCATGATGTTTGTGCAAGAATAGAAACCCTGACTAAGACACCCCATCACAGCTCAGAGCTCCCCTTCACAAGCATCTCTACCGCTGGGGTACTTCACAGTGATCATGAATTTCACAAGATCTAGAACCACCCAGGAGACAGGCTACGAGGCACCTCTGTGAGTTTCTAGATTGGGTGAACTGAAGAGAGAAGATACATCCCCTCAAACATGAGTGGACCCACCCTGGGGTCCTGAAATGTATAAAGGAATGTGAGCTAAGCACAGCCTCTCCTCTCTCTCTGATTCCTGACTACAGATTCAGGGAGGAGGCCACCTGCCTCTCCAGCCCTGTCGCCACGTCTTCCCCACCATGCATAGCATAGCAGTCTCTCAAAGTACGAGCCAAAGCAAAGCTTTTCTCACTTAAGTTGATTCTTGTCAGGTTGCAGCAGTAAGAAAAGGAACTGGGGTCTAGTTTTGTCACTCACACAGAAGGCACATAAGCAGTGTCTACCATGTAGGGTCACTGAGGGGACACCACGTGCACCAACAGCACACACTCATGAAACCTCAGAGTGGGACAGGGAATCCAGGACAAGCCTGTCACCTCTCGGTGTCCTTTCCTGCCTCTTATCCATCCCAAGAGAATGAGATTGGCTGAAATGTAGCTAGAGGGGGACAGACCCAGGCTAAGCAGCAGTTCCTACACATCGGAGCCAGGACCAATCGAGACATAGAGTAAGAGGGAGAGGCATGTGAACTACGAAGACCCAAATGCACAGCCGACTCCAGCCCGGGCCTCCCCAGTCACCTCATTTCATCCAATGTCCGCCACCACCGACTATCTCCTCCTTTGCTGTTGTTCTCACAGCATGTTTAACTCAACTTCTTAAATTAACCAAGTCCTTGCAAAGGAAATCACCTACCACCGTCCCAAGGGAAGCATCAGAATAGCTTGTTGTAAATATAGAGAACAGAGTCACAAGCTAAATAGACAATGGTGAGAGAAAACTTGCGTGTGGATGGAATGAAGCCCACAGCCTCCCCCAGTCTCCAGTCATCTCCAGACAGACCCACAGAGGAAAAGCACCATGCATCAATGAACAGCACCCAGGGGCTTCCGCATAGAAGAAGGCAGAAATGCCAGGTTGGGAGGCTCCCAACCGTTGTCCCCATGGACAGTCCTCAGAGGTTGCATGGGAATATACCTCCAGCCTTGTTCACAGCCACACGACCCAGAGATTCCCAAGTCAAGAACATAATGGACTGACTCGGCCTTCAGAGAACACCCCACCTTCTTGTGACAACCAATGCCAGGAATGTCTGTCACATTTCTGCCTGCTAGCCAGGGCCACTCCATATCAGCAAGGAAGAGGCCTTACCATGGCCCCTTTACCAATCAACGCTCCCCAGAACATCTCTCCAGTTGGCCCCAGTCCTCCTTGGCCGGCAGTACTGGGTTTTCCACTCCCAGAGACAAAGGCTCGACCTGGAGGATTCCTGACAGCGACTGCAGGAGGAGGGCTCGGAAACCTCACACCCCTGGACCCCTCTTCTATCTCCAGCAAAATCTATTTCCCATTTTAAAAGCTCTGCTGATTGATGAGTGGGAACAAAGGGGCTGAGAAGGATCGAGACAGGCTTTAAGCTCTGATCGCTCAGCAAGAGCTGCTCCTTAGAGCATCTTGTGAGCCGCTCTCGACATGGAGGGAGGGGCCTGGGCTGCTGTGCTCCA
Source organism: Apodemus agrarius (assembly GCA_964023405.1). Classification (NCBI taxonomy): domain Eukaryota; kingdom Metazoa; phylum Chordata; class Mammalia; order Rodentia; family Muridae; genus Apodemus; species Apodemus agrarius. The sequence goes on from OZ030015.1 coordinate 8,857,529, forward strand.
AGTGCTCCTAGAACGAACCCACAGAAAGGATGGGAACCAGGAGCAGGAAAATTCTAATCTGGAATAACGAGACTTAGTAGAATGCCTGATTGTTCCCATGGTTACCCTCTGTGTCCCTACCAGTCCACTCTGGGGTCTGGGACTGAACGACCCACTAATAGTGACCACTATGCCACGTGACTGGTCTGCACCAAAATGCACTTTCCTTACATCACTCTGGGTTTTGAAGACAACACAAAGAGACACAGAATAAAACATCTCATTAACATTAATATCTCATTAATATTTCTCTACCAGCTACATGTTAGAATAACTTTTAATAATATATAAAATATATCATTGATTAAAAACATGAATTTATTATGAGGATAAAAATTTAAATTTATGATTACAATCAATTTCATATGTTTCTTTTTACTCTTTTAATGTGTCTACCAGAATGATTTAAATTGTATCTGTGAGTCTCCTAACTTCTCTATCCGGCAGTGGATCTAGATTCTTCTTGCAGTGTAGACACTCCATCTTAGAATGGGCTAAGGGACATTGGAGCCATGCCCAGCTGTTTGTTACTGGGGTGGAATCAATGTGCCATCGGCTTGCCCATGTGCTCAGAGCACCCATGGTACTGTGTGCTAAGTACTCCCTGTGTGGATCACCTGTGCTGAGTGCCCTCTCTATGGAGCACCTGCAGTGTTGCTGAGCACTCTCTGCATGGTTCACACGTAGTGCTATGTGCCAAGTGTCTCCCTTATGGAATACCAGAATGCTGTGTACCTAGTGCTCTCTACACAGAGTGCTGCACCTGTGTGCATGCTCAGCTGTATGTGATCTGTGTGTGTGTTCTCCTGTGTGTGTTCACCTGTGTGCAGGCTCAGCTGTGTGTTATCTGTGTGTGTGTTCACCTGTGTGTGTTCACCTGTGTGCATGCTCAGCTGTGTGTTATCTGTGTGTGTGTTCACCTGTGTGTGTTCACCTGTGTGAAAGCTCAGATGTGTGTTCACTTGTGTGTGTTCACCTGCGTGCATGCTCAGCTGTGTGTTCCCCTGTGTGTGTTCACCTGTGTGCAAGCTCAGCTGTGTGTTCACCTGTGTGCAAGCTCAGCTGTGTGTTCACCTGTGTGTGTTCACCTGTGTGCAAGCTCAGCTGTGTGTTCACCTGTGTGTGTTCACCTGCATGTATGCTCAGCTGTGTGTTCCCCTGTGTGTGTTCACCTGTGTGCAAGCTCAGCTGTGTGTTCACCTGTGTGCAAGCTCAGCTGTGTGTTCACCTGTGTGTGTTCACCTGTGTGCAAGCTCAGCTGTGTGTTCACCTGTGTGCAAGCTCAGCTGTGTGTTCACCTGTGTGTGTTCACCTGTGTGCATGCTCAGCTGTGTGTTATCTGTGTGTGTTCACCTGTGTGCAAGCTCAGCTGTGTGTTCACCTGTGTGCAAGCTCAGCAGTGTGTTCACCTGTGTGTGTGCTCTCCTGTGTGTGTTCACCTGTGTCCATGCTCAGCTGTGTGCTCACCTGTGTTCACCTGCATGTATGCTCAGCTGTGTGCTCACCTGTGTGTGTTCACCTGCATGTATGCTCAGCTGTGTGCTCACCTGTGTGTGTTCACCTGTGTGCATGCTCAGCTGAGTGTTCACTTGTGTACATGTTCTCCCCCTAGAACTTCCCAGCAAGTTTTATTGAGACCCTAGGTCTTTTGATCCCATCCAGCTCCCATCTTATCTCTGAATTCGAAGCCAGACATTGTTCTAAGTTACCACCTTTCCCCTAAGGCCTTTGTTGCTTCTCCATTCCCCAGTCCTATCTTGGGAATCCAGCAGGATCCTGGATCTCACAATCCTTTGCTCTCTTTGGCTTCGTGCACACCTTACAGATGCTAGGCTCTAAGTCACAGGCAGGAGGACGCGGCCAGTGTGATCACTGACCACATGGAGAGCTTAGAAGGCTGTTGAAGTCTCCAGAAGGCATGAGCCAGAATCAGTTTCACAGAAGAGCTGCCAGCATTGAGATGTCCTCTGCATAATGGAAACTGAGAAGACTGGTCTACAGTCAAGGCAGCTTCCTGAACAATGACCGGAAAGCATGGGTCACAGGGTTGTGCTGGGGGATGGTGGGCCCTGATGGTGGCTCAAGACCATGACCTCCTGACCAAGAGAGGCAGTGTGGGGAGAGGTCATGGTGTCCACGGGGACAGAGCCAGTAATGTCCACAGGGACCAAGGGTGTGAAGGGCAAACAGGATCAACATAATGTCCAGAATCCCTGAGCCCACTGCACCCTAAAATGTATTGAGCACAGAGGAGTGCTGATCCTGGGAGATCTGGATGAAGGAGACAGAGAGGGAGAAGGAGGAGGGAGAGATGGGGAGAGAGGGAGCACTGAGATCGCCACAAGTGACACAGGCTTGTAGGACATCATGGAGAATGTGCATGCTTGTGTGTGTGTATATATATGTATATGTATATATACATCATATATATACATATATATACATTTTTTCATTCCCAGTGCTCAGACTGACTGCAGTGTGTAACTTACTCAATCAAGTTGCATAAATTTCTATCTTCTCGTAGGACAGAAAGAATTTCTCATTGTATGTCCAAAATCTTAAAATACTTCAAATCTCCTATGCAGAGGAGCAAGGACTATGGCTCAGTGGGGAAAGTGCTTCCTGTCAAGTCTGCATGAGTTACTGTATACCTATAACCTCAGAGCAGAGAGGACAAAGGGGTAGGCAGGAAGATCCCCAAGGCTTGCCAGCCAGAGGATCCCCAACCCTAAGCCAGTCTAGAGAAAGTGGTGAGCTCAGGTTCCCTGAGAGACCTGGCCTCAAAAAATAAGTGGAGAATGGTAGAGACACCTAGTGTTGACCTCTGACTTCCACAGGTACATGCTCTCTCTCTCTCTCTCTCTCTCTCTCTCTCTCTCTCTCTCACACACACACACACACACACACACACACACACAGGTGAACATACAAGGGGAATACAAACACAGATGAACACACACAGGTGAACACAATCACAGCATACACACAGGTGAACACACGGCCAAGCAAGCACACATCCATCACCAAAGAGTTACACATAATATATCACAGGTGAGAAAGAACGCCTTAAAAGTGAAAGACCAGGGATAAGATGAAAAGACCATGCCTCATTCATGGAAGGCAAAGACAATCAGAGTCCCTCAGGAGCTCGGGGCTGGCTTTGCACATGCTCACTGCACACTGAAGTCCTCAGCTTTGCTTGAGCAAAAGAAAAGACAGTGTGGTGGTTTGGATAGCAATGGCCCCATAGATTCATGTTTGAGTGTTTGGCCATAGGGAGTGGCACTATTAGGAGAGGTGGCCTTGTTGGAGTTAAGTGTGGCCTTATTGGAAGAGGTGTGTCCTGCAGGGGGCAGGCTTTGAGGTCTTATATGCTCAAGATACACCCAATGTGGCCTTCGGTCTCCTTCTGCTGCCTACAGATCAAAATGTAAAACTGTCAGCTCCTTCTCCAGCACCGTGTCTGCCTGGACGCTGCCAGGCTCCCTGCCATGATGATAATGGACTCAAACTTTGAAACTGTAAACCAGCTCCAGTTAAATGTTTTCCTTTATAAGATTTGCCCTGGTCATGTCATCTCTTCACAGCAATGGAAACCCTAAGTCAAACAGTGTGTTGCCGGGTGTGGAGGTACACCCAAATTCCCTGTACTTAAGGGACTGAAGCAGGAGAAATTCTGAAATTTCAAAGTCATCTGGTCACCATAATAAGCCAGAACTACAAAGTGAGACCATGTCTCAAAGCAAGACAAATATATATATATATATATATATATATATAAAGCAATATATAATAGATACTATTATAAATACAAAATTTTTAATTTCAATGATTTAGTTTAATTTTAGTTATGTGTATGTCTGTGTATGGTTATGTGCATGTGAATTCAGGTGTCAAGAGAGGCCAGAGGCCTGGAGATCCCCTAGAGCTAAAGTTACGGACAGGTTGTAAACCCCTCAGTGTGGATGCTCACAACCAAACCTAGGTCCTCTAGAAGAGGACTATGTGAGCTATCTCTTCACACTCACACACACACACACACACTCACTCTCTCTCACACACACACACACACATTCATATACACAAACACACACACACACATTCATATACACAAACACACACACACATTCATACACACATACACACACACTCATACACACACACATTCATACACACAAACACACATACACACATTCATACACAAACACACACACATTCATACACACGTACACACACACTCATACACACAAACAAACACACATACACACATTCATACACACACACACACACACACACACACACACACACACTGTTCCTTTTCACCTAAGACTGACATGGGTAAAAGCTGAAAGCGTGAGTGAAAATGGACCCCTTCTGACCCACAGTACAATTCTGCTCTTTGCACTTGGGATTCCGTGCTTTGGAGCTCCCGTGTTTGACAGCTGAGCCAAGGGAGTGGCGCTGAGATGACAACGTTCTAAGAGCAGCTGCATATTCCCCCTCGCCCACAGTCCACGCAGGGCAGGTAAGCGCAGCAACGATACGGACATTGTAAAAATGGCTGACCGTGGAGAGCTGAGGGTGAAGAGGGGGAAGATCATTCTAGCTTTCCAGCTCTTGAGTTTTGCTGTCTGGACATACTTTAGTGACAACTTATTTGTTCTTAAACTTTTTACCAGTAGAAGACTAGCCAGATCAGTGTGGATACAGGTAGCAAGTCAACTTCTTATCTGACAATGCGGTTTGTTAATAAATGATGTTAAGCATAAAAGTAAGAGGCCTATGATGTTTTTTATCCACCTTATTTTTAAAAAACCATTCTCTCTTGTTAGCATGAAGGTCACAAATGTATCTAGACCGACTGGCCAATGAGACCCAGGGATCCACCTGTCGACCCTGCCCAGGGCCCCCTGGGTAGGAATTCATTTATTGACGTTTTGAAACAAAAATTAAAATGAGTTCTTGTAACGTGTGAAATTTTAGAACCTCCTTAGAGTTTGTTCATGTGATCTAGATAAGAAGCATCTTATTGATTTTTTTATGAGGAAATGCAAAGAAACCACTTATGTGCTCCCCTCCCCCACCACGCCCAGAGCAGGCAGCACTAATAGATCGCTGCATTTTGCTGCTGAGGTAGGAACAGTTGCAGAATCCACCTCACCCTGTGAAGCATGTGCTGTGGATCCAGCCCAGCGAGCAGCCCCCCTAACAGACCATCACATGAGGTAGGGGGGGATCCCAGAGCTAGGCCATGGCGAGCGGAGTCTTCAGCCACCCCCTTCCTCAGTATCCCACCCGGGCCTAGCTAGAAAGTCTATCGACCAGTGTTTCAGTTACTTTCCTGCTGTTATTATTTAAAAAGCAAAAATGCCCTAACAAAAACTACTTAAGGGAGAACGGGTTAAGGCGCACAGTCTAAGATATCAACCACCACGGCAGGGAAGTCAATGGACCAAGAGCTTGGAGCAACCGTTCACAGTGCGTCTGCAACCAGGAGGCACAGAGCAAAGAAGGCACGGTGCTCTCAGCTCCCTCTCTCCACTCTGAAAGGACCCGACTAGGAAATGGTGACACCCACAGAGGACGGGTGATTCCATTATTTGATAATATAATCAAAAAAATCCCCCATAAGCATCCCTGGAGGCCCATCTACTTGGTGATTTCAAGTAGATTTTGTCCTGTTGGCAATTAGCAGTAAGAACCACACCCAGGATATCCCAGGTCCATGTCCAGCACAAAGGCAGCCAATGCTCCAAGCCTGTATTCATATGATCTGCATGTCTCTCCAAATCAACCTGTAGTGAGGAGCCCAGGCTGCCTTCACCCCGTTCCAACTCTGAAAATGCCCAGCAGGCAGGAACAATCCTCACCACTCTGCTTTGAAGATGGGCGATTAAATTTAGCTCCTATTCACAGATGTTAAATTCCTGGCCTTTCTCCGGGCAAAGAAATCAACCAACATGCCTATACGCCCTGCATCCCGCCTCCCCCCCCCCCCAGGACTACTTCCAGCAATTCATTTGACTGACTGTGTCTTCTATTACCATGTAAATTGTTTCAGACTGCAGGAAGAAAAAAAAGTGTTAATCTCCTCTCAGTAAGTCATAAAATAAAGAAATCAATTTCAAGGTCAATTTAGCCTGAATAACACCTGCTGCCCTTCCCCGTCACACACAGGCTCCTCAGGAAGGCTACGCCACTGTCGTCTAAGGCGTCGAGAAGCCGATGAGAATATGGATATCATGTCAGGTGGGGTCATGCCAGGGGAGACCCTCATCTTATTGCCCATTCATCCTGGGTGTGAGCTTGGGGTGGACAGGGTTAATGAGATCCAGTAAAATGACCCTCTGCAGACCCAGGCAGGGGGAGAGAAGGAGAGCCACATGGCCACCAGACAGAAGACTCCAGCCATGAGTCAAGGTAGGTGGCAGACAACTTCCTGGGAAGTTAATCAACCTCTCTGAGCCTTCAAGTCTGCATATGTAATTACTGACAATAGAAAGGCAACCAAGTCACTTTGTAGTACGATGCAAGCCAATTCCGAGGTGGAATTTGTAACTTGTTTGGCAGCCCAGGGAACTGTCCCAGACAGCCAAGTCTGTGTAGCTCTCCGTGGTGCTGATCTACGAAGTTGATGCGCTTTGATCCTCCCTCCCTGAGTTATTACAGGCTTGGTTCTCAAAATGGCACTGTAAGAAATGATGGAGCTTCTGTGGGGGAAGTCCTAATACACTGGAGGCGCCATCTTGGGATCTGGTTCCCTAGAGACCAACTGGTAGTCTTAGTGGGTCTCACCTCTCTGTCACCTGCCTCCTAAGGTGGTTGGTCACCTGCTCACACACACACACACACACACACACACACACACATACACACACACACACACACACACACACACATACACACACACGACCACCGAATGGAATTCCCATCTGGAGTGCCCACGCCATGGCTGTGACCTTCTACACTGTGAGCTCAGCAGGGACTCTGTCTGAGAAGTAGCTAGGCATCCAGTGCTCCTCACTACCAAGCAGTTGAGGGCCGCCATTTAGAAAAGGGTCCCAGGAATCCCAGCTGGCTTGGGCTGTCTGCAATCTGCGGCACATCGAGTGAATATTTGACCTCTATGCTCTGGACCACCTACTCCAGATGACAGAAGTCATGATGTTACCAGTTTGTAGAAAAAGAGCCTCTTTCTCCTCTTCTTCCTCCTCCTCTTCCTCCTCCTCCTCCTCTTTTGTTTTGTTGTTGTTGTTGTTGCTGTTGTTTTGCTTTGTTTTGTTTTAAAACAGGGCTTGCTTTGTAGCCCAGGTTGGCCTTACACCACTGATCCTTCTGCCTCAGTTCCACACTGCCTCATCCAGCCTTATCTTCCTTTTGTGAGTAGACTAGACTCAGAGAGCTGGAGTGACTTCCTCAGAGCTGCCCAGTGTAGACATGGGTAAACCTAGAACTATGTGTCGGCAGCTGTTTACAGCCATAAGACACTTGTTCTTACCCACCGTGAGGAGAAAGGGCACATCTAGGACGGCCTTGTGTTTTCTCCATTGACCCTTCATGCCAATGATGAATTTCCCGTAATGGGACAGTAGCTACTCAGGGTGGGTCCACTCAGAAGGATTCTCAAGGCATTCCTACAATAATGTGGCTCTCTTCCATCCCCTGCACACCACTGTTCCGGTTCTAGCCTCTGCCTGATGCCCTTGCTGAGTATGCAGTTGACCAATCACACCCAAGTGACTCACATATCCCCAGGGGACTTCAACAGCGCAAATCACCCTTGAGATTCCTGTTCTCCAAGAGCCTGCCCTGCATCCCCATCCACCCATGCAGTCATCAGCCTCGCCACCCATCCCAGGACTAACCCCTAAACTCAGTTCAGTGTTACCACAATGACTTCTGTAAGGTCTCCTCAACTCCACCTTGGTTTCCCCAAAGTCTATTCCCCACCTCACAGCCAGAGGGGTCACTTCCCAGATCACACTGGCTCCTCCTGTCTCTCCCACCAACACACACCCCCAGCCCCTTTGTTCTGCAGAGTGTCGCTCATGGTTTCCATGGAGATGTGCTGAAGCCTGAGGTTCCTCAACAGTGAACACGTGGGACACATATCCGACAGTACTGACACTGGCACTAACCCAGCAGAGGTGCTGCTGGGAAACGGGAGGGCAACTCACTGGACACTGACTGTGTCCCTCAATTCAAGGGAAAGACAAATGCCAGAGGGAGGTACTCAGCTCTGTGCCACAATTCCCAGTCAATATCTTCAGAGACACTTGGATTGAAATGTTAACTTGTGACACAGTCACCCACTTAAGTACGAAGTTCTTTGTTATGCGCCCAGACAGTTGTGAATATGGCTATGCCTTCACCCTAAAACGTCTCCATCCCATTGCTTTCACCCAGTCTGGATGTCCAGCCATCTTCTCTTGACATGGACATGCATGATCTGGATTCTCAGTAAGACATGAAAATCTCTGTTTCTGGATACTTTCACTCTGCACATTTTCCAAGTTCGTTCGATGACACCATGGGCCAGCTTCAGCTGTTGTTTGTTCTGCGGATATGTGTTCTATATGTTTCTGGGCATGTAGGGGTGGGCACGGGTAAAGGTCATCCTGAGATGTCATTCTTTAAGAGCCCACCATCTTGCTTTTTTGAGACAGCCTCCCACTGGGATCCAGGGCTCCCTAGCTAGGTTACGTTGGCTGGACAGTGAGCCCCAAGGACCCTTCCTTCTGTCTCTGTCTTTCCAGAAGAGGGATGAGGTGTCCTTGCCTCCATGCCTGGTCTTGTGTTATTATGGATGCTAGAGACTGGACTTTGGTCCCCAGCTTGCAAGACAAATACTTAGCTAACTGAGACTCCTTTGTTCAGCCCCACCATTTTATTCGTGGGTACGGTATGTGTCAAGGGATATTGTGCAAATCAAAGGACAATGCCCACCATGTTTATCCTGGAGTTCAAACCTAGGTCCTGGGACTTGGTGGCAAGTACCTTCACTTATGGCCACCTTACCAGCCCTCCAGTTATGCTTTGGAGCTGAAAACCCGCCTAAGTGCAAGCCCCAACCTGTTGCTTATTCTTTGACCCATGAACAGACTCCTCGGGTGTTTTTGGCCTCTGGAACTTGTGAGTAACATTCATGTCCCAGCTGTCATAGAGACTTCCTGTCATCTCGCCCTTCTGTAGACAGAAGAGACACTCCATGTCACTGTCTCCTGGTGATTTATTGTTGGAGAAGTTGCTAGACCTTAGTCACAGCTTGACCACCTGCCTGAAGGCTAGCCACGAGGACTCTAGTTTCCCCGGCTTCTCACCCACACTTGATGTAATTTGACTTTTCAGTTCCAGTGGTGCTCATGTGTGGGCTGTGGATCTCCCTATGGCATTCATTTGCCTTTTCTTGGTATCTAAGAAATGATCCTCTTCCCCCTGCTGGTCTTTAGGCACCTCATGTCCACCTTATTAGGAGAGGTGTCGGCTTGAACCCTCGCTGGCATCTTCAGTGGGCATCTCTGTATTCTTGCATGGTGAGTGGGACGGTTCAAATATGCTTGGCTCAGGGAGTGGCACTATTAGGATGTGCAGCCTTGTTGGAGTGGGTGTGACCTTGTTGGAGGAAGTCTGTCCCTGAAGGGGTGTGCAATGAAACCCTCCTTCTAACCACGTGGAAGTCAGTCTTTTAGCGGCCTTCCGATGATGCAGAACTCTCAGCTCTTTCTGTACCATGCCTGCCTGGATGCTGCCATGCTCCCACCTTGACGATAATGGACTGAATTTCTCAACCTGTTAAGCCAGCCCCTACTAAATGTGGTCCTTATATGAGGTGCCTTGGTCATGGTGTCTGTGAACAGCAATGGAAACCCTAACTAAGACACTGAGTAACTATCTCAGCACATGGTCAGTATCTGCGCACAAATCCGTTGTCAGAAAGGTGATGTGCAGACCGCATCTCTGTTGTAGAACATTGCCCTCCACTCTGGCAGCTGTTGGCATCTTAATCTTGGCAGTGGCAGGCAACTCAGCAAGAGCAAACCAGTACCCATCTGTTAAAGCAAGGACGAGAGTAGAAAAGCATCCTAGAAGGCTACCGTGAAGCCAACACATCAACCCTCACACCCAGGAGGCCAGTGACACCATCAGTGTTATCACACCTGTTCGTTCACAACTGAGACCCAGAGAAGCTTGAGAGAAGGCTCAGAGGCACAGCTTACCAGGGACAGAGTCTCGCTGACTGGTGCATGTTTTCCTCCTTTTGAAATTGGGGCTAAACAGGAAGCTGCTTCTTCTAGAAAACTAGACCCAGACAAGCCTGGGTTGTAATCCCAGCCGAGCCCTTCTTTCCCTGTGATCTTGGAGGGAGAGGGTGGTTGTTTATGGACTCTGACTTAGTCTCATCGCCTTCAATAGGTAATCATGCATCAGTTAGCTTTTCAGTGCACAGGCTGATGGTGATGCCTGCTGCCACCCAGGGCCATCTGGGTAAGGTGACACCTCATTTCGTGAAGCTGCACCATGCTCCTCTTTGACTGGATTTGGTCAAGAAGTCTGTGCACATAGAGCTATGGCTCCTAGACCAGGCTCAGCCCCACCTCCCTGACACATAAGGAGGAGGGACATCTGGTACTCAGGCCATCCTAGGATGAGTGTTCCCCAGGGCCAAACTGCTGTAAAGTGATTACAGGTTTGGATGTGGGGTTGCTGTTTGACAACTGCAGTCAGAGGTCACCTTCTGTTTGAAATAGATGCTGCTTCAACACAATCCCCCGCATCAAGCATCAGCCCCGCACTCACGGACATTCCCAAACCCTCTGCCGGCACTGAGAATACCTCTTGAACCCACAAGAGCCTCCACTTTGTTCCTGACATCCAAACGTTGGAGTGGAGCCAGCAGGTCTTGCAGATGGCTGGCGTCATGCCCTTTCCACCTTTCTCATCCTCACTCCTTTGCCCTGCCGTGCACCCCAGCCACATGACCCCTCTTCTTGCTCCTTGGAGCAGCTGTCACTCAAACTGGGAGGCTCTTCTGTGAGCTGAACTCCTCCATGGGTTTCAGGTCAGATTGTGACTACCACCACCACGGGATGCCTTCCCTAGTGCACCACACCTGTACAAGGAACAGCCTGGGGCAGCTCATGCAGCCGTCTTCCCACCAGCCCCGAGACACTTCCAGAAACTACAGTGATTGATCAGCACAGGCTGTCTGTGCGATTAATAACTGGATAACCATCTCGAAGTGGATCTGAATGTCCCGTCCATGTTCCGCCAGTGCTACACGACTCTGGTCCCCATAGCTAGCAGAGAGTACAATTAGACAAGCAATTCATCAAGCGGATTACTCATCATCATACATGTAGAGTCTGTGCATCCGTTTTCTTGCTTGGGTTTTTTTTTAAGACAGACGCTCCTGTAGCCCAGATTGGCCTCAAACGTACTGTAAAACCAAGGCTGACTTGAAAGCCCCGCTCCTTCCAAGTGCCGGGATCACGGTTGTGAACCACCACATTTGGTTTGATGCAGATCTAGGGATGGGACCCAGGGCTTGAGACATGGCAATCATGTCTCCCAACCGAACCAGGTCCTCAGTCTGCCTTGTGCCTGGCCATGGAGAGCCCAGCAGGCTCGTCTGACCCGGCAAGGCTGTAACGCAGCTGTGTGTGAGCAGGAAACGGATCTTCCATCTTGCTGGGTACAACGTGTTACTCCTGCTAACGTGGGTGTTCTATGTATCCAGGAAGGCAGATGAACTGCTCCAGCTCACTGAAGACCTTTCCTGTGCGTGCTAATTCTGCAATCCAAATACTCGAGAGGCTGAGGTAGGAGAATGGAAAACAGGGGGGGACCTCTTTGCACGTTGGCCTTCCCCCAAGCTGCTGAGGTAAAGAGAAATGCCAATCTTGTGGTAGGCTGTCCCAGGAAACTCTCTGGTCTGGTCTGCCTTTATCCCTGTGGGCATCACCAATCCAACCCCGCTGCTGGGGAAAGCGGATTAGCACATGGGTTATGACAGACATGTACCACCATCTGTGCCACAGCTGCTCGAGGCCGGGCTATCCTCCACACCAGTCCCGTCAGTGAATCTTTAATTAAACTTGAGGATAGGAGTCCGCCTCCCCACCCCCTAACTACGTGCAGAGCAAGGGTCTAGGCGAGCTGAGGAAGGCAATGTGTCTGTCTTCTCCAGAAAGACGCACAGGCAGGGAGCCTAAAGTCACAGGAAGCAGATGGTGACCCCTCCCACCAGAAAATAAATGAAGTTTTGAAGCAGCATGACCAGGCAGAGAAAGCTCGTGGCAGGAGCCACAGCTTCAGGCTGACATGCGCTAAGCTGGTGGCCTGGCATCAGAAGCATCCAAGTCTCCCCAGGCGAAGCAGGAGAAGAAGATTGGCAGGAAGGAAGACTGTTCTCGGTCCACGGGCAGCCCTCTGCCTGATGGGTACCTGCCCACACCACACAGAACGAGCAGAGCCAAGGCCACCCAGCTGGGGATGAGTTCCTTAAATCGCCAATCAGTCCTAAACCTGCTCTCTGATCAGAGTGGAATCAACTACTAGCCAGAGGAGCCCAGAGAAGGGAGGCATCCCCATGCTCTCTCTGCCTGGTCAGTTCGCAGTGCTCTGGACCCGGTGGGGCGGCTAGGAAGGAAGCAGGCAGGACCTGCCTGACGGGGTCTCATCGGGACTGTAGAGGTGCAATACAAGAGTCACAGCACCGGTAGGGAGTCATCATGGGACAAGAGTCCTCAGAGAGGCTTGGATGGAGCTTGGTTGCTAGGCTACGTACCAAACATTCACAAGGCCCTGTCCCTGGCACCACATAAACTGGATGTGGTGGTGCAGGTCGGTACCCAGCACTGGGAAGGTAGAGACAGAAGGACCCGCAGCTTGTGGCCAGCTTCTGCCCCAGAGGGAGTTCAAGGCCAGCCTTAGCAGGAGCCTGTGACTAAAATTAGACTTTTTATTTTAAGCCATGAGAGATGCTCTGAGGAAACCCTTTGAATCCGAGCCTGGGAAAGTTTCCCCCAAGACAAAACCAAGGGGAGAAAGGATGGATTGAGGCTCCCAAAGTTGGCACTTCAGGAAGCAAAGGGGCTCTGAGGGTGAATCCCTAGCCACAGGAAAAGGTGGGGAGACAGGAACGAATCAGGCAGTCTGCATTCCAGGGGTGCAGGGAATGGGAGGTCATAAGAGGAATTTGGGAATCGGGGTACTGTGGGGGTAGGGGGAGAGGATATGAGGAAGGATGGTTGATAGCCCAGCACGGGAGAAGTAAGGGGTCCCGGAGATGATTAGGGGTCTCCACAGTAGCCAGGAGTTGTTCCCCCAGTCAGAAATTTCTGGGGAAAGTTTGTTGATTAGGATTGGAGAGCCATCTTTGACCCCGCTGGAAAACCCAAGATGTGGCTATTTCACGCTCTTGGGAGCATGACCTGACAGGAGCCCTGTGAAGATTTTGATCTTGATTTTTGTCTCCATTCAACCTGGATTGCCTATGAGGCTTATTGTCACTGCGCCGCAGTGGGGTTCTCAAGATCCATTTGATTTCTATGAAACTTTGAAGGCCTCAGTACTAACAGCTGCCGGTGGGATATTAATAAAACAATAAGGCGCCTGTGTGCCGAGAGCCCCAGCGAGGGCTGCTTGCAGGACGCACCTGGTCTCCTGGCCACGCTGCCTGGATTGGAATTGAAGTTTCTCTCATGCCAGCCAATAAACTCAGAAATGTCAGGCCGCAGACTGGCTTTCCTCATGGGGCTCGGGGTCCAAGGTCCTCGGATTGCAGGAAGGAGGCTTCGGGTGAACTCAAACACTGGGTATTCTCTCTCTCTCTCTCTCTCTCTCTCTCTCTCTCTCTCACTCTCTCTCTCTCTCTCTCTCTCTCTCTCTCTCTCCCTCCCTCCCTCCCTCCCTCCCTTTCCCTCTCCCTCTCCCTCCCTCCCTCCTTTCTTCCCTCCCTCTTCCTCTCTTTCCTCCTGTTTCTCTGTCTGTCTATCTCTGTCTCTCTCTCTACACACACATGCACACACACACACACACAAACACACACACACACACACACACACACACACACACCTGTCAAATAAGTAAAACTTGGTTATGAGAAGGAGAAAAAAGACAGAAGTCAAAGTAGTTTTGCAAGTGAGGGCAAGTGAAACCCTTCCTAGATCAAACATCAGAAAGTACACCCACACACCAACTCCGAGCCTCTTTTGCCAACCAAAATGTTTAGTTGTTTGGTGAAAACCAGGTATCATAACAACCTCATTTCTGGGGCTCTGCAAGAGTCACTCCCCCACTGAGCCCCACCTAGGAGACACTCCCCCACTGAGCCCCACCTAGGAGGCACCCCCCCCACTGAACCCCACCTAGGAGGCACTCCCCCACTGAATTCCTCCCCAAGGCCTGCTTTGTCTTCTTGGTTTTCAAACAGAACTCTCACTGTGTTGCCCAGGCTGGTCTTGAACTCCCAGGCTCAAGTAATCATCCAACCTCAGCTTACTAAGTTCCAGAACTTCACAAGTATGCAGCACCATGCCTGGCTTTGAAATTTTCTCTCAACCATGACATGACCTCATCTCCCTGACCCCATATGAGGGCTTTTCTTTAGGTACAACTAGAAGAAATCTCTAATGTTCCGCTGAGCTGATGTTCCCAAGGATAGACATCTTACTTCGCCCTAATGATTGTGTGCCCCAGTCTGTGAAGAGCAGGCCTTGTACAGGAACAGGCATGGTGTTTGATTATGGGATGCTGTCCCAGAATGATACATGGGGTGCACTGGGGCAGGGCTATGGCATGATATGTACTCTATACCTGGCACTGCCTTGCTGAAATCAGAAAGGGTAAGTTCTGGACCACACCTGGCCCTGGGAGATGGCAAAGTGGTGGGGTGGGGATCAAGCAGTCATGGCCGGCTCCATTCTACTCCAGGCAGGGACTGGGAGGGTGCCCAGGGGCAGGCTGCTCCCGCCTGGGCCTGAAGGGCTCAGGCTGGTATGATCTGGACATTGCAAACATTGCTTCCCCCGTGAAATGCCTTCTGACGAAGCCACTTTATGATTTAACGTCAACCACCACGTTTGAGGAGGAGGTGAACTCCTCATCAAAGCAGATCTGTGCCCCCAAGCTCCTCTCCAACCTGAAGGGACACCCAGTTCCTCTTCAAAGAGAGGGTAACCATTAGTCAGAAAGCCAGCACAAAACGTGGGCTGGTTCTCAGTCTCACAACATGACAACCTGAGCTTTTATCTGGGGAGAGACTTTTCCTTCGCCAGGTGAAATGTGCAGTTTGATACGGACATTATTCACGGGGTTCCTAGGAGTGTTTTATTGAGAAAGATGAGTTGCTGAGAAGCTAGCTCAGCCCATCAGTCCCTACCATATAAGCATGAACACCTGAGCTAAACCCCCGGCACCATGAAAAAGGCCAGGCATGGTGGTGTGTACCTACAGTCCCAGGACAGGTGTGCTGGTAATTTTATGTCAACTTGACACAAGCTGGAGTCATTTTGGAAGTGAGAACATCAGTGGAGAAAAACTCCTCCACCAGATCGCCCTGTGGGTAAGCCTGTGGTTCGTTTTCTTGGCTGCTGCTTGATGAATGACTGGGGATGGCTCCAACTCACTGTAGCAGGCCCAGCAAGCCATGGGGAGCAAGCCAGTGAGCAGCACCCCTCCATGGCCTCTGCACCGCTCCCGCCCACCGCCCCACCCCCACCCCCACCCCCGCCCGGGTTCCGGCCCTCATTTTCCTCCATGTCCATGATGGGAGCAGTAAGTGACGTGAGCCCTTCCTCCCAAGCGGCATCTGGTGGAGGTGCTTTGTAAAAGAAACCTTAACTGAGACAACCTGGGAGGGACAGACAGACAGACAGACAGATCCCTGCTGTTTGGCAGCCAGGAAGTCTAGCTGAATCAGTAAATTCCTTCTCCCAGGGAGCAACCCGTCTCAAAAATCACGTACACTAACACATGCTCCGGTCTCCACACGCACAGCATTCACCACACGCACATCACACATCCGTGCTCACAGGAGAAGCAGGGAAGGGAGAAATTTTGAAGTGTCCGTGTTAGAACAGTATCTTTCTCCAGACAATGTGGAGATGGGGGAGGGGTGGCGAGCACATCTCCAGCACAAGGCTGTCAGCCTCCGCAGTGGCTCCTGATGGATACCAGGCTTACTCCTCTTTAATCCGGCCCCAGTGCCACAATAAGCCACTCCAGAGACTTAATAACCGCCGCTCCGTCCAATCAATAGCAGCTCCGCAAGATCCCTTGCCCGAGTGGATTTCGTCCGGAAGCACTCAGACCCACTGTGCTTTGGTCCCTGCCCTCTTAAAACGTCCGGGCTTCACTTCCCTCCTGAGCAGGCAGTTCACAGGCACCGCCACGCAGAGGGAGAACCATTCAGACGCGAGCTTTGATGGAGATCCCTGTAACAGACACACAGGCCAGGAGGCAGGGAGTTGGCGGGTGCACAATGTCTCCATCCGGAAACCAACAGTTCCCAAGTCGCCTACCCCCCGTGAATGCCAAACGGTCTCTGCCCCCTGGGAAAAGGGCGCCAGCGTGTGCATCATTATACTGTCACCTGAGCATTTACTAAGCAATTCCAAGGACTGACAGATGGGGGGGGGGGAATGGCCCCTGGGGGTGGGGCCTGTTTGCTTTGGATTCTTTACAAGGAGTTCTTAGATACTGACTTTGGGACTGATAGAAAAGGAAGCAGGGTGTGAGGTGAAGGGACGGAGAAGACAGCCATAGAGCCATAGATGCTGCAGGAGCCTCCACCCTGCTCCAGCCACATAAGGTCCCCACCCCCGCACGTGTCAGCACAGGGCCCCGCCCACTGGTGGTGGCCTCCGGCAGCTCCAGCACTATTACTCTTTCTAAGTGAGAGGAAATTGAGCAATTTGGCAGCCCGACTTCTGAGCAGTCCTTCCAGCACGGAGGTAAGTCCGTGCCAAGGAGAGACGTGTTCTCAGCCCTCCACAATCCACAGGGAGGCTGTCAGCCTAGTGAGGCCTGCCTCACAGCGGGTCGACACAGTGCAACATTTCTCTCTGTTCCATGTGCCTCAGAGGTGTCCTCTCTGAGACAAGCAGCACCAACCCTGTATAGACACCCCAGAACAGGGTACCGGAAAGCACATCTATGAGAAGGGTCCTTGATGACTCTAAGCAGAAAGTCCAAGTCTCTGAGCCACCAAGTGTGTATTCCCTCCTTAAGATGAGACAAGCTATAACTGCCTAGTATGTGGTATGTAGGGTTCTCTTGTGAGACAAAGCATGTGAGGGACTTGGTCATACAGCTCACGGTGACTGTGTTGCTACTAGGAACAAGATGGAGTGATGGTTACTTAGTTACTTCTCTGTTGCTGCAAGACACTATGGTCAATGCAAATTAGAAAGGAAAGTGCTTAATTAGGCTGACGGTCTCAGAGAGTTAGAGTCCAAGATGGCCCAGCAAAGCAATAACTGAGAGCTCATATCTTAATCCACAGCCATGAGGCAGAGAGAGAGAGAGAGAGAGAGAGAGAGAGAGAGAGAGAGAGACTAGGAATCGTGTGAGTCTTTTAAAAGCACAAAGTCCACCCCCAGTGACACACCTCCTCCAATAAGGCCAAATGTCATAATCCTTCTCCAACACTTCCACCAGCTGAGGACCAAGTATTCAAGTTTATGTGTGTATGGGGGACATTCTCAAACCAACACAACAGCGATGACAATGGTGATGATGAAGATGACGGTAGTGATGAAGGTGATGGTGGGTGACAATGATAGTGACAAAGAAGAAAAGGAAGAAGAGGAAGAAGAAGATAGTAATGATGATGTTTTCCCTTAGATTCATTCATTCCTCAGTACCCACCATCTCAAAATTAGACTAAGAAACAGAGTAGTGGCTAGGGAGATGGGTCAGTGGGTAAGAATGTGAGGTCTGTATGCATGAGGGCCTGTGTTTAAATCTCCAGAAAGTATGTAATAAGGCCATGGCTGTCCATGCCTGTAACCCCAGCATCGAGTGATAGAGATAAGCCATGTTCTGGGGTTCACTGGCCAACCTACCCAAAACAGCAAGCTTCAGTGAGAGAACCTGCCTCTGGGAGAAAGAGAAAGTGATAGAGAAGAATACCCAGCATCCTCTCTGCCCTTGGCATGCTTGCACACAGACACATCCACCATACCTGCATATGCATGCTCATGCACCCTCCCTGCCACACACACACACACACACACCACCACCACCACCACCACCACCACCACCACCACCACCAAACCCAGTATTCAGAGAGAATAATTAAGGGCATTTCTCGACAGAGACACCCCCATGACAGCACAATAACCCCAGTGTGAAATTGCTCATGGAAAGCTGTTGAGGCACAAGGAAGGGGTACCTGACCATCAGAGTGACTGTACCGGCCACTTGCACTCTGCCTGGCGGGGGGTGGGGGGGTGGGGCCAGACTCCACTCAGCACCACGTCTGTGAAGCAGCTGCCCTGGAACGCAGCCTCTGTGCACAGCAGAGGCCCTGCTTCCATCTCTTCCAACTCTCCAGCTCAGCTGAAGCTTCCTGACCCAGTTTTTTTTTTTCTAGCAAAATGAGAAAATGAAGCAACAGCTTTCAAGTGTTTCCTTTAAGCCCCTAAATATGGAGGGTGGAGGCAGGAAGACTGATAGCCGGGTCTCGACGGAGTATCACACATGGTTCTAAAATTTTAAAACACTGAAGGTTGGTCTTACGTCAACTTGACACACAAACTAGAGTTTCCTGAAAGGAAGGAAACTTAGTTGATAAAATATCTCTATAAGATCCGCTTGTGAGGCATTTTCCTAGTTATCAATGTGAAGGCCCAGCCCGTTGTGAGTAGGACCACCCCCGGGCTGGTGTTCATGGGTTCTATAAGAAAGCAAGCTGAGCAAGCCACAGGGAGCAAGCCAGTAAGCAGCACCCCTCCATGGCCTCTGCGTCAGCTCCTGCCTCCAGGTTTCTGCCCTGTGTGAGTTCCTGTCTTGATTTCCTTCCGTGATTAACAATTCTGTAGAAGTATAAGCCAAATAAACCCCTTCCTCCCCAACTTGCTTTTTGGTCATGGTGATTGGTCACAGAAACCTGAACTAAGACAAAAATAAGAGATGCACCAGACGGGCCAGTGTGAGGATGCAGGGCTCCGTGGAGAGCAGGACAGTAAAGGATTCCAAGGAAACATGGCCGTCTTCACTGTCACCACCATGACCGCCATGACCGCCACACTGATGGCATCATGGGGTGGTGCCACCATACAGAAATGAGTTCTCAAGACTCACTTCCCTTTTCTGGAGACTATAAAGCAAAAGGAGCTTGACCCCCTCAGAACTTCACCAAGCCTACCAAGGGTGGAACGGCTTAGCCAAGCAGACAAGGAAAGCTGAGAGGAGCCAGCTCTGAAGCAGCCACCATCTCAGCAGGCCAGGCAGGAGGCCAGCATGCCAGCCACCTGCCTACAAAAGCACTCTAGACATAACCCCCGAGGCTGCTCACACCGGATGCCTCCAAGTCATCTGGCACCCCCTCCCTCTCTCACCCCATCTCTCATCTATAAATGTGTATCCAGACACGCATCCTATCCAGAGGATGAATGACAAAGGCTGAACTTCCGGTTTCAGCAAGTGAGTTTGTTACACGTGTAGCAAGCCAAAGTAAAACAACAAGTAGCAAACTGCAACTGGTACAACACTATCAAACTGGGCACCTAAAACATCCGGCAGAAACCAAACCTCTATGGAGGCAGATGGGGGTACTAGGAGAGAGAGGTTCAGGCCAGGGAAGGCTGAAGTGGCCTTGCTGCAGCTCCCAACTGAAATCTCCAGGCAGAGCGGGGCATCCTCTGTCCTCCCCCTGGGTAAGCTACCAGCTTCTCCTTCCCCGAAGGCATTTATGCCACAGGATAAGTGATAGTAATCCTTGTTGGAAATGGCTAGCTGTTCTCAAGGTTCTGTGGGTTTTTTTTATACCCTTATATGTCTGGCTGTTCTCCCTGTGACAGGCCGTGGACAAGCCTCACTGGACAGGGAGCCTTAGAGGACACTTGCAATAAGCATACTTGAGTCTGGGATAAGGGACTCCCAGAGTCCACTTTCAACAAGTCCACGCAGTGGGTGACAGTTTCCCTGTATGATTTATACCGGGGCAAGGTTTCAGTGCATAATAGGGACCCCCCACTTCTCGACCCTGCCACTCCCACCACCTCGGATGAGATCCGTGTCATTATGACAAATGCCTAAGGATCCTCCCTACACCTGCCCTTGGCCCAGATGGCCCCGTTTCCATAGCAGCAGGACTAGCCTTTCTTCTGCTGAGTCCTTCAGTGCCTCCAGCTTCCTCTCAACACCTCCCCTTGCTCTCCTTGTCCTCCTGTCCTCACCCAGTCTCCCAAGCCCCTTCCCAAGCATACGCCATTCCGCCCAGTGCCCCTGATCCCTCCTGCCCGTTGGGCATTCTTGGCTATTCACATCTGTGCTCAGTTATCCTCTATGAGGCTCCTCTGGACACACACACACACACACACACACACACACACACACACACACACTGTAATACTGCCAACTCCACCCTGGAGATCTGGGTCTCGTCCACAGTTTTTATTCATGATGCTATTTTACAGGTTACCTCTTCTCTAGCCAAAATACTCATTCCTGACTCAACCCATGATTCTGACTCCTGGGGGCAACATGGCAATGTCCCTATAGAATGTGTCTGTTGTGACTGGGAAGGGGCACCACTGACGTCCTCAGAGCGGAGAGGTGCTGCCCAGCGTCTAGCAACACGCAGCACAACCCACTGACAAGTGACTGCCCCGAACACTGATGGTGGCTGTGATGAAAGCTCTACCACCAAGACGCTGTGGATGGTCCACAGGCTCATCTGCCTCGCTCACTGGTGTGAGCCACTGCTGGAAACAGCACCGTGGAGCAAGGCACAGTGGCACAGATGTCATCCCAGCACACGGGAGGTTGAAACAGAAAGATCAAGAGTTCAAGACCAGCCGTGATTGCATGAAATCCTGAGAGAAAGAGCAGGGAGGAAGGGAGTGGAGGGAGAAAGAAAAGAAGAGTGGGGGACAGAGGGACAGAGGGACAGAGGGACAGAGGGGTAGATAAAAGGGAGAGAGGGAGGAAGAAAGGGAAAGGAAGAAAGGAAGGAAGGAAGGAAGGAAGGAAGGAAGGAAGGAAGAGAAAGAGAGAAAGAAAGAAAGAAAGAAAGAAAGAAAGAAAGAAAGAAAGAAAGAAAGAAAAACTTCTATTGCTAAGTGTTCGATGTTCAGCCTAAGGACCCACATTCAATTTCCCATAACGCATGCTTTTTTAAAGCTAGGCAAAATGCCAGCCCATGGGTTTGGAATAAGAATAAAAGAGAGAACACAGTACCACGAAAAGAGCCCTGTGAATGGTTTTCGTGAAGCTGGGTATGCCAAGGAGCCCCCCAAGGCTGTGGCCTCAGGTGTGTCTGCACACCTTTTGAAACATGCCTCTGTGAAGGTCACTGCGTGTGGCACTGAGAAAAGGCTGTGAAGTTTAAACTACGCTGGTGTGGACCATTCCACTTACTGCTGAACCTCTCTCTCACAGGGCTTAATCTTGGTGGCAGCTGCATTGTGACAGGCACTATTGCCCTTTGACTAGGTTCCTCTAATGGAGGAGACACGTGGGGTGAGCCCCAAGCCAATCCGAAATAAAACAGATGTGGGTCTGGGCTCTGGCAGTAGCTCAGTGTGTAAAGTGTTTTTCAGTCAAGGCTGAGGACCTAAGTTCAAGGCTCAGAACCCACCTTCAGAAGATAGCCAGGCACGCTGGACCTACAGGAGCATCACCAGGAAGGTGCAGACAGGTAGGCTCATTGATGAGCCACTGAACCCCACCCAGCAAGTGAGAGACTCTGTACATACATACATACATACATACATACATACATAGAGAGAGAGAGAGAGACAGAGAGACAGAGAGACAGAGAGACTGAGAGAGAGAGGCAGAGAGAAAAACACAGAGAGAGACATATCCAGGTCAAGAAAATAAACAGATGAGTATAGTAGGAACTCCTGATAACTCACTACATGGGAGCACGGGAGGCTGAGGAAGAAGGACTGTGAGTTTAAGGGCAGTCTAGGTTGTATGACACTCTGTTTTGACAAATAAAAGAGTTTTCATGCCAGAATGAAAGAACCTGGAGTTCCAAGCCCAGCCTTTACCTTACAGTCAGCAATCTCGAGCAAATGACTTCATTTCCTGAATCCTTAGTTTCCTAAGCTTAAAATGTGGCTGACACCCTATTCACAGCAAGAGCCTTGCGGGGACCGAGAAGGTAATGAACTCGGTGTGCATGGCAAGACGCCCAGTGCACCTGCCTCAGTCCTCACCTGCCGTGGGGAGATGATGAGTGTTAAACGTGTGAGGGTATCGAAGACAGTGGTGATGCTGGGGCTCAAGACAGGGAGGGTGATTGTAGTGGAGATGGAGACAGTGTGGTGGAGGTGATGGTAGTGATGGTGGTGATAATGGTGATGGTGGTGATGATGGTAATGGTGGTGGTGGAGATGGTGATGATGGTGGGGATGGTGGTGGCGTTGGGGGTGGTGGTGATGGTGGGGAGATGGGGGATGGAGATGGTGATGGTGGTGATGATGGTAGTGGTGGTGGTGGAGATGGTGATGGTTGGTGGTGGTGATGATGGTAACGGTGGTGAAGGAGATGGTGATGGTGGTGGTGTGTGGTGGCAGTGGCAGCAACAACGTTGGTTTGATGATATTCTTGATGACAGGGATGGTAGAATCATATCACTAAGATAATCATACCTGTGATCCTGGGATTCACAATGGAGATGGTGACTATAGAAACGATGGTAACAGTGGAGACCATGTTGGTGGCAGTTAACAGGATGACAGTAGTGTTGGTAACAAGGACGGTGGTATTATATTGGTGATGATGATGATGATGGAAGAGACATGATGAAGGTGATAAAGGTGACGGCGACCCATGACAGCCCCATGTGGGGCTCATGGACAGGATGACTGTACTGAAGATGATCATGGTGAAGATGATGTGGATGAAGGAGATAAGAGTGGCTGTGGTGGTGACAGGAGTAGTGTGATCACAGTGATGACGCTGAGGTAAAGACAGTGTTGATGGAGGTGACAAAGGGATGTTGAAGACAGTGTTGGCAGAGGTAACAAGAATGACGGGCATGTCAACAGCAGAGCGCTCCCAGTGGCAGTGGTGGCTTCCGCTCCGTCTACACCAAGAGTCTTGGTTTGAGAAGGCTTCCCACTCTGAACTTGGCTGTTCCATTGGTAGTATCTGCTGTCCCCCTCAGCAGCCACCAGCCATGCCGGTCAGCACTGAAGATCCTAGACCAAAGGCTTCTCCACTGCCACCGCCGTGTGGCCCTGAGCAGCCACCCCCTCGGGTGCCTTGTCTGGAAATGGGTACTGTAGTGGTAGCTTGCCTCCTAGGGTGGGAGCAACATTAGCTGTACATGAAGAGGACTCGGTGCCTTGCAGAGATTTAGCATGTGCTTATCATTAAATAACCCCTAACCTACAAATATAATGCCATACCCAACTGCTCCAGAATGACACAGCCCTCTGACACACACACACCCACATGACCGCAGGCATACGATGCAGGGCGCGGCCAGATGGCCTGCCTTCCTCTCCTGGCTCAAGCTCTGATTGGCTTCCTTCATTTTCTCACAGACTGCTCGGTTCTGGGAACCCTGATCTATCGGAAAGCCTTTGTTTGGCATTTTCAGTCCAACTAATTGTGAGACTTACCAGCTCAGGCGGAGGTCCAAATGCTGTCTGCTGGTAATGCGACAGAGCAGAAATGTGTTTGGGTGTTTGGACTCCTGGCTGGTGAAGCCACTTCATCCTGATGGATAGCGACATGTGGAAATCAATCCAGGTCACTTAGGAGAACAACTCGGTATTCGGTGTCCAAATGAACCGCTGCTAATTTATTATGGGCGATTTGATTAAATACACAAGCAGGAAGTGAGTCGATGCGACCGTCTGCGGTGAATTGTCTTGTGGCTCATTTGAAAGCATCTCCAAGGCTCAACAACAACAACAAAGTAAACCATTTTAAAGCATTCTAGAACAATCCAAGTGGCTCATCCTGGGGTAGCCAATAGTGTTTTTATTCTTCCCTTTTTCCATCTTTGGGAAATGGTCCGAGTTGTAAGAAAAAATACGCTAACATAAGGAAATCCATCTCTCCAAAAGATAATATTCAGGGGCACTTGTTATGCTACTCGACTTCTTGTCATTGTGACAGGAGGCAGACTATTGAAAGGGGTCTTTGATTAGTGGCCCACAGCCTTCGTGTAGCCTAATACAAAATCATAAACACACTTAAACATTGTGAGATTTGGGATTTGGGGGTTTTGTTGGGTTTTTTTTGTTTGTTTTGGGTTTGGGGTGTTTGTTTGTTTGGTTGGTTGGTTTGGTTTGTTCCAAGACATGGTTTTTCTGTGTAGCCCTGGCTGTCCTGGAACTTACTCTGTAGACCAGGCTGGCCTCGAACTCGGAAATCTGCCTGCCTCTGCCTCCTAAGTACTGAGATTAAAGTCGTGTGCCACCACTGCCTGGCTGAGATTTGGGGTTTTATTTAACTCCAGAGTGTAGTTTCTGAGTGTGAACTCAAGATGACAACATCATGCCATAAAAGGTTGAGCATGCCTTACAGGGGTTTCCGGGTTCTGGTCCACAGCCAGCTGGGTCCACGGTTAGGAACCTGTTGTGAGGTGAGAATGGAAGATAGAGGAATCCCAGGACCCACATTAAAAAAAAAGTAATCCTTGCTGGCCCCTCCTGTCTCTGTGCCAGGGAGGGGAAGACAGACAGATCCCAGAACTCACTGGCCAGTCTAATGCTTTCTGTGATCACTGGCTAATGAGAGACTGTGTCTCAGAACACACAGCAGGTAGCACGTAGGAAGCAATGACAAGGTTGACCTCTGACCTCCACATGCATACACAAATACACATTCACACACTCGCACATGTGCACATACACACACACACTTGCATAGAGATACACACTCATGTACTCACAGAGATACACACTCACACAACACACACATTTAAACAGATATGCACTCATATACACAGAGATACACACACATGAACACATGCACACACATGCTCATGCACATCCACACACATACAGAGGCGGAGGGGGGGGAGATCTACTGTTATCATTTATTAGACTGCACAAAGAGCATAACCCAAGATGAGACCCAGGGAGTCAGTTTGGAGGAAGAAATGTAAACAAAAGCCAGGAGGCAGTAGACGGCAGCTGGTGGCATCTCGGGGAGCGACCGGAGAAGCCCCTGTCCCTGTACAGTTCTTTACAAGTTTGCCTCAGGTATCTGCAGTGGTGGATAACTGACCACATGTAGCCCGTTGTCTAGTGTCCCCGATGGACAATGGATGACAGGAGAGAGAAGGCAGCCAAGCAGCAGCCAGAAGCTGGGGACAATGGGAAACCAGGATTTGATGGTCAAAGGCTCAAGGGTTCTTCTAGGGTGGTGATGTGAAGTTGGTTGTGGTGATGGATGCACAGCTGACGGTAGAGACAACCACTGACCTGCACACACAAAGAACTCGCTGGAGTGTGAGCTGTGCCTTGGTCCAGCTGTTACCTAAGAAGGCAGAAACTATAGGAGAGGAGGGAAGTGGCTCAGTTGAGAAAATGCTTACCACGCAAACGTAAGGATCTGAGCTCATCCCTAGAGTCCACATTGATAGAAGAGTTCAGTGTGTCTGTACAGACTTGTAATCGCAGTTTTGGAGAGGCAGAGGAATGCCTGGGGATCACTAGCCTATTCTGCAAGATCCAGGCCAATAAGAAACACTGTCTCAAAAAACAAGGCAGACAGCAACACACACACACACACACACACACACACACACACACGCAACACACACACACACACACACACACACACACACAGAGAGAGAGAGAGAGAGAGAGAGAGAGAGAGAGAGAGAGAAACACACACACAGAAACACACATGTGCACACACACACACACATGCACGCATGCATGTTCCATGTAGTAAGCGTAGCAGATTACCCACTAGCCAGCTTTATAAGCCTCAGAAGGACCCCGGAACTGTCCGGATCACCGTGGGAGTCACCTCAGCATGCTCACTCTGGCCTCTGCTTCCTCCTCAGCTCAGACATCTTACCTTCTGTACAAGGAGCTGGAGACAGTGGCCTTCTGCTCAAACACTGCTGGCTGGCAGGAGCCACCATTGTGGGCGGTGTTGGCTACTTTTTGAATGAGTGGCCAAAAGTTCCAAGAGAAACAGCAGAAGGACGTAAAGCTTGCCTTTGCTTGGTAGGTTCTGAGGGATCCATCTGTAGTGCCTGCACCCCTGCTCTAAGAGCAACACTGGGACAGTCGGCTGGAGCCTATGGCAGAGAAAAGGTACCTATTTCATGGCTGACCAGAAGGAAAAAGACAGGAAGTGAGACGGGAAATACCGGGGACACACCCTCAAGGGCCTGCCCCCAGAGACCTGCTTCTTCTAGGTAGGCTTCACCTCCTAAAGATTCTAGAACGTCCCAAAATTGAACCACCAACTGGGAACCAAGAATGCAATAATACATGGGTCTATGAGGAACAGTTCATATTTGACATTACACATGCCTTAGAAAACTCGAACACGCGCGAGCACACACACACACACACACACACACACACACACTCATTCCCAAGTCTATCTTCCCTGCTCCCTTCCCCTCCCCACACTACTAATCCTGACATGTCTCTAGGGACTCTTAGGGTTCCCGGGCAGCTGTGACACCCACAGCTACCATCAAAGCCCTGAGCTCACGAATAGCCAGAGACCCAGAGGCAGCAAGGCCACCAAGGTCCTTCACTGGGGCCTGACCCTGACAGTCTCAGAACCTAGAAGAAAGGCAGTTCTCACAGGCAGATGTCTGGCTTCTCACTGCAATTGCTGGCAGCTCCAGATCCAGCTTGACAGGTCGCCACTGACCGCCAACGACCGTGCTTTACAGTGGATGATGTCCTTGGAAATCAACTCGGATGGAGCAGAAATAAATCTAGTCCATCACATCGTTCTCCGTCCTGGACACTGAGTGGTCTCTCTAACTCTGCTGCCAGCTCAGAGAGACTCTCTGTCTTTGAGCTAAAGATGAAGTGACCATGGAGGTTTCAGAGCACAAGGGAGGTGACTCCTTCAACACTACGCTGGATGCCTATGCTGACTCAGGAAGGAACAGGCCACGAAAGCAGACAACAGCAGCAAGTGAACTCAGTTTCTCAATGGACAATGATACCCTCGGAAGAAAAAAAAAATCTCATTAATTCTGGGGTCATCAACCTAAAGCGAAGTTGCAAAAGAAACCAAGTCCCAGTTCTTTGAGTAATTTCTCCTAAAATCTACCTAAAAGTAGATAAGTGAACGCAAATCCAGTTCCCCAAAGAAGGAAGCAGATGGCCCAGTGCAAAACACCAGGTACTTCACTGAGATAAGAGAATTTCAGATAATCCATGGGGCAAAGAGCATGAAGGCTTATTCTTAGTAAACGTAATCTACAAAGGTCTAATATTAAAATAAAATTGGAAATGCATTCAAAGCTAGATATGGTCACCCCTTCCCTGATGTCCAGCAGGGCCTGACAGTCACATAATGGGTTTCCTTTGTACTTTTTCTTCCCAACTAATTAAGTTAGGAGGGTTTGCTTCTGTTTCCAGAAATGGCCACGAGGCAGTAAAAACTCAAGCAAGACTGTCTCTGCCACCTGGTATGTCAGATACAATTAGGGGCTTTTAAAGAGGGGTTTAGTGGTGCAGGCCTGCCATCCCAGCTGCGAGGGAGACCGAGGCAAGAGGATTGCAAGTTCAAGGCTGGCTTGGCGCACTACGACTAGGCAACTTAGTAAGAGCCTGTCTCCAAATTAAAGGTTAGAAAGAGGGCTGATGGTGGAGCTCAAGGTAGAGCCGTTGCCGGCACAGGTAAGGCCCTAGCTCAACCGCCAACACCAACAGAACAAAACTCAAAAAGAACTTTTGAATGAAGCTATCTATAGCTTCCCCCGCTTTTTACCTAACTCTGTTGACAATGATAACTATCAAAATAAAGACCCAGCATTAGGTTGAGGTTTTACCTGGGGTCCAAGGGAGTCTATTTCTCGAAAATATTCAAGTTCTACAGTCCCTCCCATGTAGTAACGTTCACAGAAGAAGCAGAGGGAATTATAAACCCCCAAATTAAAATGGTATTTTCCACAGTATTAAACCTCCAGGAAAGGCAAAACAAAGGTTGAGGTGTCTGTGACCTTCAAGGGCATCTCACCCACGGAAGCCGAAGGTCAGACACAAGTGCACCCCGAAGGAAGAACACATTGGAAATTTTGTGGTAAAAACTAAAGAGGTAAATGATTAAAAAGATCATTTGTACACATGCACCAGGAAGCTGAACTGTGCCGGACTCCATGGCCCTAAGACACAAGTGAAGAAGAAGCCATGTTCCCCCGCCCTGCCGAGGCCATGGGTCTACAGAGAAATAAGACGGAGCAGGGATCAGGATGAAGGTGACGTCACAAAGCAAGGAGAAAACCATCCCCAAATCAGAGCGTGCTGGAGGAGGAGGCATTGGAGCTGATGGCTCAAGGGTGTGTGGAGGAGAGACTGTAATAGAAGCAGGCAGAGGAAGGGAAGACATGTGTGCTACGAGCCACTGACCGGGTGGAGAAACTCCCAGGTTTATGTTCCCCACTGTCATCAGGAAGAGAGAATAAATAAGAGCACACAGGCAGAACTAGATGCTGATACGAAAGACTCCAGGAGAGAGATGGGCCTGGTGAAAGAGCTGGAGATGGCCAAGCATCACAGGGCAGAGTCGAGATCCGCACAGAGGCCACAAGGTCGGGTCACAGGGGTCATCATGGCCACTGCAGTGACACCTGCTGGGATGAGGATCGTGGGCACCATGAGCAGCCTCAGAAAGTTGTGCCGGTGAATCAGACCAGAGGCCAGAAGGAGAGGTGGGCAGTCGGCTTCTGTTTCAGAAGGAAAGTGGTGGACTTGAGACTCCAGCTGTAGGGAAACTCGAGAGCAGGGGGCGTGCCAACCTTCAGGAAGGAATGCAGGTTGGCTCCCTCACCTGTGGCCAGGGGCCAGCCCCGATGGCTATTACCCTGCAGTAACTCTTTGGCTTTGTTTTCTGTGGTTTTAAAAGTTTATAGGTGAGTCCGTTCTGGATTACCTAGGCACTGCATTCCAGATTTGGAATCTGGACTACAAAAGGAAGGCTATCTAAACCATGGGCTATGACGACCCTTGAGATGTATCTAATACAGGCAAAAGTACACACAGAACACAATCCAACAGGCCAAGAACAGGAATCGGGTGTGCCGCTTGCTCTACCAAAGGCACAGGGTCTCTACTCACTTTTCTATGCACATGATAGCCCCAGACAAAGGTTCCCCTGACTACAGGAGCCTCCCCCAAACTAATGATGCTTCAAATGGGTGTGTTGGCAATCACCTGGAATCCCAGCACTCGGAAGGAAGAGGTAGGAAGATCATGAATTTCAGGCCTGATTGAGATACATAGTGAGACTTTGTCTCAGGAGAGGGGCGGAGGGGAGGGGGAGAGAGGATGATGGAGAGGGAGGGAGAGGGAGGGGAGGGGAAGGGGGAGAGAGAAGTGGGGGAGAGGGAGAAGGAGGGGGAGAGGGAGAGGGGCGGAGGGGAGGGGAGAGAGAGGACGATGGAGAGGGAGGGAGAGGGAGGGGAAGTGAAGAGGGAGAGAGAGGAAGAGGGAGGGGAGGGAGAGAGAGTTGGGGGAGAGGGAGAAGGAGGGGGAGGAAGAGAGGGAGAGGGAGAGAGAGAGCATTTAATTCTTCTGGGGCCCCAGGGACCAACCCCAGCCACATGTCTGCACATAATTACTATACCTCCTCTGTGCCCCGGCCTTTCTTTACAGCGCAACTCACAGTTTATCATGGCCCCTAGTCTTCTTTGTTTGTGATCCATCTCCAAGTTTCAGGACGCCATGTGAGCCCCATCTGCCTTTTCCATCTTCCTGTCTCTCGCCTCTGTGTATTTTGACGTGCCAACGAGGGGGAAAAGGAACTCAAAAACTCTTCAATTTTTCAAGAATTCAAATTAATCTGGAAGCGCTCCAGCCTCAGCAAAGCGAATGGAGTTTTAGGCCCCAGGCAGCCTTTAAAGAACATTATAAATGTAGACATGCGCACATAAGTTGTGCCTCAACAGGGGAGAAAGAACTACCGGCTGCAGGACTTCTCAAAAACATTTGGCTACAAAATAATTTCCTCTTCACGGCACCTGGGTGCATGCATATATGTGCTCCTGTGTGGGCTCATGTGTGTGCTCCTGTGTGGGCTCATGTGTGTGCTCACGTGTGGGCTCATGTGTGTGCTCACGTGTGGGCTCATGTGTGTGCTCATGTGTGGGCTCATGTGTGTGCTCATGTGTGGGCTCATGTGTGTGCTCACGTGTGGGCTCATGTGTGGGCTCATGTGTGGGCTCATGTGTGGGCTCATGTGTGAGCTCACACACGTGGAAGCCAGTGGGCAAATTCAAGTGTTGTTTCCGAGTAGCCAACCAGCCTACGTGGTTTTTATATCTTTAATTACATCTATTCATCTTGTGGGTATGTGTGTGCATTCCCAAGGGCCACGGCACCTGTGTGGAACGCTGAGGACCTTCGAGAACCCATTCTCTCCTTTTACCACATGAACTCTGGGGGCTGAACTCAAGTCCTGAGGACAGCCTACTAAGCCATCTTACCAGCCCTGACTGAATAAAGGAATAGCAGTTCCAACCATCTTGGTTTTTTGAGTCAGGGTCTCTCACTGAACCTGGAGATCACCAGTTGTCTAAGTGGTCTGTCTAGGGAATCCACCTCTTGCTCCCTAGCATTAGGATTTCAAGGACATTCCAACAGTGTTGGGTTATTGGGGGTGTCCCACGTCCACTCTGCCATGGGGCTCGAGCAAGGTAATCCCCTGCAGGGTCATGGGGGTCTCCAACCTAGTGAGGCCAGAAACCAGGGTGCCTTTCGAGGCCCTACACAACAGTCTTGTTTTTTTATGTGGTTCCAGGGAGCACACTTAGGCCCTCAGGTGTGGCTATCACTTCCAACCCCTCATTTAATGTCCCAAGAAACACTGTGGGGGGAAAGCACATTAAACCCGGCCTTCATTTAAGGTATTTGAGGGTGGAGGTGCAGTACATGATACTTATAACTCCAGAGGGCACAGAACTAGCATCTCAGCCAATCATTGCCTGCCGCCCTACTAAACATGTGGCCGACAGACAAAGAAAGCCTGCAGAACAGGGCTGTCATTGCCTGTTCACCAAGAAGTGTGTGGTGTGTGTGTCTGTGTGTGTGTCTGTGTGTGTGTCTGTGTGTGTGCCTGTGTATGTGTCTGTGAGTGTCTGTGTGCATGTCTGTGTGTGTCTGTGTGTGTCTGTGTGCGTATGTGTGTGTGTGTGTGTGTGTATGTGCATGTGTCTGTGTGTGTGTACGTGCACTCTTTTAGCAAAGACAAATAGTTTCCTGATCTCTGAACGAATGTCAAATGGCCCAGAACGGTGCTCCTACGGGAGCACGAGCCCCAGAACAAAGGAGAGCTTCGTCTCCCTAGGATGACAGCTCAGTTTCCACAGCTACAGGGAGGGGGACAGTCATGACTGTCATAGCTGGCTGAGAGCCCTTTGATAGCTCTGCGGATGGCAAAGCAGTGCCTACATCCATGTGCTGGGGATAGCTGTGCAGACCTTCGAGACCACGGAGGGAAACATGTTCCTTTATGTGTGTGCGTGTCCCCACACCCAGTACCCACTCCGGTGCTCCAGCTTATGCATAAAGTATTATGATGCACAGAGGGAGGGCTTTCCAGACAATCTGTCTACTTCCTCTCAAGCCCCACATCTTCACCTTACACTCACTTCAGCAGAGTGACCAAGGATGTGGCCTTAGTCAGTTAGCCTGGCCTGCCGTCTCAGACCAGTTACCCCAGCTGTTCAGAAGGCTGAAGCAGGAGGATCACACGTTCAAGGCCAACCTGTTCAACTTAGTGAGATGCTAGCTTAAAGCGAAGAGTAGACAGAGGGTTGGGGGTGTGCCCCAGTGATAGGTGCTCACAGGTGCACGGACCTGAGTTCGATCCACAGCAGTTTTTTTATTTTAATTTTTTAGAGTGCATGTACCAAGGACATAACTAAAGAACACTTCCCTAGCATGCAGTCGGCCCTGAGTCCAACTGCCACTCCTGAAAAAAAAAAATCAAGTCTTAAAGCAGTCTATAAAATACGTGCCAGCCCGTTCTCCACCGCTTCTGTGCATCCCACATGGGCTGTAAGCCATGGGAACGGGCCGGCTTCACCTCTGCACAGCCCTTAGCAACGGGAGGGGACATGGATGCTGCTGAGCCAAGAGCTGGTAGGCCAAGGGCCCCTCTGTGGTGTCAGGGGCTCCCTAGCCCCATGGGACACAGGGTAGGCTCAGGTCCTATGTCATGACATCCATGACAAACAGGCCCGGGCCCAGAAGCAGCATTTAGAATGGTGCCTGTGGTTCAGGACGGCTCTTCCCACGGTCTTGATAATCCAGCCTCTGGGGACAGACTATTTGTCTAGGTGGTAGCATCACCAGGTTAGGTCACCTCAGAAATGATGCCTTAGGTCGTAGGGACAGAGGTGTTGAGTTTCATTGATTGCTTGTTGCAGCCAAGCTAACTATATCATCCTATTTAAATTTTAGTTGGGCATGTTGGGATCTTACATTTCACAACATTAAAAAAGTAAACAAAATCATATTTATGTATATGATGTATATGAATATGTATTCATATATGTATATGTATGTGTGTATGTGCATATATATAATGTATACATATGTATTATGTATATGTGCATGTGTATATGTATATAATGGCTCATCCACAGATAATACAGACAAGACAGAAATGAGGTTGAATCCCAAACTCACAGGACCTAGAAACACATTTATCACTGAAAATGAAGAGCAGAGGCCTCAGACACCAGGACATGGTCCGAGTGTGGACGGCATTGGGAATCTGGGATAAAACCCTGAAGAAGGATCGCAAGTATTCTCCCACTGAGCTGAAGTTCTAAAATTCCCAAACTGACGGGAACTTGCCCCAGATGAGGCACCACAGCTTGGGAGTAATAAAAAAGAGGTTATGTGGGGCCGAGATCCAGCTCAGTCGGCTTAGCATGCACAGAAGCCTGGGTTCAATCCCCAGCACCACAAACACCAGGCATGGTGGTGCAAATAAGTAATCCCAGAGTTCCCGAGGTAGAGGCAGGAAGATCATACATTTAAGGTCATCCTCAACTACACAGTGAATTTGAGGCCAGCCAAAACTACATGAGACCCTGTCTTAGTAGGAAAGGAGGAGGCAGGGCTGTGTTAGTCACCCTTACTGACTGCTGCATCACTGCCTGACTGTCCAGCAGCTTTGGGGCATCCTCCTGCCTCAATGGATGCTGAAGTCTTTATAAACATGTGCTTGTAGCACATCCCACCTATGGTGTGCCTGTAGCCTGGGTTTGTGGAGAAGTGGTGTGCTTGGTCCAAACCTCCTTCATGAGATTCGTGGAAACAGAGGGGAAACTGAGGCAAGAGCACCAAAAGAAAGCTTAAAGCGAGATAAGTATCCATGGGCAGTTCAGGACTCCGATGAGCCTGGGTGGCTCTACAAAGCCCCTCCAGCCTTAAATGCGCACGAGGCACCTTGTGTTCCTGCGCACAGGCCGCCCACAGGTGACTATGCCCTTCCCATGACATGACCAGCCCCTGATCACTAACTATTGGCCATAAGAATCTAGTAACCCCTTTCTTGCAAGGCCATCCCTTCACCAAGAGGTCATCTCAGGGCCCTGACCTTCCTTCAAGAATGCTCTGTGAACATAAAGAAGGTTTTATTCTTCAAGGGAAGCATGAGCTTTGAGTGATATTTCTGGTTTGGTCCTGCTTATGCCCCACCAGTCCGAACAGCCTACCAATGATGTGTCTAACTCTCTCACGGAATACAAACTCCACAGAAGCAGGGCCTTTTGCTCTCTGCATCTGCTACTGTTTCAAAATCGATACCAGACACGCAGTAGACGCTCAACAAATCAGTTCCAGGCTATTGGATAAATCAGCAACCTCTTTCCCCGGGCTTTACTTCCTTTAACCTTACAGGTCTGAGACAGGACACTGGACAATCTGGTTGTGCCCCCTGTGACTCCAGTCATTGCCAGGGTTGAAATGGCATCCTGAACTGTCTCGGTGCAGCCGCTGCATTCTGGGACAGCCAGCTTCCTTTCCTGTGTCCTCATCTGGGCATTTCTTTGACGGTTGATGGTATAGACTCGACTTTAGAGCCCCTGTCAGATCATAGCCACGTGGCCAGCACTATCCTTGAAGCAATGGCAGCAGGAAAAACGGGGACCAGTGGGTTTGAAGAGTCTTAGCTAGCTAATAGTCAGAAGGTAAAGGGCGTAGTAGGTCTGGCATTCCTGACATCCTGCAGCTCCCTCCCTATGGGAAGAAACTAGGGACCTAGTTTCTTAAACTTCAGGTCACAGCCACATATGGGGCCATGTAACTAAAAGTGTCGAGTCATGGAAAAATAGGCAGCAGTAAAATGTTTTGGAACAAACAGCAACCAAAAGGAACTGAACGTCAAACCCAAGAGAATCCGACGTCCTGGCAGTGTTCGCTCGCCAGTGTGGCATCGTGAGATGTCCTCTCAGCCCTGGTTCTGGCCTCACCACACGCACACTTTGTGCTGTGCTGTCGGGCCAGTCTGCCCGTGTCCCCGCCCAGATTCATATAGTGCAATAGACCCTAGGGTGTGTTTCTGCGCATGCGTGCTCCCTGCTAAGATGGAAACACTGTGTCTTAATTCTGGAAAACAAAGACTTCTGAGTTTCCTCTTATCCCTCCTCAGCATGTAAATATTAAATGTGTCTATTTGAGGATTGGGTTATGTTTGAATGTTTGATTTTTAAAATTGTGGCTTGTCCCAAAAAAACCCATTATGTTAATTTTGTCATGGGATTGAGCAGAATTTCTAAAATTCCCGAATCAAACCTAAACATGCTTCCCCTACTTCAAACCATTGATAGACGCAAGCTACATTCTCAGAGGCCAGGATTATAAAATCAAAATATCAGTAAACTTTGAGAGAAGCTGAAGAGGGGACACTGGAGGAGGTGGTTCATGGGAAAAGGCAGAAAAATTCTCTCTGCCGCCAGGCCATGATGGCACACAGCTTTAATCCCAGAACTCAGGAGACAGAGGCAGGCGAATCTCTGAGTTGGAGGCTAGCCTGGTCTACTGAGTAAGTACCAGGACAGCCAGGTCTACACACACACACACACACACACACACACACACACACACCCCTGTCTCAAAAAAAAAAATCGGGGCTGGAGAGATAGCTCAGTGGTTAAGGGCACTGACTGTTCTTCCAGAGGTCCTGAGTTCAATTCCCAGCAACCACATGGTGGCTCATAACCATTTATAATGGTATTTGATGTCCTCTTCTGGTGAGTCTGAAGAAGACTACGTGAGTGTCCTCACATAAAATAAAATAAAATAAAATAAAATAAAATAAAATAAAATAAAATAAAATAAAATAAAATAAAATAAAATAAAATGAAAAATAAAATAAAATAAATAAAATAAAATAAAATAAAATATTCATTAAAAGAATACCAAAAAAGGCCAAAAAACAAAAAATCCTCAAGGTTGATCCCCAGGACCCACAGGTGAAAGGAGAGAATTGTCCTCCACATGTGTGCTGGGGCATCCATGTGCCTGTGCTTGAGCAATCACACACACACAAACACACACACACACACACACTGAGGCTTTGAAGATCATCCACATCCTGCAGTATCAAATAGCCAGTCAAGGTGTGCTTGTGTATGTAAAATAAACAAGCACGCCCATCTCATTAATATGCAAATTTATTTGTTTTAAGGAATGGCAAATTAGACATGCACTAAAGAATTGTTTTAAAATAATTTTTTATGAATTATTATCAGTCAATGCCTGGATTACATCATCCATGTTATATAAAAAAATCTAGGGGACAGAAGATGGTCTCATGTCGACAGTTTAGGAGGAAACCCCGCTGGATGTGACCCTCCGACAGCATTCCTTCCAAAGGCACCTCTGCCCTGCCTATCAACCCTGCACTGGTGCTTGTTCGAAGAATGTGAATTTGTTCCACCTCAGCTGGCACACCAGAGAACAATCTGAGCAGGATGTATTTTGCATTTTTCTCACGCATGAGAGCATCTGTAAAAAATTCTGGGTGAACACGGAGAGCTGTGACCAGCTGAGATTAAACACACAGAAATGTGTAGGCTCGTGTGTTCTGTTCACAGTCATCCACGTCTGATGTCATAGAATTCGGATACCTCAGTACCTGCCCCACTCACCGCTGTAGCTCACACATGACATGCCCTCCACTCCAGAGTCCCAGGCCACGTCAAACTTAAGTTCTTTCTCAAGGTGATGTGTTATTTATTATGATATGTGTAGCCGCTTAATGCATGCAAATTAGTACTGCTGCTTGTACTAGGTTTCTACCTTTTTTTGTTGTTGTTGTTTGTTTGTTTTTGAATGTCTGTTTGGAGTCTCATGTAGCCAAGGCTACCAAGTTTCCTATGTAGCTGAAGACAGATTTGAATTTCTTCTCTTCCTGCCTCTGCCTCCCATGGGCTGGAATTACAGACCTGTGCCATCACATTCTGTTTATGTGGTGCTGGGGATTGAATCCAGGGCTCCAAGCATGCCAGATAAGCACTCTTAGCAACTCAGATGCTCCGGAAACTTACCTTATTTTAAAAGCCCACCCCTTCCTCTCCTCCCCAAAAGACTCTAGGTAACCATGGTCTGCTTTCCTGCCACTGTGGAATCATCTGCAGTTTTAGAATTCACTCCCAGAAGAGAAATATTCAGTATGATGTCTTCTTTTTTTTTTTTTTTTTGCCCATTACATCATATTTTATTTTTGAAATTATAATTACATTTATTCCTTCTCTTTTTTTTAATTTTTTTTATTTTCTATATTCTATGTTTACATTCCAAAGGCTTTCCCCTTTCCCAGTTCCCACCCACCATAGTTCCTATAGTTCATCTTTGACTGGGAGTAAAGCCTTTCAGACTCAGACACGTTGCTGCATGTTGTATGAAAGTCCTCGGGTCCTGCTCATCCTTGTTTTTGTTCTGTGTGATTGTTTTCCTAGCTCCAGCCCCTCTATTAGAGGTCAGTGGTCCTTTCCTGTGGTTTTTGTTCCGTTTATGTTTATTTTGTGGGAGGGTGCCATAGCACGTGCATGGAAGTGAGAG
The DNA here is from genome assembly GCA_964023405.1 of Apodemus agrarius. Taxonomy (NCBI): domain Eukaryota; kingdom Metazoa; phylum Chordata; class Mammalia; order Rodentia; family Muridae; genus Apodemus; species Apodemus agrarius. The sequence continues at coordinate 8,894,989 of OZ030015.1, forward strand.
AACAACTTGAACGAGTTAGTCCCCTCCCTCGATGTTGCAAGTCCCACTCAGCAGGAAGCACCTTTACACGCTGAGCCACATCACCAGCCTCTGCTCGTACTTCTCAAACGATGGTAAATGCGTTTCCTGAGATCGTTCACCACAAAGATCTCACTGGATGGAGTGCTAACTCCAGCATCTTCTGATGATTTTATCCTGGGATAAGTAGTTCAGTTTTAAATTGAACAAATGCTTTACCTAGCCTAAAGTTGATAACTGTCTTGACAATGTAGCTAAAACACACACACACACACACACACACACACACACACACACACCTTAGTTTTAAATGTTGATAAAGTTCAATTAACTGCTTAGTGGATCTACCTCTTAGTGGCTGTGGTGGTCTGAATGAGATTGGACTCCACAGGCTCCTGAGCTTGAATGCTTGGTTCCCAGTAGGTGGAACTGTTTGGGGAGGATTAGGAGGTGTGGCCTTGTTGGAGGAGGTGTGTCACTGGGGGTGGACTTTGAGGTTTCCAACGACTTGCACCTCTGCCAGTGTGTTGTTCCTCGCTGTCTCCTACTTGCAGATCAAGACGTGAGCTCTCTGTCTTCCATGCTGCCTTGCCTATGCTGGAGTCCAATGTTGGGTCCACCATCGCGGACCCCAACTCTCTGAAACCATAAGCCCAAATGAATTCTTTCTTTTCTAGGTTGCCTTGGTCATGGTGTTTTGTCACAGCAATAGTCCAGTAACAAAGACAATGCCTGCATTGGTTATTTTGTGCAGCAGTGACCAAAATATCTGCACGGACAACTGAATGAAAGACAGGTTGCTGGTAAGCTTTGTGATTCCCAGGCCAACAGCCCATGGTGGCTCAGCCCATGAGCTTGGCCAGATCATCATGGTGGCAGGACCATGTCATATGGAGTAGAGTCTTCACCTCAGAGTAAGCAGAGTAAGCAGAAAACAGCAGTGGAGTGAGGGGATGAGGCCAGAGATAAGACAGGACCCCCAAGGGTAACCTCATGAGCCAACGTGGCTTCATCTGTCTCTTTGGGTTTTTAGAACCTTCCAAAAACAAGCAAACAAACACCTCGAGCCGGAATAAGCCTTTAACCCCTCAGCCTGTGGGAGACATTTCACATTGAAACCATCACAGTAACATATCTGCGCAATCTACCTAATCCAAAGTCAACTAGATTATTCTATGGTATCTTCTATCAGCTTTATCAACTCATGTTGTAAATCTGATCTCTTGTGGTTAAATTTTCTGTATGTGCTACAATATGCAGTCTGGAGTCCATTGCTGGGATGAGATACAGGCTTGAGTCCACTGCTGGGATACAGATAGGCCACAAGATACAGGGTGAAGTCTGCTGCTGGGATATGGATATGCCACAAGATACAGGGAGGAGTCCATTGCTGGGATATAGATATGCCACAAGATACAGGGAGGAGTCTGTTGCTGGGATATGGATATGCCACAAGATACAGGCTGAGGAACATTGTTAGAATATGAATATGCAATTTCCCTAGCAGCACTTGCTGAAGACCCTCTGGCCACACCCACCTCCCTACCCACCTCCCCTGACATCATACCTCCGTGCTAATGCCAGACTATCCTTATAGCAAGCCTCAAAGTCAGATAATGGGAAGCCCCTAACTGCTCATTTTTGAAAAGTTGCCTTGATTGCTAGGGAGATAGCCCAGTGCTTAGTGAATAAGGACAGAGTTCAGATGTCCAAAACCCACATAAATGATGGGTGGGCATTGAAGCCCACCAGAAATCCCAGCCCTAAAAAGTAAACACAGGATACCCAGGGAAATCTGGCCAGCAAGGCTAACCAAGCTGGTAAGCTCCAGGCATAATTGAAAGATACAAACACACACACACACACACACACACACACACACACACAAAAGTAAACAAGGCTATTTTGACTCTTTTATACTTATCATTGTACTTATAAATTTCAGAATCCTCAGGTCAGTCTCTCCTCTCTTCTCTTGTTGAGACTAGATTCTGAATTTGCAGACCGATCTTTGCAGCAATTGGCAGCAAGCAGCCCCTTGCTGGTGTGCGGAAAGGCTTACTGTTGTATGGTGATATCGTCACCGCACAAACGGGCATCACTCTGGGGTCTGTTCCGAATGACTCAGATCTCTGGGTTTCAGGTATCATCTTATCATCTACAGATGGAGCCAGTTTTGTTTCTTCCTTTCCGATTTGGCTTCTTCTTCCTTCCTTCCTTCCTCTCTCTCTTTCTTTCTCTTGCCTTACTAGAGTGACTCATTCCACCACAGAGCAGTCGGGAGTAGGGAGCAGAGTATCCCGTGTCCTTCCTGCTCCGAAGGGGAACAGTGCAGTTCCGGCTGCTCAGACTGAGGAGGAGTTTTCTGACATTTGCTTCTACTGGACTGCAGGCCGTTCCTTCCCACCCCATCCGGAAGTCCTTTCGTTCCAACCAGACACGGAAGTTGGGCTTTCTGTGCCCACTGGCATCATCCCAGAGGTTTCACTCCTGTTTCTTAGTATGATGGCTATTCTGGGTTAGACTTTGTTTGGTTTGGGTTTTTGATTACGTTTTGTTTTCTTTCTTCAGACTGGGTCCTATTTTGTAGCCCAGGCTGGCCTTGATCTCAAGATCCTATTGCCACAGACTCACAAATGTTAAGAATACAGACTGTGGGTACAGTATATGGACTGATGTGTATATACATACATATATATAATATATATATCACATATGTATAAATATATTATATATGTATACATATATATCGTATATATTTGATATATGTGTATACATATATCACATATATTTGATATATATTTCAAACTAACTATCCATGTCAGGCCATGATGGCTTATCTAGTTTATGTGTTATTGGACCCAGTTTTGCTCATTTTGAAAATGAAAACAGATACAGGGTTAGTCAGTTTTCTTATATCTTAAGTGGGTCCTGGTACTATATATCTTACTGTAAGGTTGTTACTAATATGCCCTAAGTACCTTTAAGACATAAATGTATCTCCTTAAATTACAAACCCACAGAGATCCACCTGCCTTTGCCTCCCGAGTGCTGGGACTAAAGGTGTGTACCGCCATGCCTGCCTACCTTCCCTTTGCGGCTTTGCCCCTGAGCCTCAAGCTCTGGTTTTCCTGCTCTGATATAGACCAGGCATTCCACCAGGAAGCCTCAGTCCACGGCTGCCCCTTGTGAGCTCTTTCAGCTTTGGAGAACCTGGAAAAGGCTTCGCATAGCTTCAGAGGAGAAGAAATCTCCATTAGGACAGCGTGATTTGTTGCTGCTGCTCAGTGGTTCGTATGTTTGCTTTGGTTACTGTTTCAATTTTTAATTACATTGTTAAAATGCGCAATGGGGGGGGGCAGTGTGTGGCACAGTGCCCGCTGGGGGTCAGAGGACAGCTCCTTGTCTTGAGGAGCCACAGTTCACCATGGCAGGGGTGGCGTGAGGTGGCCAGCCACACTGCATCTGCAGTCAGGACACGGGAAGCAGTTAGGATATGGGGCCTGCTTATTAAATCCCAGGGCCTGCTCCCCAGCGACCCACTTCCTCCTGCAAGGCTCCCCCTCTCCTTAAAGATCCCACAACCTTTCAGAACAGAGCCACCATGGGAGAGCACGTGTCCAAACACAAGGACCCATGGTGGACACTCCATGCTTCTTCCTCAGCTGGTCCCTGATGTGACTCGAGGGAGCAGATGCCTTCCCACACCTCCAGGTGCTCGGCCCTCTCATCCTGAGGAGGAGCTCTTATAATAACCCCTCCCTTCCAGGCTCCGTGGGGTGACCCTAACCTTCTGGAACCCTACCTTACCGATGATCTCAGACAGTAAGACAGTCACGACCAAACCAGAGAAGCACTAAGCGTCCCAGCTAGCCTGCTTACTGCAAAACTCAAGGCTATTACAAGCTGACAGTCTCCTTGCTTAAAATCAATGCATTTGTGCGCAACGGGAAGTACTGGGGGGGGGGCTTCTATCCACTTCGAGCCTGCTGGACTGCTGTCTACCTAGTCTGGGTGGCAGAGTGTCAGTGTACAGTGAAATTGATCCCTGACCTATTAAACAGAGATGACTCCATGGAACTCATGAAGCAGCAGAGGGGAGGGAGAGGGAGGCTCTCCACAGACACCAGGTCCCCTGCTGCTGAGTCTCCAGTAGCACCAGACCACTGGAGTGTGTTTTATGGGATGGTGTTCATATATGGTCTAGAAATAGGGGGGGGGGTATCCACAACTCGTACAGACCACATTTTCCTTATCCATTTCTCTGCTGCTGGACACCTAGGTAGGGTCCAAAGCTTGGGTATCCTGCAAGTACAGGAAACCAACACAGCTGGAGACTGCTGAACTAAGCAACTCAAGTCTGCCCTCAGTTATGGGCCTTGGATCTGTGAGCATCACAGCTCTGGGGGAAGGAAGAAGACTAACCAAAGGGGGGAGGGGAGGGAATGCTCAGTTTGTTCAATACATTTACATGGCCTCATGGGAATGGCTGTATGTAGCCCAGTGTAATACATTAAGAAAGAAAAGATAGAGTCAGGAAATACTCAAGAGGGGCTCAGTCCTTTGAACAGGCCCCTGCTCAGAGCACAGTGCGTGCCCTACGAAATGAGTTAAGACAGGGCTCACCAGGCCTGCTCCTCTACATGTGGCTTTAACTGAAGTAGAAATCTCTGCTTACATTTTCTTTTCTTTTCTTTTCTTTTCTTTTCTTTTCTTTTCTTTTCTTCTCTTCTCTTCTCTTTTCTTTTCTTTTCTATATTCTTTGTTTACATTCCATAACCAGACACACTGAAACTAATAGAAAAGAAACAGGGGAAGAGCACTGAGCACATGGGCACAGGGTAAATTTTCCTGAACAGAACACCAATAGCTTATGCTCTAAGATCAAGAATTGACAAATGGGACCTCATAAAATTCAAAGTTTCTGTAAGGCAAAGGACATTGTCAATAGGACAAAATGGCAACCAACAAATTGGGAAAAGATCTTTACCAACCCTACATCTGACAGAGGGCTAATATCCAATATATACAGAGAACTCAAGAAGTTAGACTCCAGAAAACCAAATAACCCTATTTAAAATGGGGTACAGAGCTAAACAAAGAATTTTCACCTGAAGAATTTCAAATGGCGGAGAAGCACCTTAAGAAATGTTCAACATCATTAGTCATTAAGGAAATGCAAATCAAAACATCCCTGAGATTTCACCTCACACCAGTCAGAATGGCTAAGATTAAAAACTCAGGAGACATCAGGTGTTGGAGAGGATGTGGAGAAAGAGGAACACTCCTCCACTGCTGGTGGGATTGCAAGCTGGTACAACCACTCTGGAAATCAGTCTGGCGCTTCCTCAGAAAGCTGGGCATGACACTTCCGGAGGACCCTGCTATACCACTCCTGGGAATATACCCAGAAGATTCCCCAGCATGCAATAAGGACACATGTTCCACTATGTTCATAGCAGCCTTGTTTATAATAGCCAGAAGCTGAAAAGAACCCAGATGTCCCTCAGTGGAGGAATGGATACAGAAAATGTGGTATATTTACACAATAGATTTTTTTTTTAATTGCAATAAAATGCTTATTAGGGCCTCTCATCTAAGCACACAGAGCAGACAGCCCCGGGGCTCCTTAAAAATGCAGAATGGGGGGCTAGGGAGATGGCTTCCTGGATAATGGTTTGATCCCCAAGACCACATAAAAGTCCCATTAGCATGGCAGCTGCCTGTAATCCCTGCACAGCGAAGAGAGGAGAAAGCTACCTGAGGACTAGCGGGCAGACACTCATGTCCGCTCTCTGTCTCTGTGGACAGCATGCTTTCGGTTCCTACCCTGACTTCCCCACAGGGATGGGCAGCAGGGAATCCTATCACGGCAAGACGAAAGGAGCCAGGACACCACTCTTTCAAGATGAATGTGTATGTGGAATGGTCTACCTTCCCCAGAGCTGTGCACAGTCTGGGGCAGATCCACAGCCAGAACTCTGTACTGACACAGCAGGAGCACCACAGGGTGTGGAAGACTCTAGAGCCTTAGATCCTTGGGTTTTAAAATGTGCAGCTAGGCCTCCCTTTACCTTGCTGTTGGGCCACTCTTGCTATTTATCACACACACACACACACACACACACACACACACACACACACACCCTCCCCATTCTGAGCTGCTGTGCACTGTGAAGAGAATTGCCGGCTGTCCAGGAAGACTGGTCAACAGAGAGCAGAAAGAAAACAACCAGAGTGATCTTTGCCAAATGCTGAAATAGGCGTTCGGATCAAAAACCATTTCCCCCTGTCAAATCCAAACCCTCTACGAGCCCGCCACCGCAGGAGACACAGATGCTGCTTCGCTTCCTCGGGCGTTAACTTCTGCTGACCAGAAGCAAGTCATCAGAAAGTGCTCCTTGTCTCTTTTTCCCTAGTTAGGAGCACGGGTTTCCAAGTTCATACCGTCAAGTGGAATTCAATTTAAATTTAGTGCCTTTTCTCTTGTCCAGCATAAGAATGGATTGAGGAGGCGTGAGAAACAGTGCCATATGCCCTCGTGATCACTCGTTTACTGTTCCCCCATTTGCGCAGAGGATGCTGGGAAGCCAGGAGGTGTGGCCACAGCGACAACTCCTCAGTCGGTCCTCCTAAGCTAAGTGTAATGTTCCTGTTGTCTGCTGTCTCCTCCCAGCCCACTGCTCCCTCCCCCGCAATCCCTGTGTGCCCCCCCGCCACCCACCCAGCCCTCCACCCCCCGCCACCCACTCCCACTCCCCATCCCCCACCTCCGTTGCAGCTCCTGGAAGACTAGACAAATCCCCAGAACCTCAGGTGTCAAAGGACTCTAACTCCCAGCCAGGAGCCAGGAAGTCTGAATGCTTGAGCTTTTCTGTCCTTTGGGATTGCTTCCAAAGCTGGCATACACCTTGGTTGATTCTGTCACCTTGTGTTATGAACAGTGAGTGCTCCAATAACCATAGATGTTGTCACTCTGGGGTGTGTTGATGGAGTCCTTCCCGCATTAAACAAGGAAAGACTTAAAAATACATCTACATACTCCATACGCATAAACAACACCAGGCTCGTTATGTGATTGGCACCCCCAAGATGTACGCGCTTGGAGGTGCGTCACGATAAATGCATATCCCGTGACGGCCCTTTAGGTCGGCTGTCGGGGGTGAGACCCAGGGACATGTACTTCCCACACACCCAAAGGAGACGCAAAGTATCTTTCAGGATACTAGCACTGAAGACCAGCTCTGTGGGCCTCCACCAAAGAAGCTCAGTGGGCACCAGCAGCAGGAGATGTTGGACCCCGAAGTCCCGCCTTCTGCCCACAAACTGTAGGAAGCCGCTTCGAAATCCTGCATTATTTAACTAGCAACTAATCCTCCAGGATGGCTGAATCCACGCAGGAAGTTGGTGTTTGGAAGCTGAGCACCCATTAGTGGCACTTAATGACAACGAGGGCACTATTAGGTTCTCTGAGGGAACACTTACACACCCCGGCAGGCGATTCAGGGCAATCAAATTTCTCATAAATGCAGCAGTTGTTGGCGCTTTCTGGGGAGCCCCCCTGTTTTACAATTAAGATGATAACTGCCTTCGCAGAGGCAGACTTCTTTACCTGGAGCATGAAGCCAGCATCCTAGGCTCAGGAACATGGGTCATCCCTTACAAATCAGGTACAACACACACACGCACACACACACACAAGAGGTCTGCACTAACCCCTGCTCTGCCCTTCAGTAAGAAAAGGGGAGCAGAAGCAGGGGTGCCCTTGTCAGTTAGTAGCAACAGCTGCTATAACAAACAAGCCCAGCATGTACATAATAGGAAGGTATACACAGTAGGAAGCTATTTCTTGCTGTCCACCAGCAAAGATCCCAAGAAACTAATTCTTTTTTTTTTTCTCCCCTTTTCCCCTCACCACCTTCAATACAAGTCTGGGTAACTTCGTGATTTATACAAACATACACACACACACACACACACACACACACATATATATATATATATATATATATGTATGTATGCTTGTGTACATACATGTGTATGTATGCATGTGTATGTATACGCATGTGTGTATATGTATGTGTATGCATGTATGTATATATGGTAGTTTGAATATGCTTGGTCCAGGGAGTGGCACTATTAGGTGTGACTTTGTTGGAGTAGGTGAGGCGGGATTGGGCAAGAAGACCCTCCTAATCATGTGGGAACCAGTCTTCTCCAATCAGCCTTCAGATGAAGATGTAGAACTCTCAGTTCCTCCTGTGCCATGCCTGTCTGGATGCTGCCGTGTTCCCGCCTTGATGATAATGGACTGGACCTCTGAACCTGTAAACCAGCCCCAGCTGAATGTTGTCCTTGTAAGAGTTGCTTTGGTCATGGTGCCTGCTCACAGCAGTGAGCTAAGACAGTGCACATGTAACAGAGACAGCCAGGCTACTGTGGTAATGAAGTGACTGCACAGATATGAGACCAGAATAGGTGGGATGCGGTCCTGGGGTGAGCCCGCAGTGGTCTGAGCCACCCTCTGACCTTTCAGTCCAACGCTAGCCCCCAATCCTCCTGGGAGAGGTAACCTCGTTCACGGAAGGCCCCGGAGTTGACCCTGAATGAATTCTACTTTTTGATTCCTGAGCTCTATTGCCTTGGCCAGCTTCTGTGTCTTGTGTTCACTAGAGGTCTCCCGAAATCTATTTCCAGTCTCTGTCATGCTTCTGTATGCCCCAAATCACCCAGGAGGCTTCTGGGAACAAGAACCAGAAAGGAGGAAAGCCAAGGAGTGAACTAGGATTTATTAAATGCCGTCGCGGAGAAATGAAAATTAAGCACGATCATGTTTAATTCTCATTATCACTCTAAAATTAGTTTTATTGTGCTTACTAACTAGTTCAGAAACTGGAACTTGCCCAAGGACAATTTCAAGGAAGAAATAAAAGTTAAAATTTAATGGGAGACATAGGGAATCCCGGAGACAGGAAGTATTGAGAGACAGGAAGTACTGGGAGACAGGAAGTGACTTGGGAGAGAGAAAGGGATAGAAAAGAGGGAGGGGTGTGCACCTGCAATCCCAGCACTCCAGAGGCCAACACAGGAGGAGAAAGAGTTGACCAGCTGAGCTACATAAGAAGACCCTGTCTGCAGGGATAACCTCCCGTGTCCTGTGTGGAAGCATCACCTGTCAATAAAAAGCTGATGGCCAATAAGCTGAGGCAGGATTAGAAGGCGGGACACCTGGCAGAGGAAGAGGAACTCTGGGAAAGAGTCAGGGGATGGAAGATTCTGCCTGGGATTGGAGGAAGTAGGACATAGGAAACAGAGGAGACGGGCTGAAGAGATGGCTCAGCGGTTAGGAGTACTGACTGCGCTTCTGAAGGTCCAGAGTTCAAATCCCAGCAACCACATGGTGGCTCACAACCATCCGTAACAAGATCTGACATCCTCTTATGGAGTGTCTGAAAAATAGCTACAGTGTACTTACATATAATAATAAATAAATAAAACTTAAGGGAGAAAAAGAGACTGAGAAGAGGTAACTAGCTTTGTGGCAGGCATAGAATAGTACAAATGGGTTAAATAAATTACACACTAGCAGAAGTAAGCCTAGCATATGACCTAGGCATTTAATTATAAATAATAAGCCCCCACGTCACTATTCAGGAAGTGGGACATGGGTGGAAAAGCCTGTGGACACCAACGGCACTCCATATTGGGTGTCACTATAAGGGTGTCTTTTATTTATTTGATGCAATTGTCATCTCTAAGATTTAATGTCTCAGTCGGCTAACTTCGCCCTAATCCTGGAAGCCTCTGTACAATCTAACCTAAGCCTAGAATATTTTCAGCCTCCGAGACTTACTGCTGAGTATGCTCACCCTTTCTAGTTCTTCCTGGCCTCTCTCTCTCTCTCTCTCTCTCTCTCTCTCTCTCTCTCTCTCTGCACTGCCCCTCGGGTAGCTTCCCTTCCTCCTCTCTCCTCTTGAGAGTTGAGCAGATCCCATTCCGTCAAGTCTTTCTCTGATTCACCACTTTGTCTGCCACTCAACTAGACATCACCTTCAAACCTGGGTGTTTCTTTCTACAAACTAACTCTGCCTTCATTGTTTTGGACTAAAGGTGTGTACAAAGGACGTGTCTGCATTCCAGTCAGATCGCACAGACCTAGAAAGCCTTTGGATGTTATCCCAGCAGCCAAGTAGCTAGATTAAAATTCCTCTACACCTGTCTCTAAAATATGAAAAGGAATTATGTGAGACGGGAAGTGATGGAGAAAGAAAAGTGATCGAGGTAAAATTTGTCTGATTTTGCAACATATATATCTACCATCAACCTTGGCTTCCTGGGGTGGGGAGCCCCTGTCTTAGGATCAGCTACTGGACCCAGATTCCCACGGACCGTGGTCAGTGCTCCTTGCCTACCACTCCCTACCAGAACAGGAGTGTGAGAGACTCCTGCCAGCTGCCATCCTAAACCTTCAAGAGGAGAGGCCAACTTCTGGGTAAACCTCCTTGAGTCGCACTCTGACACTGCTGATCCCTGGGTCTATTACACTCTCTCGGGCCTCAGTTTCTCCACCTGTGAGAGTAAAATATTAACAGATGATCTCCCTGGGGTGAATGTGCAAGGTCCCAGGCCTGACCCTGAGCAGTCGGTGACGAGTGCTGGGAGTTTCGTCCTTACTAATCGGATGACACTTTCCTGCCAGAGTCAGGACTTTTCCAGAGTCACTCTGCAGCAGAGCGTGCCTCAGCTCCTCTCAGCACTGGATATTGATTTTTAACATGAATACCCTTAGATAAACTGCATTTAGAGCAGCAACTGCATCAAACTGACCCGAATTGATTGGGTGTGAGGATTTTCCATTACAAGAAAATTAAGGAAATAAGTCTTCCAATATCTCAATTAAAACGACGGGGAGCTGCAAAATGGGAGCTGTTGGTTTAATCTGAGGAGGCGGTGTGCTGGGGACCTTTAAGCAGAGGCCAGGGCGCCCCTGCAGCCGCCTCCTTCCTCCTCGGTGGCGCTGTCCTAGACACAATTTCTCCCCTGGACTTGACCACAGAAGCGGACAAGCTGCAGTGGTGGCCAGAATCTCCCCAAGATGCCAAAACTCCCTCCTCGTCCACAAGTCCCCAGGAGCCAAAGGCCCCCAAGAGGCGGGGTGACATCATCCTTCCTCCCTTTCATTATCACTGTCTGCACCGCCACTGCTCCACTGCTGGTGTTCTGCCGTTAGCTCCCCAGGGTGCATACACACAGCTTGGTCTATGCACTGGTGTTCCTTTGGCCGGGAAAACAGTGCCGAGCTCTGGCAGACTACACCACACGTGCTGCTGCCCCCACCCCGCCCCCCATAGGCTCACAGGTTTGAACGCTTGGCCCTGGGCCGCCGTGGTGCTGTTTTGGAAGGCACCTTGACAAGGTGATAGCCTACCTCCAGTTCTGTCTGCCTCGCTCCGCGTCCTGGCTGGCTGCGGTGTGAATGAGCCACAAGCTCCTACCATGTGGGTTGACCCCTTTGTCCTCCTACCATGGAGACTGTACCCTTCGAACCATGAGCCAGAGTGCCTCCTTCTCCCTGGTGCTGCAGCATCAGATGTTTGGTTGCAGCGACTCCCAGCTCACACCTCCACCTCAGCTCTACCGCATGACCTGGGGTTCCTCTCATAAAGGAGATGATTCTTCTTGCTCGGATTCCCCCTAAAATCTGGCTAAGTGACTTCCAAGAGAAGACAGCGGAAATCATAGAGTGCTACTCGGTGTCTGATCGTCCAAAGGCTTTGAAAGGCTCTACCCGCCTCACTGTCCACACACCTGGGACAGACGGCACGATGCGGGACAGTCTGGGAGAGATGCAGGGCAGATGTGGGCTCTCCCCAGCCACTCCCACTGTGCAGCCAGGATCAGCCAACCACTGGCCAGCGCCAGGTACCACGGGAGCCTGGTTGAGCCAGCGGGACCCTCGGCTGATCTACAGGGTAACTCGCTGTTTGTTCTTTACCACCAAGGCAGAAGCAGCTGATAGCGCCGGGAAGAAAGTCTCTGATGGACTAACATCGCCACATGCATTGACAGAATCCATCTATAATCTACGTACTAAATACTAGACAGCTGGTTTAATGATTTACAGCCATTACAGAGCCTGCCTCAATATAAATATTGATATTTCATCCTTTGTAAAATTTGTTTCACTCCTTATGATTTTTTTAAAAGTCGCCTTAATGTATTATTTATTTCAGCTAGTGAGGGTGGGGCAGTACTTTTTTTGACATCCTGTTAAATTTCATAGCAGTCGCCCACCTTACCCTGTTCCCAACCCTGATTAACACATTTATTCCTTATATAAAAAAAAATAATCCCGTGAGGAAAACAAGCATACGTTCCAAATGAAACCGGTAGAACTTGAGCAACAAAATAAATAATATACTATAGGACTGTGACTCCCGGCATAAAATAAAAACGTGTGCTCCATATTGATGTGAATAAATGATTGAATGAAGGAATGTGTGGGAATGCACAGCTATCCAGCGCAGGAGTCGGTGCACAAGGACTCCAAATAATTTATGTACCGCCCTCGTCCTCCATGAGGGAGACGCAAAACATCACCCCTGAAGTGAGCACGGGGTGCTGAGTCCCTCCTCAGCACCAGAGTGAGATGTGGAGTGCGGTATGCGCACGACAGCCTGGCAGAGACCCCTGGAAAGCATGCCCTTGGCCAGACCAAAGTCGACATCTTGAGTGGAGCCATGTTGTCAGCCGCCCCTTACCTGTGCTGGAAAGGATGCTTACACCCACACTCTATCCTCCCGAAATCTGGGGTCAGGAAGGTGTTCTACAGGACGCTGATCCATCTTCCTCAGGAGCGTCAAGGTCACCACAAACAAGGCAGGTCTGAGCAGCCTAGGGGGACAGGAGGGCTAGGTGTTGTGTCACCCACCATAGGGAGGGTCCACAATAGGAAGTGGTGTGAGGTAGGAATGCAGAGGCCCTAATAGAGAACCAGCTTTCACTAATAGCCATGCATCAAAACGGGTCCATTAACTTTGACGAATGTACCTTGGTAATGGAGGATGTGAGCCAGAGGAGGGGTGGGAGCAGGGATGTGGGAACTCACTGGATCATCTTAGCACCGTCTCTGAAAATCTAAAACTACTGAAAATAAATGCTTTTTTTTTTAACAAATTGAATATGGCTTAAGAAGATGGAGGAAATTGTCCAAGGTCACAGAGCTTGTAAATGACATGGTCAGGATGATCATCTGAGGCTGTTTAAACCAATAGCATAGAGCTCACCTGCACAGCCTGGGGTGCTGTGAGCTAGCCTGTACAACCTGGGGTGCTGGGAGCTAGCCTGCATAGCTGGGGTGCTGTGAGCTAGCCTGCACAGCCTGGGATGCTGTGAGCTAGCCTGCACAGCCTGAAGTGCTGTGAGCTAGCCTGTACAACCTGGGATGCTGGGAGCTAGCCTGTATAACCTGGGGTGCTGGGAGCTAGCCTGTACAACCTGGGGTGCTGGGAGCTTGCCCGCACAACCTGGGGTGTTTTGAGCTTGCCTGAACAGCCTGGGGTGCTGTGAGCTAGCCTGTACAGCCTAGGGTACTGTGAGCTAGCCTGGAGTGATGTGGGCTAGCCTGTACAAGCTGAGGTGCTTTTCTACCAGAATCAGGAAGAGATAGAAAGCAGAAAAGGAAGAAGAAGGTAAGGATAAAGAGGAAGAGAAGGATGAAGAAGGGGAAGGGGAAGAGGAAAGAAAGGAGGCAAACAAGAAAGGAGAAGACAAAAAAGAAAAGGGAAAGAAGAAAAGAGGAAGAGGAGGGGAAGAGGAGGCAGAGGAATGAACTTCCAAGCACTTGGACAGTAACTCCAGAAAGCAGAGACCCTCTCCCTGTTGGCTGTTGGGCGGAGCCAGCCTCACAAATGCCTCCTGCTCGCTCCTCCAGATGCATACTCAGGGGCCCCCAGCCACCCCTGGGCTCCTTCCTCCTCCTGCTGTGCTAGTCCCAAGCACACTCCCATGGAATCAATAGCTCACATCCATCATTTTATCCCCACCACTTAGCAGAAGCAAAAACCACTTTGCCAAAGAACCCTCCACTGGACAAGACATATCATCCCATCTCTGCCGCCCACATCCATCTTCCCTGCGATTGTTTAAGTGGTTTGGGGGTCCTTTGAAATCGGAGATTTATTCCTCCTTCCCTCGCGTTTTATTAGGGGAGGTTTATCATCAATATGAAACTTTAATACCTCCAAAGCCGCGGATTAATAGACTCATAAACCTTAATACCTGGTGCTTTATGCTCTTCATGGTGTGCTTGGCACAGATGGGGAGGGATGCGTCCCCTCGACTTTCCGTCTCCCCCACCCTGCAGGGCTGGCACTCTGGGGGACACAGATTCACCTTGATAAAGCACCACAAGGCGGATGGGAGGCTGAAGGCTGGAACCAGAGCCAGGGTTTCAGGTCCCACTTGCTGTCCTGGCGTTTTAGGTGTGCAGTTCCAGGCGGGCTGCTCTACCTCCCTGATCCTCAGCCACGTCTACAGATAAAGGCTGCAGAGATGGCTCGGTGGTTAAAGTATTCGCTGGGAAAATATGAGGACTGCAGCTCACTCTCTACCCGTGTAAGTCCAGGCGGATGGTGGGACTGCCTCTAATTCTAGCTTCAGAAAGCAGAGAGAGCGGATCCGCAGAGCAAGCTGGCCAGAGACTAGCCACATCTGGCTAGAACCTGCTTCAGTGAACAAGGCACAGAGATCAAGGATGATTCCCAAAACCAACCTCAGGCCACCCGTGCACTCAAAACCACATACATGCTAACACACATACACATCCATGACAACACACACAAATGGAAAAAGTAAGTCAACAGGAATAAAATTGGAACTGTGTGTGGGGTGTGTGTGTGTGTGTGTAAAGACAGGATGGGGGCAGGAAGGAAGGAGATAATGGATGCTACTTATAGTGCGTGGCCTTGTTCCTGCCAATGCCTGGTGCTGAATAGGCAATATATATTGCCATGGCCTCCCTTGACCCAATGAGGAAAGATTACAAAACACAAAATTCAAAGGGAAGCTTTCTCCATGGAAGAAGGGACCAGTCCCCCAGAATCTCCTCTGGAGCACACGGTCAAGAGTCAGGGAGGCCTTGGTTCCTCTCAGCCTTCGATACAGCTCCAACCCAAGTCTCCCATGCTTAGTCACACATTGCTGTTTTACACCCGCTGTTATTTAAAATGTAGCCATTTCTGCTCCCCGAGTTAAACACTGCGTTCTTCCCAAGAGTCCTGGAGAGGCAAAGGCTCAGGCTGAGTCCTTTGTAATTCGCTCATTCCTTGGAAGGACACAGGAGAGACAGCCACACAGTGTTTCCATAGCTCTGTGCCCCATACTGTAATCTGTTCGCCCTCCAAAGGGTGTAGAGAGCCTTACTGGGGTGCCAGGCCACCTGGCAGGAACTTGACATCAACCAAAGTGAAGTTCCTCTCCCAGCCTTTGAACTCCTGTGTTAGCCATAATCCCCTCCACCTAGGGTGGAGTGCTCAGACCAAGGTGAAGCCCATTGTTCTTCAAGGACCTGCAGTTTCCTGAGAAACACTAGTCACCTGTGGAGCAACTGAACCAGTTCTGCTGAGAAGCTTCCAGCCTCTCCCCACCCCCTTCCAGCCTATATATATTGGGAGTTCTTCATTAAACTTTGAGACCTTGAATAGCAGGTGTTATCTTGGTCTCCATCTCTTTTTTGCCACCTTCCCATACATCCCCAGCTTCCCTTCCAGGTAACCCGTTCAATGTAACTGCGGGCAGTTATGAAAGGGTCTTTTTTCTGGTAACCCAGCTAAGGGAAACTCATGATCACACAGACTATTTCATTTCACACATGGCGACTCAGAGCCCGAGAAGAGTAACTAGTGTTCACACCAGCAGTTCTCAATTAGGGAGTCTGAAGCAGGATCTAGAGGCATTAAGGCTGCCTGGATAAGGGACGCTATAATCTCTAACATGTAGTGGCTCTGGATGTTGTGTGACATCCCTGATCACAAAAAGCTCCTGGCCCAGTGTCTACAGTGCTGAGATTCAATGGGATGCCTGCCACATGCAAACCTCATTGGCCACCTATAAGAATGACAGGGTATCAGAGCTGCTACCTGAAGGTCAGATAGCCAGCCCCATCCTCCGCCTCTTCCAGCGTGCCCACATCCTCACCCTAGCCTCTGGACTCCTCTGTGCAACCCACTTTGGCCAATGGCATAAGGTGAGAGTGATAGGCCACAGGCCAGGGGTCTCAGTGGTGGCACCGACTGCCTGCTAACTACAAGTTGGGCCTGGAGAGGCTTAACAAGCTTCTGTTTTGCCTCCTACCATCCTGCTAAGGCTTTGAATATGAGATCCCCGCCACTGAGGCACAGAGAAGTGGGGTAACTGGCCCTCGCCACACAGCTAAGCAAGTTCAGCAGCACCTGTCCAAGGCCAGGTCTGTGCTGTGTGTATTTGTTTGTCTGCCATGGACAATTTTAACACACAGGTGCCTCAGACCCATTCTTCTGAGGAAACAACATGACGTCTAAAGGCATTTGAACATCCGCATTTTGACCTCATGCTCAGCACTGTGCTCTAATACCATCTACTCAAACCAAAGCTCCCAGTCTTGATTTAGATTCTGCTTCAAGTTTTGCTCCAGAAGCTGGGACCCAGGCTCTGGGCATCACCAGGATCCTCTTACCCTGGCCTTCACATCCATCTCTGAGCACGGGATACTTGGTCTCCTCGGGTGCCTGTTAGGTCTGCAGCAACTCTCTAGGTATGTCTTCATCTGCCCTTTAGTGGACTGAAGACTAATCACCAATCACTGTCCAAATTTTCAATCAATCTGAGCCTGGGAGGCCTGTGAGAGAGGAAGGTGACTCATCCTGCTTCACTCCATGTTTCCAGAGCCTTGGAAACAGCTTGTGCACCGTGGGGCTGAGCGAAAGTGTGATCAGAGAGAAAGCAGGCCCTCTCAAACAAGGTCCTCAAGTTCAAGTGCATGGAGGGCTAGAGATTAGTGGGCAAGACGCTGAGTTTCTGCAGCCAGAGATGTGGTAAAACCCAGGCTGCTGGTTGCCATAGGAACTGCTTTCAGGTCCACTTGTCTGCAAGGAGCATAATCTTACCAGATATGAGATGGATTGCCAACCCTGGACTATATCCTGCTGATGGAGCACACTCTAAGGTGATCTGGGATGGCTCGTCGCGTGATCACACTATGTGATCAGTCCTTTCCCTTCAGAATGGCCAAGGCCTGAACTTTGCCCTTGGTCAACACAGTGTGGCTAAAATTGCAGTACATGAAGATGCCAGTACCCCTTGGCAGGAGCCTCTGAGGGTCTCATTCCTGTTAGCTTTGATGAGGTAAGCATCGCACCAAGGAGAGGCAAGAACAAGAGATAACGCGTGAAGAGCATTGAGCTCAGAACTTAGGCTTCAGTCTATTAGCCACAAGGCTGACCTTCCCAGGGAGGCCTCTCAGAAGATGCTACTGGTCATGCTTACTTCAGCTAAACTAGATTTGGATTCGTCTAGAAGGCATACCTGTGGGGGTGGGTGGGTTGTCCGACCCAGTGGAACCTGTGGAGGGCATTTCACATTCAAACCGTGACAGGAAACACATGAGGTTGTACAAAGCGAAGGGAGGAGTGGAGTTTAAACATGGGTAGCCACACTCCCAGGACAAGGTGACCAGGAAGAGAACAGATGTGGGACGAAACAGGACCGGAGAGCCAGCAGGAACACAAAGGAGTTTTGAAGGCAAAGGTCAATGGGATATTTGAGACAGACACCAAATTTTGGCAGGTGGCAAGAAAACACTCACAGAAGGCATGAAAATGGAACTCATGAAGAGTGTTTTGATTTCCTCCCAAGGATCACAGCTTCCGAAATACCCAGGGGCCCCAGAAATCAGAGGAGATGGGGTAGAACCCTCAACACATTGACAATGTTCCCAATGTTCTTGGGATCCAAAGACTGGGGCAGTGTGCTGTGTCCTCTCTGACTGCCTGGCTTCCATCCTTCCAGCCGAGTCTCCCCTTGAAGCCCCATCTGGGGTGATTAATGGGTTTAATTTATCATTAACTTCTATGGATCTGAGCTGGGTTGAGGTGTCCTGGGAGTTACGTGTGAACAATTGGTGGAGGAGCAGAGGGCTCTCCCTGCTTATTTATATTCATTGTGCACTAAGGACATCCCTAATTTGGTCATTTGTCTCTGGTCTGATTTCACTGCACTTGGATGGCTGGGACAGGACAAAAGATGGATGCGGGCTTAGGTTCAAGGTTCCCAGTCGATGTTCTCAAGGAAGAGACAACGATGTTGACAGTTCCAGAACTAGGTTGGCCAGGTAGCAGCAGGGCAGACGCAGGGGACAGGCCAAGCCCAGCAACTCTTTCTCACTTCTTGTGGTGTTTGAGAGTCTGGGTTCACCAGAGCCAGCCTGAAATCCAGGCCGCATTCCCCCCACCTGACACAGATGGTGGCTAAGGAAGATGGTTTCCCCAGGAAACATGCTAAACAAAAGTCCTCACAGTAGTTGACACTTAACATCCCAGCATTATGACATCGGAAGTGGAGACCAGCAGATCTGTGGAGTTTGCTGGCTAGCCAGCCTAGCTACACAGTGAAATCCCAAGGGAGCGAGAAATTGTGACCCAAACAAAACACGGAAGGTGCCTGGGATGGTTAGTTTAAATTGTCAACTTTACATAAACTAGAATCACCTCAGTCTTAACCGGGGAGCTGACTGGTGGGCTTGTCTGAGGAGGATTGTCTTGATTGGCTTATTTGATAGAAGGTGGCGCCTACTGTGGGCGGTATCATTGCCTAGGCCTGGGCTCCGCAGAATGGAAGGAGGTGGAGGAAAGGCCTTCAACAAAGAGATCCTGGGTGGAGACAGGAGGCTGAGCCTGGGGCTTATCCCCCAAGAGAGCCACCCACACAGTGAGTCTTCAGCCCCTCCAAACATACCCAGAGCCCCTGAGCTGCAGTCCTGGGGTAAAGCGCCAGGCACGCCAACCAATACAGCCCAGCAAAGGGCGTGATCTCCCAAAGTGCGGCAGAATTTTTCTCCCTTTTCATCTTGTTGGGTATATATAAAGACTGGAAATGGCAAAGCTGTTCTGTGTGCACTGGATCATTCCTATAGAGCCTCAAGGCTGTATGTAGACTCTTCCACAGGGTCTGCTCCCTGCCCCCACAGTGAGGAGCAGGAAGAGGCAGCAAAGATATGACCCTAGTGTAGAGCTCTCTGTCCCACTCACACAGATCTTTCTAGCATCTGAGGTTATGAATATGTTCAGAGACCTGCTGGTGGATTCTGTAGGCATCTCCCCAGTCAGGAATAGACAGCTGACACTTTGACTAAGAGCATTTTCTAGATCCCATGGGTGGCTTTGTTAACACTATATGAGATAAGCCATTGAATGTGCAGGATAGGCCAATGGCTCTGCAACCCTTGGCCCAGAGTCATCCAGTCCAGAGAGATGACACATTCCAAAATTACTCCGCACTGTGGAAGTTGGAGAGTCTGTGAAAAGGTATTTTAACATCCCGCAATATCAAGTTCATGCTTTTATTTCTATCTGGTTGGTTTGGGTTGGGTATGTTTGCTTATGTGTTTGTTTGTTTGTTTGTTGTTTTTCCATAAGAATAGAAGTTTATTAAACACAGAGGAAAGCCGGGCATTGGTGGTGCACGCCTGTAATCCCAGCACTTGGGAGGCAGAGGCAGGCAGATTTCTGAGTTCAAGGCCAGACTGGTCTACAGAGTGAGCTCCAGCACAGCCAGGGCTATACAGAGAAACCCTGTCTCAAACAAACAAACAAACAAACAAAAACCACACAGAGGAATAGAGGGATAGGTCACAGCAGCTGATATTAGAAACTGATCAATATTTCCCCAAATCACCACCATCATTTGTCCTCCCTGTTCTCAGGCATCGGTACAGTTCTGGAAGCGATCATGCTGGCTCTCTGGCGCCTGCCTCAGACCAAGAAGGCACACTTGCCTGAGTGAAAGTGTCTCCGCTGTCCTCGTCCAGCAGTGTCACACCCAGAACTGGGCCACAGAACCCCAGTGATAGCCTGCTAATTAATTCCGATCACATGACATCACTGGAGATTGTAAAGCCAAGCTACAATGGACGCTGTGGATTTGGGCCACGGAGACAAGGCATGATCTACGGCGTACCTGGGGAGATGAACCACCCAGCTGTGTCGGCTGCTAAGCCTGAAGTCAGCAGAGCAGCCCAGCAGGGCAGAGACCCAGAGCAGAGTCAACATTGGTTCTGAATGCAATCTGCTAGCAGAATCAGTTTGCTTTGGATTTTCTGAGACACAATCTGCAGCTGAGGCTGGTCTTGGACTCCAGGGATGTTGTGATCCTCCTGCCTCAGCCTCCCAAGCTCTAGGATGGCAGGTGTGCACTAGTGTGCCTATGGCTGTCATTTCTTCTTCCATTGGGCCTAATCTTAAGCCGGCACACTGCACTCGTTAGAAATAAGCCACTTACGGCTCTTCCCTCCGTCCACAGATGGTGCCAGTGTCTTCTGGGTGAGTGTTGCCAGATTTGCAACCGCCCAGCCCCCAAAGCTCTCCTCACTTCAGCTCTGGCACTTGCAAATCCAGAGATCCACCTGTTCTGGGACAATTAATTAAGCACCGTGTCCTCCTTCACGATGCTGGACTCTGTTAAGCTGTGTCAAAGACCTCTTAGCAGCCCTCTGGGTCTAGCTTCTGTATTCAATTAACTGGGTCCTCTTCACTGAAGAAAGGGCTGGTTCTTCTTCTGTGTGTATGTGTGTGTGTGTGTGAGAGAGAGAGAGAGAGAGAGAGAGAGAGACAGAGAGAGAGAGACAGAGACAGAGACAGAGACAGAGAGACAGAGAGAGACAGAGAGACAGAGAGAGAAAGAGAGAGAGAGAGAGATGAGAGGGAGAGAAGGAGGAAGGGAGGAGAAAGAAAAAGCGAGAGAATGTGTGTATGTGGTGTATGTGTGTGTGTGTTCATGTAAACATGTGTGCAGACACACCGAGACCAAAAGTCAACCTTCAGCGTCATTCCCCAGGCACTAGCCAACTTGTTTGCTGAGACAGGGTCTCTCATAGGACTGGATCTCACTGAGCATCTAAGACGACTGGCCAGGGAGCCCCAAGGACCCACCAGTCTCCTCCTCTCCAGGTCTAGGATTACAAGTGTCCCTATGCTGATTTTTATATAAGTTTGGGGGATTTAAGTTAAACTTTCATGCTTGTAATCTAAGCGTTTCCCAACTAAGCCACCTCGCCGACCCTTGGTCTCTGTTCTTTATGAGCCCAAGAACAGAGAGGCTTTTACAGGTCCGGGCCTCACAGGCCACCTGCACCCAGCAGGCACTCACCAGCTGTAAATGCCACGCAAGCCCCCGTGTGTGGATGCCTGATGCGTCAAAGTGGGCCACAAGGCCTTCCCTGGTGATATAAGACAAGACACAGAGGTTCGCAGGAGAGAAAACGTGGGTAGGTTGCACAGAATGCTCAGTGCTGAGATGGAGAGCAGTGTGGTCCTAGCACTGGGCACCAGCCGCACATCTCTGGCCTAGATACAAACGCTGAGAGCATCCTTGGTAACCAGAGCCAGAGCCAAGCCAGGCGGCAGGCGGCTCGCAGCTGAGTCCCAGGATCAATGCTCCTGGCAGGCCCACCATCTCCCAACTGGCAGCTGTCGGGCCCAGGGGGGCCGCCCGTACTAAACTCCCGGCTCTGGGGACCAGGGCGGGATGGTGGTAATTGGGTTACGTGCTTCAAGGATGCGGCTGCTCCTGGCAAGGCCACAAATTGAGTTTGAAACAAGTAATCTGGAGCCAAGCCACTTATGCTGGGGACAACAAGGCCGGCTTGGCAGGTCTTCCCACCCACTCTTCCTCTGGGGACACAGCCCCAAGTCCCAGAATGGCTGAGAGACACACACAAGCCAGCCCTACAGGTACAGGGAACCAGATTCCTGCAATAATGGAGGAGGGGCAGGTGACACTAACTCCCCAGAGAAGGAGCTGAGGCTGGGCAGACAAATCCACAGTGAGGAGCGGGAGCAGGGGTTGCCTAGGGCTGTGGGAGGGAGGGATGGGGGCCTGATAGCTGACACAGGTTGGGTTCCTTGCAGGAAATGGAAATGGTCTAAAATGCATGGGGGGGGGTGGCAAAACTACACTGTCTGGTACATGTTAAACAGGCAAGTTATATTTCTCAATGAAGCTTCCATTCAAGCTTGGGGCTGTAGAACCCACATCTGCAAGCACGCCATGGTGCATGTGTGCCCCCCCATACACACTAATAATAAACAAAATAAACTTTTAAAAAATATTCCATTCCCATATCCATTCATTTTCCTGCCATTTCGTCCGTCTTCACAGCTGAATAAAATTCCATTCTGTGTATGCAACACATTTCCATTATCTCTTCTTCTGCTGGTGGGCATTTAGGACGCTTCCATTTCCTGCCTATTCTGAAGAGAGCAGAGAAACGAAAACCACCACATGTTCTCTCTCCTGCGCACACTCTAGCTTGTAATGTATACATTAAAACGGCTGTTTAAATGTGGCTGGAAGCCTAAATAACCAGGAAGATGACCAAGAAAGGCTGGGACATAGGTGCTGGGAATGGACAGGGGGCAGGGCTGTGTGGAAAACAAAGGGGAGCACAGAAATAGAAAAGGTATTTAGGGGAGGAAACAAGGGGCCTTTGGGGTAGCAGGGGGTGGAGGAGATGAGGAAGGAGGAAAATCGATTAAAACACACTTTGTCTGAAAATGCTGTAATAGTATTTAATACTTTGTATTATGATTTCGAAAAATGCGTGAACAATAAAAACATCAAATTCAAATGATAAAAATATAAGAAACAGAAAAACAAAACTGTCCCTCACAATAAGAGAGGGCTGTTGAGAGGGCTCCTTGAGTAGAAGAACCTGCTACCAAGCCTGATAGGACCTGAATTTGATCCCCGGAACACACATGGTGGAATCAGGGAACTGACTCCCACGAGTTGTCTCCTCTGACCTTCAAACCTGTGATGGTTCGCGCGTACACTCGCACACTCAATAAGTAAATAAATAAATGTAATGCAAGGAGAGGGAGGGAGGGAGGGAGGGAGATTGAGGGCCAGCATGACTTCTCACAGATATAACTTTCTCCTCAAAACTGAAGTCTCAGCTCCTGCCTTAACAACAGAAGTGTGCAAAGACGAATACATCAAAAACCACAGCCCAGACAGGTTAATCCCGTTGCTCGAAACCACACAGCACAGGACTCAAAGGCCCAGGAGTTCTGCCCCAGCTCTGTGGTCCCAGCGGGGTAAGAAAAAAAAAAGCTTCAGCTCGGGTCTTCTCACCTCTGACCAATAAGCAACTTAGCTCGCAGAGAACCAGGAAGGAAGGTCAAAGATTGTGGAAGTGTTTCTCCTGATTGGGGATACTGCGAAGAAGAAAAGTAAAACCAAGGCAGTCTGCAGGCTCCGTTTCTCCCTCCAGGCAGGGAAGGTCTGGAGCCGGGGCTCTGCTAAGGCTGTGATTAGCCGTCCAGGCTCCAGGGTGCAGAGTCTAGGCAGCCATCTGCAAACCCTGAAACTCAATAGAGAACTTGCAAGCGGGGTTGGTGCCTGCTGTGGGCTGTCACCGCCAGCTTCCGCTAGCTCCGGCGCGAGCACGGGGAGACAACCGGCCGGAGGCTGTGGGTCTGCTTCTGCTCCCCATAATCCACCCCTCACGGACTGGCTTCCCCGGGCTTCTGCTGCCACCTACAGGACTAGAGACGAAAGGCAGGTCTCCCGCCAGACCTGACTGAACAGAGGTGGCTTCCAGTACCATGGGGTGGCAGTTGGAAGCTGGGTCCCAACATCAAGTCCTTCTCCGGACCCTCATGAGACCTTGGGAAGCCTGTGCAGGAGCCTCCTCCCCAACCTGGCCCCATCCACTGTGGCACACACCCTCTGCAAAGCACCCTGGGAAGCCTCCTAACTGCGCTCCCACCGTACTGGAGGGCATCCGGAGCCACTCGCACATGGCCACCACGGGGACACTCAGTGAAATCTGCCGAGGTGTGGACACCTGACCGGAGACCGCTGGGCAGTAAGTCACAGGGACAGAGAACTTCAGGGGGTGTTCTGTGATCCTCTTTCAAGCCTCCCTTGTCCTACCTATTTTCCCCACAGGTGCCTCTCCTACTGGAGCCGCAGCAGAGCAGGTTTCACAGGGAAACGGAACAAAGGCGTCAGCTCTCCTCCTGTTCTTAAGAAGCCACTGATACCTACGCGGGGCCCAGCCCTCATCACCCCAGCTCGTTCCAGTCACCTCCCAAAGGCCCCAGCTCCTGATATCTGAATTAGGCCACATTAGGGATAGGGTTTCCAGGACAGACCTTTCCAACCATAGTGCGATACCCAGAACCAGTTTCTGTCTCCCAGCCTCAGCCCTACTCCTCCATTTAAATATTCTTTTGCTTCCTCTGGGTTAGAAACTCCAGGAAGGGAATGACAAGGCTCTTTGGGGGTGAGGAGCTGGCTCAGTTATCAGCAAGTGCTTGCTGCGCTGGCGTGAACATAAAAACCTGGGTTTGATCCCAGTAGTCAATGGGGGCAGGGGGCAGGGGCCAGGGGCAGGGGGCAGGGGACAAGGGGTAGGGGGCAGGGGACAGGGGGCAGGGGGCAGGGGGCAGGGGACAGGGGACAGGGGGCAGGGAGCAGGGGCCAGGGGCAGGGGGCAGGGGACAGGGGACAGGGGGCAGGGAGCAGGGGCCAGGGGCAGGGGGCAGGGGACAAGGGGTAGGGGGCAGGGGACAAGGGGTAGGGGGCAGGGGACAGGGGGCAGGGGACAGGGGGCAGGGGGCAGGCATTGTGGTCCACACCTGCAATCATAGTGTGGGAAACTAAAGGCAGGAGGTCCCTGGGGCTCACTAGCAAACTGGCAAGACAAATCAGTGAGTTCTGAGTTTATTGAGAGACCCTGTCTTAAATACAAATCGAGAGCACTTGAGGGCAGTGCCTAAGGTTGACTGGCTTCCACATGCGCACATGTGTGCAGCCATACACACATGAACACACACACATGCAGTGAGGGTTGCCTATTGAACATGCAGCACATGTTAAAATCTCAGAGTATCTCAGAACCCACGAAAGACGGGCCACCTGCACCCACAGAAGCCTTGAGCACCAAACTAAATGTAGTTGGGTTTGCTAAGAGCTGTGCGCCCGGGGTGACCAATGTGACAGGAAAAGCCCCTGTCTTATCAAAGAGGAAAAGGCCCCAAAGGATTTCAAAGATAATAATAGCAAAATAAATTTCAAGAACAGATCTAAATGCACCCAGTCTGGCAAGCGGTGAAAATTACCATCCCTGCCAGTGGAAATGTCAATTCAAACTTCATTTGTAAAATGGTTCAGGCTCTGATTGCAAAATTATTATTTCATATGAGAAAGGGAACTGTGTGGATAAGGAGCGGGCGGCGCAGTTTTAAAAAAAAAAAAAAAGAAACTCAATTTCCTCAAATATCCCCCTCCCCCAAAACAAAGCAAAACAAATTTAACATTAAAAGTTGCTCAGGATAATTGCAGATGTAAATATCACTTAGCGCAGATGCTGCGGGTAAAATGTAATTATGACGCATGGGAAATCGATGGCAGGCAATGATAAAATCCATGGTCTGGATCTTTCTGCTAAGCAGAAGTGGATTCACACTCTGGCTGTGGTTTATGTGCTTTTTAATTGAACGTGAGCGACATGTAGGGATTAATCTCAACCTAGAAATGGGGGGATGGCTGCAGGTACAGACATGGCAGCTCTGTGAGCTGAACTCTCGGGAGTGCCAGAATGCCCAGGGATGGACACTCCTCCAACCCAGGGATAAAGCCCTACTCTTCAAAGTGTTTACTGAGCCCCGCTCCACCCTAGCCTTGTGGTCCAAGCTGTGACCAAAGGAGGTGTGACTCACAGCCCCCACCCACCCAAGGGCTACCAAATAATGAAGCGGGGAGAATGTCTGATTAAAATACTCAGCATTGTGATTGGAGTCCACATTATTCCCCACAGGCTCATGGGTTTGACTGCCAGGTCTCCAGCAGGTGGCGCTGTTTGGGGGGAGGTTGTGGAAGCTTTAGGCAGTGGGACCTGGCTAGAGATGGGGAGAGTGGCTAGAAGGGAGGCTTTGCAGGATTAGCACAGGCCCACTTCCGGCCTGAGTGTTCTCTACGGGTGCTTTAGATGGTTACCCCAGATGTCCAGCCTGGGATTGGGTGTCTGAGTCCGCCCCACTTTCCCCTGGGTCCTGCCCCCGTTCAACTTACTCCACTGTGTCACTGCAAACATTTCTGCAACGGAAGTCGCTCTTCCTCTTTGGCCTATGGACTCAGCAAATGGTCCACTTCAGAGAGACCTTAGGGGAAAGGAGGAAGGAGCAGAGACAAAACCTTCTATCACTGTCCCCTCTGCCCATGGACCAAAGAGCTCACCGAAGCTGTCCCCAAGCAGACCCTCAGACTTTGGGGCACAAAGGTCCATCTACTCCCCCAAATCCATCGTCACCCAAGCCCTGTGGTAGCTCTCAGTATCTCCTTGTCTCCTCAGCACCGGAAGGCCAGCCTGGTGAGTGTCCCTGATACCAAACCACACAATCTGCATACATGCCCTGTAGTTAAGACTGGAATTTAAATGCTGGAATTCAGGGAAGAAGCTATTGAGGTGAAGACAGATTCCATCAATCAGACAGCACAGAATTGTCGAATTATCTGGAAGAATGCATGTGACAAAGCTAGGTTCAGGAGCCAGGAAGATAATCAGTAAAATACCAGCTGAGCAAGGGTGAGGGTCTCTGCCCATGAGAACCCGCGTGAGAAGTCACGTGTGGTGCCACATGCCTGTACTCCTAGCACTAGGTGTACCGGGGGAGCTAGGGGGATCTTTACGGGCTTGCTGCCCAGCCTAGCCAACCAGTGAGTTCCAGCTTCACTGATACGCTCTGTCTCAAGAAATAAGGTGGAAAGCAGTAGACACGGGGTATCAACCTCTGACCTACGCATGCATGCTCGAGCACATACACACATATGCACATCCGCACATGGGTGCACACACACACACACACACACACACACACACAGAGAGTGAACATGTGCACACAAAGTTCAGGCTCAGCCTCCTTGTGCTGCCCTGGCAGGGATGTATCACCCAGTCTCAGATTATAAATTAGACAAGGACATGCTGTCTCCACCCCGCTCCACCATGGATGTCACTTCTGGAACCGTCATGGCCCCGGGAGAAGCCTGTTTAACACCTGCCTTCTTACGTCCCCTTGTCCCCTGGCTCTGCTCTCCGCGCCCCCCCCCCCCTCCTTTCTGCTCTGGAGCAACCACAAACGGGACAGTGTGGCTCATTTTGTATTTTGGCTACGGTAGCAAAAACACCTCCCCTCAAACTAGCGCAAAGGGAAAGATTTAATCAGTCTCGGGCGTGGTTACCTGCGCGTGTGCTCAGGGTCTCTAAGAGGCTCGATGGAGATGTTTTCAGACATTAAACTTTAATGAGCAGAAAAGAAGAACACACGGATGCATCAACACTCAGCCCAGTCTCACTCAGGGGGAAAGTCCGGCCGCTCCATCCGCCCCGCCAGACCTGAGCTGTCCCTCATGAACCATCCCAGTGCATTGGTCCAGCCTGGGTATGCCTGGGCAGCACTCTTAATCAGTGCCAGGAAACACCAGCCAATAGAGGGAGAGGGGCAACTGAGCTCACTGAGGCAGGGCTCTCCCTCCCTCCCTCCCTCCCTCCCTCCCTCCCTCCCTCCCTCCCTCCCTCTTTCCCTCTCTCTGCCCCCTCTCCCCTCCCTTTCTCTTTCCTTTCCCTCTCTCCCCCTCCCTCTCCTCTCTCTCTCCCTCTTTCTCTCCCCTCCTCCTCTCCTTCACCCATTCCCCTCCCATCTCTCCCCCTCCTTCTACCCCTCCCTCTATGTGTATGTGTGTGTGTGTTTAACTTCAAGCTCCACCAGGAAGAAAACCCCCTTTCAAAGTAGAAATTAGTTCTTTTCATGGATTGAGAATTCCTGATCCAAAACTCCAAATTCCTGGGTACTAACACAATGCCACAAATAGAAACCTCTATAGCTAGGCAGGGTCAGGTCGGACGCCTGGCTAGGGTCCCCCAGTAGGGGCTGAGGTCATGACTCAGTGATGCACTTGCTATCACGAGCAAGACCCTGGGTTCCCTCCCCAGTAATGTATAAAGAAAGCAAAAGCCCACTTTTACTCAAACATAAACATCCTGACGTTTTTGTTTTCAGAGTTGCCTTTGGATGCAGTGTGTAAGGGAATCTAAAACAGAAACCAATTTTGTGC
Source organism: Apodemus agrarius (assembly GCA_964023405.1). NCBI lineage: Eukaryota > Metazoa > Chordata > Mammalia > Rodentia > Muridae > Apodemus > Apodemus agrarius. The sequence goes on from OZ030015.1 coordinate 8,923,378, forward strand.
TTAAGTCCTATCTTCAAGGTAGCTCATTATGAACTCACAAATACCTCAACATCTGCAGACATCACCAATCCAAACCACTTCTGATCTAATGTGTTTTGGATAAAGGATGCTCGAACCTGCGAATTCTAACAACTCAGATCTCAGGTGGACTTGTTCTCCAGAACAGGAATCCTGCAGGGGAGAAGGGCCTGTGGACTGAGTCTGGGTTGGGCCCTATGTTCACACTGGAACACTTGGTCCCCGGCCCCACCCCCCACTCCCCACCACCACGCCCTCCTACCCCGTTGCTGGCGCTATTTGAAGAGGCTGTGGAGCTTGAGGGTGGGCCTCAGAGAGTCCTCCCGTGGTCTGCTCCATTTCCTTCTGCATCCTGCCCAGTTGGAGGACACCCCTTTGTTCTCCGAGGCCACCCTTTCTCTGGCTCAGGCAGACTCAGGTGATCACTGGCTGCAACCTTCGCAACCAAGAGCCACAAGAAATCTCTTCCCTTTCAGTTGTCATCCCTGGGCTTTGTCACAACAACAAAAAGTCTCAAGGATGCTGGGAGGCTTTCTGGAGGAAGAAAAACCAGAACAGGAGTAAAACCCAGAATCTTGGCCTTGGGGTACAAGGATTGCCTAAGCCAGGCATTCTCAGACAAGCTCTTATTACACAACGCTCTACTGTCCCTGCCACACCTCATCAGCTCTGCTTGCACGATGTGAAAATAGACACAAGAATGTGGGAATGAGGGCGTGGCCATGTTCCAATAACACTTTTCTTGACAGACACTAGCAGGGCCCATGCTCCCACCGCTCCCACAGGTCCATCCAGGTCTATCACAGAGCAGGTCACCACAGCTATGAAGGGGTCTGCGACGTGGTGAAATATCCATCTCTCATGGAAGAAAACACACATTACTGGTGACTCCATGGAGAGGAAGACGGACATGGGCACAACTCCCGTGGCTCTTGGAAAACACCACTAACGTCCAGATGCACAGGTTCAGAGTCTCCGATGCTACATCTGTAGACGAAACCAGCCACACACTGAAAATACACGTGTTTACTTATACAGACTTGAACTGTTGAATTGTCAGTATTCACTAAACAATCCATCACAGACAGACAGACAGACAGACAGACAGACAGACGATCTTCCTGGCATTCACATTACTGTGCTAGGAGTTAGACAGCATCTAGAGACGGTGTAGGAAATGGTGGGTATGTGGGACTTATATGGAACTCTGAAACTTGCTATAGAAGAGATTGGTACATCTTTGGGTCTGTGTACCTATGGCTTCCCAGAACCAACCTTCTCTGAGTCCAAGGGAACAAGGAATCCAATGTTAGGCAAGGGTTCTTGCGTTCACCGTGCGTCTTTTCTGTGGAAATCTTTCAGGCTGTCCTCTTGGGATCCATTACCTATACAAATATTTGTTTTGCTTGGATTTAAAGGAAGACAAGTTCACCACAAGTTAAAACACAAACAAAAAACACTCGTCATGCTGAAGTCGGAGGTAGCTGTACCTCCACTCACAGCCTGCAGGGGGCGCCACGGCCTCATGAACTCGGCTCTAGCGGAAGAACTAGGCTGATCTGGCCTCCTGGAGGAGAATTCAGAACTGGAGAATTCTATAGGCTGGAAGCTGGTAGAGGAGAGGCCCTGGGAGCTAAGCTGGCTGCTCTTGCTTTCCCAGCCCTGGAGTAGACCCTGTAGCCCTGTAACAAACTGAAGACTCCTCTCTGTCAGCACCCTAGAGAAACTCTTCAGAAAGAAGCCTGATAGTTCTCAAGACCTCCTCTTCCTCACCTCTGGAAATCCCAGCACGCACAAGGGGACGTGTAGCTAACTGGTAGGGCAATCTGCTTCTAAATCATCGCTCTGGCATTGGGTCACTGGGGGTAGCCCTGAGCATCTCGTGATTGCTGATTGCTGCTCTACGGGAGGTGGCCCCAATGACCTCACAGAGTCTCGTGAGGACTTAATGAGGTCACACGTGCTTGTCCCAGAGCTGGGTAAAGCACTTGCCTTACGAGTGTGTAAGGACGAGTTTGGATCCTCAGCAACCCATGCAGGGCCGTGGGAGTGCGCATGGGACAGGCAATCCCATGGAGAGGTGGGAAGCCGAGAAAGGCCAACTAGCCTGGCCTATGTGGAAAATGACGAGATGCCGTCTGAAGTGACGTGGAAGTGAGTACTGACACGCAAACACACACGACACACAGTGTGGGTGAATGTCAGCCATGTCGTTCTCTCCCACACACAGGCCACTGTCCCCATGGTGAGCTAGGAAAGCCTAGCTCAGATGCTCCTTGCAGCACCACGCGGCCACAGAGGGTGAGCAACGGCATCCCCTGTCCCTTACATTCCTGAACCTTCGACACTGGCAACCAAGGACAGCCCCGGTCAGTGCCCATAGCTCAAGGCCAGTGGGCTCGCAGCACAAAGCAGCCCAGTAGGACACGGTAGACCTGCCCTGAGCCTGACCTCCTCCAGCTGCTCCAGCTGTGAGGCATCCTCACAGTCAGCACTTCCAGAGCCAAGAAGGCCCTCAGGCCCTGGTGTACAAAACCGGAGATGAGGTTGGAGAGTCCGGACTGACCTCCGTGTCCAGCCCGTCATCCAGTCAGCCGTGTAACCTTGGGGAAGCAACTGGACCTCTTCGCCTCTGTCCGCACAAGGAACTCCCTCACAGCAGGGTGGCTGGATAAGTGAGGGTCCTTCTCTGTCATGAAAGAGAACCCAAGCGGGTTCCAGGTCCCTGTCCGGGAGGTACAGAGTCTCAGGATGTGGTGGTGACAAACAGCAAGGTCAGGCAGTGTCACTGCTTGTCAGACGAAGACACCGAGAGGAAAGGCCAAGACTCCCTCTTGCCCAAGGCCACAAAGTGCTGAAGTCGAATGTGAGTCCCCAGCCCTTGGGAGTAAGATGTGCACCTTAGGATGATTGTGTCCATTTTCTGTTCTCCTCTATATAGAACACAGGACGGTCCACAGAATCTTGGGAGCAATCAGGCACAGTCATTGAGAGGGTTCAGGGGACAAAGATGACGCCAGCTGTCACCGTGGATCCCCCATAATGCACTTGTACACAGTCACCTCCATGTTACAGATGAGTTAGGGCACCCCCATGCGCCTGAGCATCACCACATGGGAAAGCATGGCTTATTGCAGACAAGAACTTGCCTGGAAACATCTTTGCCAAGACTGCATGACATGTAGCTCACCACTACCACCACCATCATCATCATCATCATCATCACCATCACCACCACCATCATCTTCACGACCACCACCACCACCACCACCATCATCATCATCACCATCATCACCATCACCACCACCACCACCACCACCATCACCATCCTCATGACCACCATCACTACTAACATCATCATCATTACTATCACCACCATCATCTTCATGATCATCATCACCTCTAACATCATCATCACCATCACCGTCATCACCACCACCACCACATCTTCATCCTCATGACCACCATCACCACTAACATCATAGTCATCACCATACCTCATCATCATCATCATCATCATCATCATCATCATCACCCTCGCCACACTCACCATATCACCATTACCACCATACTAATCACAACCATTAACTGTAGGCATGGTGTTAATCACTGCTTAATGCCCACGGTGGGAGAACACAATGGGTACACCCACAGGGACACCCTGCCCCAGATGTCCCAGGACTCACCACACTCAGAGTCTATGAAATTCTGGTTGGAAAAGCCCCTGTGATGAGGAACCCAGGTGGCCACTGTGTCTCCTGTGTCTCACCAAGGGATCAACAGGATCTCTATCCAATGGGATCTCATTACCACGTACCACCACCCAAGATGTTTACCACAGACTGTGCCCCACACACACACAGTTCCTGTGCGAAATCTGAAATGCTAGTACCTCAGAATGTGACTTGTATTTGATAGTAAGGTCCTTAAAACGATATTTCAGGTAAAGTGAATGGATTAGGTTGGTCCTAATCCAATATGACTGGTGTCCTTGTAAGACAAGGAGACTGGAACACGGATGCACGCAAGGGGACAGCGTGTGAAAACATGGGAGACAGTGCCACCAGCAAGCCAAGGTCAGAGGCCTCAAAAGAAATCAGTTTGTGACACAGTGGCTTTGGACGCCTATCCTCCACCAATGCACAGAAATAAGTGGCTGTTGAAGCGGCGTGGATACAGGACTTCTTTCTGACAATCAGGGCAGGCAAACACACCAGCTGACCAGGTCATGGCAGCCTCGCTTGGAGAGGTGCAATCCCAGCACTGAGGAGGTTGAGGCGGGAGGATCATAGCTTCTAAGTCAGCCTAGGCTACACAGAATTTTGCTGTCTCAAAAGCAAATAAGCCAAAAAACAAAAACAAAACAAAAGTTTGAGATGCCTAAGTGGAAAAGCACTATCCTTGCATGGGCAAAGCCTTGGATCTCCACACCCCCGCAGAGTAAGATCTACTCACTTTCAAGGACAAACGGACAAACGCTATCTCCTCTTCCATAAGAAAGACAGACACAAAGTGGACCAATAACCACGCCCTCCAGAGCTGACATCATGTTCTCACTGAACTTTTCATGCAGAGCACACAGCTGATAGAGAAATGCTATGCATTCTTACATGAATGTTGACACTGCCCATCAGCCTGGCCGGGCTCAGAGGCACCTGGGAGACTGCTAAGGCATACTGCTGTCTGTGGTGGTGTTTCCAGAGATGTATGGAGCCCTGGCCTATGGGCTCATGGCATGATTAGAAGTGGGTAAAGAGCAGGTGGGGCCTGTATGGACAAAGCAGATCCCTAGGGGTCAGAGAGCTTCTCCTTGGGAGCTGTGCATTTCCCTGACCCATTTCTACATCTCATTTCTCTGTGTCCTGTGAGATGTGTAACTGTGAACCCACACAAGCCCTTCCATAAGTTCAGTCCCTGACAATTCTCCTCTCACCTCCATATGAATGCTATGGCTCCTACACTAGATATGTGTTGTATGCTTGCATGCACACGTACACATACACAGAGAGATAGAGAACGAGAGAGACAGAGACAGAGAGACAGAGAGAGAATAAGTCAATGAAGTCTAAGTCAAATGGTTCCCAGCACTTACTCGAAAAGCCAGGCATCACTATAACTATAACTACAGCACTGTCCTGCTACAGTACAGCAGGAGGACTACTAAAGATTGCTGGATGCAACCCTAACTCCAGATTCAGTGAGAGATGCTGTCTCAAAGGACCAAGGTAAGCTAAGCAGGACAATGACACTTTTTTCTAGAGTTTCATTTTTATCTGCATACTACATACTACACATACATCACAACACACACACACACACACACACACACACACACACGCACACACATGCACACGCACACACACTGCTATTGTTCAAATGTGAAATGTTCCCAACAGGCCCACGTGTTTGAGCACTTGAATCCCCATTGCTGATGCTATTTGGAAGGCTATGGAATCTTTGGATTGAGGCCTTCGCTGGCAGGTGAAGGCACTAGGGTCGGGCCTTGAGGGGTATAGCCTGACCAGACTCCTGTCCCCAGCCCCTCTGCTTCCTGCCTCCTGTTTCCTTCTAAGAGAGGAACAAGTCCCACCTCGAGCCCAAGAGTGCACCCAAGTGACTGATTACCATGTTCTCCTCCCTCATCCCATCACTTGACAGCTCTCTACTGCCCGAATACAATTAGAAACCATTGTGGTGCTGTGGTTTTTACCTCCATGGCATAGTACAAGGAAGAGAAAAGAAGAGGGTGTGGCTGAAATCCCTCCACCAATTCCTTAATCTAGTCATCAGACAGCCAGATAGCCAGACAGCTAGACAGCCACGAACGGAGTCATCTACCCATTCATCTGTTAATCCATCAAGTTGTCCATCTATCTAGGTATCCAACTAGCCAAGACATCCTACCCACCCATCCACCCACCCACCCATCCATCCATCCACACACCCATTCCATCCATTCTATCCATCCATCCATCCTACATATACATATATAAATGCATACATACACCCTGCCCATCCATCCATCCACCCATCCATCCATCCATTCTATCCATCCATCCTACATATACATATATAAATACATACATACATTCTACCCATCCATCCATCCTTTTTATATAAAACATACATAAATACGTACATCCTGCCCATCCATCTGTCCGTCTATCTATCCATCTATGCAGCTCTCCATCCTCTTCATCTTTGAATCTACCCATTCTGCATTTATAGTGTTCAATGTCCTGCCTGTCCTTCATAAGCCTGCGTTTCATGCTCAATGTGATGATTTGCTACAAACACACTTCTCCATGTACCAGGCTTTCACTGTCTGGAGCTTTAGATGGTCCAGGTAATCAATAACACTGCAGCTCTGACTCCAAATTAAATAATTGCACATCTATTATCCGTTACTAGTCGGCCGACTGGGAGCCCTGCCTAGGGAGCAGGCGTTCCTTCTCTCTGGCATCCTCAAAGCATCCAGAGGGTTGCACCTGAAGGTACAAATGTCATTTAGCTTTCTGAAAGCGGCTCTCTAGCATGAACTGGAATGAAAACTGACAGGGCTGTGAAATTTGATCCATCATGAGCCTCTGGAGTGGGTAGTGTTTGGCTGTGGACTCCTCTGTCACCTGCTCCTCCCAGAAGGTTGGGGACGAAGAATTTCAGCTCAATGGGCTGCATGCAGAACGTTTTTTCTGCCGAGGAGCCAGGGAACACATCGTCAGGGCTGCCTACGAGTGGGCAGGCAGGCGCCTTCAGCAGGTAAGCAGGGAGAACTCCATGCAGCCTTTCCTGTAGATTGTATCTGGTGGGGTGGGGAGAGGGGAGAGCACTGAAGCCAGACCTTCTGTACAGCAACCCTCCTCCTCTGTCACAGTCATGCATCCCCAGGGAGTCCTTTCAGGAATCAGAAAGCCACCCCCCATCCACAGTAGCAACTGTCTCTACAGCCAACCCTTCAAATATGACAGTCTGGAATGGTGCGCACCTCGCGCCCCAGTAGGGTGGCGCCTAGAAAAGATGGAGTCCCAATCCACCAATCACAAAAGATGAGTTTACCACGGACCCTCCTGCTCCACACATCAGAGATGAAGAGAGAGCCTACATACGTATTTCAGCCAAACGGGCAAAGTCATGGATCCCCAGATTGCAAGCAAGCTATCAGAACACCTGACAAGGAAGACACTCTGACCTCAGGACAGTGGACACTCACAGTCTGTCCCTCGGGAGCTGACTTAGCTGTGACGTTAGATTCACCGTCAGTGCCTCCTCCCCGTAGAGAATGGTGGGATTTTTAAAAAATCTTCTGAAATGAACTTGAAATTATCTGAAGGCTGGGGAGATGGCGCAGCCTAATGCCTTCTGCACAAGAGACCTAAAGTCAATCTCTAGACCTGACCTTGAAAGCCGGGTACAGGAGTGCACGTTTGTAATTCCAGATCTGGAGACACAGAGCCAGGCAGATCCCTGGGGCTCGCTGGACAGCCAATATAGCCTACTCAGTGAGTTTCAGACCTGTAAGTGTTGAGATTTGGACTTTTGTTATCTATTGTAATGCTAACTGTGGGCCCCCAGGACTGGTTGCCCCAGACACCAGAGAGTCTGCACTTAGACACAAGCTAAGTGACCCTGCCCCCAAGTTGTTTCTGATTGGTAAATAAAGATGCCAACAGCCAATAGCTGGGCAGTTTAGGTTTCATGGGCTTGGGGTCTGAGGAGAACGACAAGGGGAGAAGGTGGGGGGAGGGGGGACTACTCTGGGTTAGAAGTCAAGAAAACACGGTCCTGATGGCTGACCAATTGGAGTTAAGAGCAGTCCAGATAAAGCATACTAAGTGATAATAGTTCTGGATTGTCTATACAAAAGTAGATTCTAATAGCATAGAGGCTAGGTATCTGCCCAGCTCTTATGCTGTTTAAGGCTTATTGTAAATATAAAGGCTGTGTGTGTGTTTTGTTTTATTAAAGGGTCAAAAGTGGAGTGAAAACTCCGGGTTGAGATTAATAATTTCCAGAACAAGCAAGGGATCCTGTCTCAAAAAACCAAGGCAGGCTGGGAGATAGCTCAGTAGTTAATGCACAGGCCACCAAGCCTGGTGACCAGAGTGTAGATACCAGAGCTCACAGAAAATCCCACATAAGCTGGGGATGGGTGGCTGAGACTCCAGAATCTCCATTAGCTCCCGGACAGCTAGCGCGGCTTACGCAGTGATGAGGAGGCCATGGCGTAGACCAGATGGAAAGGCAAGGAGTGACACCGGAAGGCTGTCCTCTGATCTCCATGTACACAGTGTAGCACTCACCTGCCTACACTCACACACATACACAGACAAACAGGGGGCAGCATCCAAGAAACGACAGCCAAGGTCGCCTTCCGGCCTCCACACACACTGTCACGTGCACATGCATGCGCACACCCATGAGCACACACATGAGAATATAAAATGCACATCAGGTATTTACTGGGTGGTTGAGATTTCATGTTCCACATTGAAGGTACTGATAAGTCTTGCACTGACGAATCAAATCAGCCAAATACATGGCCACAGAATCATTACTATCCTATTAAAAAACAAAAATTCTTCGGGAGACCTGAGAAGCTGGGTCACTGTCTAGAACTTCTGGGTCCCACCCCATAAACCCCATAAACACCTCTGTCTTAGTCACTGTTCTAGTGTTGTGAAGGTATAGTATGACCAAGGCAACTCTTGTGAAAGAAAACACTTAACTGGTCTCTGACTACAGCTTCAGAGGTTCAGTCCATTATCATCACTATAGGGAGCATGGCAGCAGGCCAGCAGGGGCTAACACAGTGGTTGAGAGCTAAATCTTAACCCACTGGCAGAGAGTCTGGGCCTGGCCTAATCCCATCAAAGAGTGACACTCCCTGGTTACTAAGCAGTCAAATATACGAGCCTATGGCTCATATTATTCAAACAACCATACCCTCTGTCTTAGTTAGGGTTACATTGCCGTGAAGAGACACCATGACCAAGACAATTCTTATAAAAGACAACATGTAATTGGGGCTGGCTTACAGGCTTAGAGGTTCAGTCTGTTATCATTATGGGGGGAAATCATGGCAGCTTCCAGGCAGACATGGCACCGGAGGAGCTGAGCGTTCTACCTTTTGTTCTGAAGGCAGCTAGGAGAGGACTGGCACCCATGTAGCTAGGAGAAGGTTCTCAAAGCTCACCCTGACAGTGATACCCTTCCTCCAACAAAGCCACACCTACTCCAATAAGGCCACACCTCCTAATAGTGCCATTCTCTGGACCAAGCATGTTCAAGCCACCACACCCTCCCAGTCCACGGGCACCCCAACCTTGGTCACAATTGAATCAGAAGAGCCTAGGAAGGCACTAGAAGCTGAGGCCTCCTGCAGTGTGTCACCCTGCCATGAGGGCCCCTGGACCCTATTCATGCTCAGTTGAGGGCATCCCTTGTACCTCATCTGTGTTCCCCCAATGCAGTCACCACCTCAAGACACCCACAGGAGACGGGCATGGAGGAAACAGCATGTAGCTATGAAAGAGGACCCTGTCCCCAACAGAGTGGGGCCTGTCACTGAGACTGTTCAAGACATCTGACCTCCCCTCAAGTGGGTCTCCAGCTGACAGACATTTGTCTCCCTTCCTCCATCCCTCCATTGCTCCAAGAGCCTTGAAGTTCCTAGGATGCCATAGGCTGTCTCTGGACTCTAAGCTTGGTTCACCTGCCCAGGGACAACAGTGTCTAAAAAGCCAACAGTTTGGTATCCCTGCAGCGTGGCCCGGCTCTGACACTCAGCATGAACTCACTCAGTCAAGTGCAGTGTGCTTTACAGCCCACGTCGCACACAGTTACCAACAATGCAGCAGGTGCCACTGTAGCTGGGGGTGCGGGGTGGGGGGAGGGGAGGCAGCAGAGTATTTATAAGGAAAATGGGAGGAACCAGGCAAGGCTTGGTGCATGGCTGGGAAGATGGCTCAGTCAGTAAGGACCTTGCCTCGTAAGCACCAGGACTTGAGTTCAAGCCCCAGAACCCGTGTCGCATAAAGTCAGGTACGGAGTTCCAGGCTTTAGTCCCAAAGGTAAGACGGGAAAGAGCTCACTGGATCAGACTCTGCACATTTTCCATTTAATATTTTCTTTAACCAGCAAGACAATTTTGCCTGCGTGTGCGCGTGGTGTGCACAGTGTGTTTGATGAGCATGCACAACCCCGGGGGGCCAAGTCAGGCTATTTAGCATGCATTAGCTGATTGCACAGTTTCACACGAACCCCCAGGGCTTCCCGTACAGCACATACATCAAGGTGTGAGTGGCACGGGTCTGGAAGGCTGGGGTCCCGTGACAAGAGCCCCAGGTATCCACAGAGCAGGTGGGCACCTCTAAGAGGCTTTTGGTAGAAACTTTTCTGCTGAGACTGCAGGCCCTCAGAATTACTGTGGTCCCAAGCTCTCACCAAGCCCAGATCACTCTCTGTGACCAGGCCTTGGGCAAGTTATAAAACCTCCCAACCTCACTTTCACCATCATAGTGGTAGAAACCACAGACAGTCATTGGATGACTGAAAACATAGAAGAGAAGGTGTTTGGGACTTGGTACAATACCTAATAAATATTAACTCCTCCTCCTAATATGACCTGTCACTGTGACTATGACAAAACTGTACCTCTGGGAAGGGCTGAGGTGTAGTTTGGTTCATAGAATACTTGCCTAGCACACACAGAGGCCTGGATTCCATCCTTAGGTGTGGCACTATGCGATTGTAATCCCAGCCTTTGGGCACTAGAAGCAGCAAGATCAGAAGTTCAAGGCTAGCCTGGGTTATATGAGATCCTGTATCAAACACATGCACATACACACACACACACACACACACACACACACACACACGTGCATCTGAGTGACTCTAAAGCCCAGAGATGGTAGAGATGACTGAGAAGAAGATAGACGATAGGGAAGAAAGAAACTGTACAGTGCAGGAGGCTGTGTGTGCCCCTCCTCTCAGACTGAGTTCAAAGGGCTGTTTAGCTCTTGACTTTGACAAGAGGGAAACCAGGGTGACAGCTGCCTTTTCAGTAGGGATTAAAGGCAGCCCCATGGGGAATTAGTAACAAGATGCCTGCCTTCCAAACCAGCAGGGAGACACGAAAATCAATCACCTCGACTGAAGGAGCCATTCTTTGTACCATGTGAGTGTTTTAAATGGCAGATCAAACACATCCATTAGGGCAGACATACTTCTGTAAAACTCCCTCATTAAAGCACTGAGATCCTCAGACCACGTGAGCAAAGCCAGGCCATATGCTCCTTCTGAGACTCCTGCCCTAGCAGGAGGTGAGGAAAATGGAGCCAGCAGATGTGTTCTGGCCCCAGAGAGACAGCCAGAGCTATGCCAGAAAACTACATGCTGCAGACAGTCGGATACCCTTGGAGTTTCAACCTTAGATCCACAAGTCACATGACACAAACTAAAAATATCTAAAGCACGGGACGGGGAGGCGGCTCTGTCTGTGAAGAGTGCGCTGCTCAAGCATAAGAACCTGGGTTTGACGCCCATGATCCACATTAAAAAGCCATGTGTGGTGGCACGCACCCGCAGCCCCAGCACTCGGGAGGCAGAGGCAGGAGGATTCTTGTGACTTGTGGACTGGTCTGCCTGATTAACAAGTTTCAGACTAAGGAAGGACTCTATCCCAGAAAGCGAGGTAGGGCTGGCAAGCTGGCCAAATATACAGAAGGGTTTGCTGTCAAGCCTGACAATCTGAGTTCAATTTCCAGGACTCCCACAAATTGTCCTTTGACTACCATACTTGCGCTAGGGTACCCACATTCCTATGCACATATGTACACAATAAATGTGATTTGAAAAGAAAGCAAGGTGGCCAGGGCCTGAGGAACAGCACTCAAGATGGACAGCTGTGAGTGTGTGTGTGTGTGTGTGTGTGTGTGTGTGTGTGTGTAATACTTAGAACAAGCAGTAAACCGCCTACCCCAAAGAGAGATGGGATCCGTCTAGGGATCATGGGCAGACAGCTCCGGGTGGCCCTCTTGGGTCGAATGGCACTATGGGTTCCTGGAGGGGCCTCATGCCCACAACAATGCCAGCAGCACCTTTGCAGCAGCAGGAACCACTGTGTGGATCAGATGGTAAATTCTGCTGATTTCAGGGCTAATTGACTGCTGGTACCAGTTGTGAGAAGAAAAGAACATTCCTTCTGCAGGGAAAAGATAGGGAAGGCCATCCTAGCCTGTCACATAGGGGAAGGAGAAAGCCAAGATTTACTCACCAACAGCAAATGGAAGGAGGCAAATTTAACATGGACAGGATGACAGCCGTAGCTCTGAGAAGTCACAAAGAGGCCTGGATGTAGAAAATGGTACCTGCCCAGGATGTGTGCCCAACTCCCTCCCTCCTCCTCAAGGAAGCTTCGGGAAGTTTACAAAATTATTGTTTGCAAGGACCAGGGACACGGTAGCACAATAGGTGCTCAACAAATACCAGCGCCCGGCCCTCATTTTGCAGATTGCCTGATGCCTCCTGGCTGGCCCAGAGCTCTTCACTGAGGAGGGATGAGAGGGGTATCATGTACCCAAGGGATGCTGGCAGTGATGTGGGGGGTAGGAGGGGAGAGAAGTCTCCGTGACTGTGACACTCTTGTTCTCTGTGTGGTGGTGAGTATGAGAAACAAGAAAATAGGAATCTGTCAGAAGAGCACCAGGGTTTGCATCCCTCCCAGTGGTGAGTGCTAAGGCCTGGGTAAAAATGTTACCTGGCTGGCCTGCCATTTTTTGCTGTTACTAATACTATAAGGAAACTTTCTGCTGTGACTAAGAAACTGTCTCATGCCCAAGTTGATTGTAAATTCTGCTCCATTTTGTGCCTTGGCGCTCTTAGAAAGCAGTCACCACAGAAGTCAGAACTGCTTTGCATAGTTGGCCACGATAAGCTTGGGCCCGCACCAACCACCGAGCAGTACTTCCTGTACCTGCGCATGAGCTTTCACGCTTTCTCGCCTTTATAAGCGGCCCCTGGGATGGACCCCGACATAGGGAAGACACCTGCACAAATAGAAGAAGCTATTTGGAATAAGACTTCCATGTTGAAGAGAGGTTGAGCAAAGTTTAAGTTCCCAAGACCTCCCTGGGAACTGGCATCCGACTTGGCAGAAAGAGACATGAACATGGGCTGGCAAGCTAAGACAATAAAGTTAGACAAGGCAAGGCCACCACCACAGTGGAATACCCCAACCAAGGGGAACAGGATACATGTAAAAGACATGTTCCTAAGGAAATCCCTAATCCCTAAATCCGGATTGGTAGGATAACTTGGCACATATGCTTGTGGATTTTAGGCTTTAAAGCCCTATAAGATCTTAACTCAAGGTCCCAGGCAGCTCCTGAGTCTAGTCTGCAGCCCTGATTGATCAGTCTTAGGGTGTGGCATTCAATAAACCAGCCCTGTTTGACTGAGATTGGTGTCTGAATAGTTTGCGAGTCGATCCCCAGACCCTGACAGTGAGTCCAGACGCAAACACTTTCTCCTACCCAAAGTACTTTAAGGAGAAGCATGGTCTCTGATGGATTCCTGGGAAGACCTCAGGAGGGAGGGGCATCCTCTCAGTGGGCTAGCCTCTTCACTCCAGCACTCAGTCCTCACTCAAAGCTGTGCTTCAGAAGTCTACCCCTGCTGGGTAGACTGTGGAGCCTGGGCTGGGATCATGTGTGAGCAGCCCCAGAGAGCTCGAGCAAATGGGGGGTGTGTGTCCACTTCCAGGCAGAGTAGAGAGCTGTTGTGCTCTCTAGGGGAGCAGGCAGAGTAGGAGTGGAGGGGGGCTTGCCTGTGCTGCCCTCACCAGCCATTTCTCCATCTCAGCTGCCAGTCCCCACGCTCCAGGGTCCTTCAGGTCCAGTTCTGTAAACCTTCCATGGCTGGATGAGCAGCAGCGTCGCAGACAGTCTGCCCTCTGCTCGGTGAGTGAAGTGCCCGGGGTCAGGACTCGGTCAGGAGAAAGGAAGAGAAAGCCAGCAGCCACCCTGACCTTTGCTATAGATAAGCCAGCCAGCCACACCCGGCCCCTGAGCTTTGAGAAGCATGGGATTCTCTTTCACGTCAGGAAGCCACTCACACTTCCTCACAGTGCTCTGGGGGCCTCAAACGCTGAGGAAGGTCACAACGGCAGTGGATCTTGAAGAACTCCATCACCAGACTGGTATGTGTAAATGCCCACGCCCTAGACAGATGGAGGAAGCCAGGCTGCAGTGCATCCATCTAGAAGCCAGGTACCGTACCTCTCTAGCCTTCTACCCCATGTGGATGGAGGAAGGTGGTCAGACCCAGTCTTGCCAGGAAGATTGGACATCTGAGAGTGGTCACAGCGTCCAACAAGGCAGCCAGTTGGTACTGTGTGTCAAGCCGATTTTGTCAGCCCTGACAGAGACTAGGCAGGCAGGCAGGCAGACAGACAGGCAGACAGACAGACAGACAGACAGACAGACAGACAGACAGACAGACAGAGAAACTATATCAAACAAACCTTTTAAGTCAACAAAATCAGGAGGCTTGGTGCATCAGACCCAATCCCTATTATAATCCCAGGCTCTGCAGAGACAAACAATGATCCAAATATCCCCATCCATGGTCTCCAGACAGGGTGCTGCTCGGCCAGTAGCTGTGTGGGAAGCCTGGTAAGAAAGCCCCACCTTTCTCAGTTGCACACCCTGTGCATGCATCTGATAGAGCAACCACCTCATACAGAGAGTACACAGGTCTGCCAAAGGCTACCTGTCGCGATTCCTGTCAAAGAGTCTCCTTCCCTTCCAGGGCTGTGCAGGACTCTGCTACAAGTTTGAATCATAGTTTGTTTTCTGGTTCTTTGATGGATCTTGGGCTGATCCCACCTCTGGGCTGCTGTGCACAGGACCACTATAAATAGGTATTTCCTGAGCCTACTAAAGTCTTTGTTTTAGGTTCTTGGAGTGGAGGCACTGGACTGTATGGTCACCCAGACATTTCTTGTGTGGCAAAGGCCAGACATGAAACATCAGCTTATATGAAATAGCCAGAACAGGAAACCCTTCAGAAGCCATGTGCAGGCAGTTGCCAGGGACCAGAGAGGGGCAGGGAAGGAACAGATCCAGGCTTTGTCTCAGAGTGATGGAGATGCTTTGGAAGGAACAGAGGTGGGAGCTACATCCTACTACAAATGTACTAAATCCACTATAGTACTCATTTTTAAATGGCTAATCTCACCTCCATAACTACATATTAAAACTGGGGGGTGCTCAGTTAATAAGTCCTTGCTTTGTAAGCACGAGGACCTGAGTTTGACCCCCAGTACCCACATGAAAACTCAAGCCATGTATAAGAGCGGCATACTCTTATAATCCTATAGCTGGAGAGGCAGGTATAGGTGGGGCTCTGGGGATCACCAGCCAGCCAGCCTAACCTACCCAGCAAGTTCCAGGTCAGTGAGAGATCCCCATGAAGTAAAACAAAACACAGTATATGATGCTTTGAGAAGCAACTACTGAACCTGCCCTCTGGCTTCCATATGCACACACACACATACATATACACACACATGTGCATACACATATACATATACATCTTCACACACCCACGCAGAGAGAGGCTTCTGCCCATGACTGGTGAAAACAGTCAATGAGAAGAGTAAGAGACGGATGGTGACCCCGCTGGCAGGATAATCCAGCAGTGCAGGAAAGTGTAGAACACGGCCCAATCACCACATTTGATAATCACCTCAGATTCAGCCTCCTGATTAAGCTCCTCACACTTAATCTCCCACCAACTGGAGGGCCAGCCCTGTGACGCCCCGATTCTATCACACACGAATCCCACATGAACACTGAAAATCTACTGTCTGGACATTAATCTTAGCGGGAAAACTCCCTACATTTGCATTAATTTTCCTTCACAGGTTTTAATTGAAGAGAGGATGATATGGCGTCCCGGGGGAAATAAACTCTTACTTCATCCATCCGAAAGCCACATGGCTTCATTAGAAATCACATTAGTTCCTCGCTAAGCAACAATAATAAGGTAGAGTTGGAATCAATAAAGAATAATGCATTGCCCCGAGGCGTAAATCCATTTGATGCAGTTCTGTTCCCCTAAGGCAGAGCTGTGGTACCTCCAGCAGTAACAGGTCGGGTGAGGCGGCTAGGAGGTGGGGCTTCCTCCAACTGCCCTCATGGAACACAGTAGGGAAGGCAAGCAAGCCTGCGGTTCCTTCCTGACAACCAGTTCACGGTGACTAAGAAACCAACTCTTCAGCCACCTACTTGCAACCCTGGAAAAATGAACGCCATCTTTAGAGCTCACCCACCACAAATATCAAGAGGTTTCATTCACCTCATGAGTCTTGGATGATCTATTAACAGTGACTATTCTAGGAAAAAAAGTGAATGGTGCTGTGGTTGATTAGCAATGTCTGCCTTGGGCACTGGAATTGGAGTGCTGTGTCTGAGGGCTAGCATGTGTCTGTTAGGCTCAGAAGTCCCTACTATAAGTGGAAAGTCACATAAGTGCATAGGCCACCAGTACTGATAGCAATTCACCTTCTCTTCTACCAAGGCCAACAACATGGCCTCGCCAACTAAAGAAGCAAAAAACACATTGGCACAGGAGACTGACTTACCTCTTCCTTTCTAGTAAATATGACATCTTCACCTAGAATGTAATGAGTGCTTACCTCACTCTCCACCAGGCTGGGAGGCAGAGACAGCGGATCCTGTATGGAAACACAGAAAGAAAAACACAAAGACAAGAAAGGCTTAGTGTTTAAGAAACAATTGCTTTCGGTTTGTTTTTCTCACAAGCGCAGTAGCTACGTTACTTGGAAATGAATATTTATCCATCCATTTATCCAGTCTGAGGTGTTTGCTGAGTGAGGAATGAATGAGAGTGGGTGTGGCAGGATCTTCATTTCTAACAAGATGACAAGTCCCTGGTCTTGGTCAGGAAGGTGATTAAAGAAGACAGTTGCTGTGGGCAGAGACCAGGAGGGACCAAATGTGTGGAGGGACGAATGGTGGGTGCAAATGTCCTGGGGAAGGCGGGGGTGGGTGAGGAGCAGCAGGAAGACAGGACAGTCTTTATTAAACCGTTGACTGATGTGGGAAGACCCAGCCCACTGAGGGTGGCTCCATCCCCTAGGAAGGAAATCCTAAACCAAGGAAGAGTAGAGAAATTGAGTAGAGCACGAGCATGCATTGATTTCTCTCTGATTTCGATGTGTGGATGTGATATGACTAGCTGTTTGAAGTTCCTGCCTTGATTTCCCCACAGTGATGAACTATGACCTGGACTCAGAAGCTGAATAAACCTCTTTTTCTAAGTTGGCTTTTGTTAGGGTCTTGTGTCACAGCAACAGAAATGAAATAGAACATGTGGCGTTTTTAAAAAGTTGAAAGCATAAGTTTAAACTCCTTCCTAATACGATACCTCAGTTCCTGAGCCAGGCACCTGTGGAGACCGTCCTTGCCTTTGTGAGCATGCTCAGTAACAGACCTGTGAGAGCTGAAGTGCCCCATCTAACCAATCACGACAGGATACAGGCAAGACCTCACAAAACATCACTCAAGTGAGTTGGACCGACCCAGACGCACTCCACGCAGACTGAGTAAGCAGCGAACAGCAGGAAGGACCAGACGCGAGGGCTGACCTAGCCCTGAGCCACGATACCCTTCTGCAAACCAAGAAGGCCTGCTCTTTTCTCTCAGGCTCTCTGAGGTTAGTCTGTACCTCAGTCATGGTTGGGTTGTCTACACTGGCTTCCTTCCTTAAGTCACATCGAAACCCATACTCGGTTTTCCCTTCCAGAGGTCAGATCTGTCCACCATAGCTGTGACCGTCACTAAAGACACAAGGAGTCCTTCCTTACCTTGGGGGGGCACTTCTAGTCTAAGGCTATTACAGAAAGTGTAGACAACCCCAAAACTCACATACAGCCATGACTGTGAGGAAGAGCAAGAGGAAGGTTCACCCTGCGGGGTAGCTGATCAACCTTAAGTTAGAAGCCCTTCCCTTCATTTGGTTGTAACAACCTTGAGGAGTAATGTTGATGTCAACTTGACAGGACCTAGAATCACCTAGCAGACAAGCCGTCAGCTGCACCTGTCAGGGACTGCCCCATTTGTTTAATCAAGTGGGAAGGCCCACCCTAACTGTGAGGGCACCGTGCGTGGGCTGAGGAGGTCCTAGACTTGGAGAAAGGACAGACTGAGCTGAGCTGAGTTGAGCACCGCCCTCTGCTCCCTGGCTGCAGATGCCTGCGTGGCCAGCTGCCTGGCTCTCGGGTCACCAAGCCTCCCCTGTCATGATGGGCGCCTCCCTCGGGCTGTGAGCCAAAAATAAACCCTTCCTCCCTTAAGGTGCTTTGCTCAGGGTATTTCAATACAGCAGCAGGAGAAGTAACTGATTCAATAGTCAAACATGTGGGGTGTTCCCATCGTGTGGGGCTGGCAGCAACGTCAAATCACACTACGGAGGCGCCGTCACTTACTGAACTATTCCCCTAAGAATACTTCATTTTAGTGTGTATGTGTGCATGTGTTTGTATATGTGTGCACTTACATGTATGTGTGGTTGTGTCTGTCCATGCATCCACATGTATGTACATGCCATGTCAGGTGTCTTCCTCCATTATTCTCCATCTTTTTTTTTTTTTTAGCAGAATCTCTCGCTGAGCACCTCCTGGCTGGCCAGCTAATCCAGGGCCCCACCTGTTTCTGCCCCGATCCCAAGTCACAGGGGCTAAAGGTGTGCACCTCTGTGCCAGCCTTTTATGAGGGTGCTGGGGACCAGGCCCCCGTGCCTGAGCACTTAGCCCTCTAGTCAGCTAGCCCTTTCCCCAAGCTCCCCAAACCCTCCTCCTCCTCCTCCTCCTCCTCCTCCTCCTCCTCCTCCTCCTCCTCCTCTTCCTCCTTCTTCTTCTTCTTCTTTTGGTACTATTTTATTGCTTGACTCTAATTTCTTTTTTCCCCAATATATTCTTTATTTACATTTCAAATTATTTCCCCTTTCCTGGATCCCCGCTCCCCAAGAGTCCCATAGGCCCTTTTCCCTCCCCCTGTTCCCCCATCCACCCCTTCCCACTTCCCTGTTCTGGTATTCCCCTACACTGTTGCACCGAGCCTTTCCAGAACCCGGGGCCACTCCTTCCTTCTTCTTGGACATCATTTGATATGTGGATTGTGTCTTGGGCATTCCAAGATTCTAGGCTAATATCCGCTTATCAGTGAGTGCATACCATGAGTGTTCTACTTCTAAATGCACTCAGGGGATCTGATGTTTAAAACCGCCCACAGCCGGCATGGAATGGGGTTGTGTGCCTTGATCCCCAGTTTCACGTTATTGTGTATCAGGTCTTCTTCACACACACTAGGTGCCAGGCAGCTCCATGAGCTTCCTGTGTGTGTTTGTGTGTGTGAGTGTGTGTGTGTTGTATGTGTGGTGTGTGTGTGTGTGTGTGTGTGTGTGTGTGTGTGTGTGTGTGTGTTCCTATGCTTACAGGCAACCAGTAGGTTCCACCTCATGTCAGGAAGTGACAGGATTCCAGCAGAGGCAACAGCAGAGGATGTGACAGCAGGAATCAGTTCACCTTTCTGAGGGAACCCTCAGGTAAAACAGTGTCTAGGTGTGTACACCCCAGCCCATGCAAGGTGGCAGACAACAACAGCCTACTCCTCTCCCTCACATCTGCAAGCTCAGAGCATCCAGACTGTTCTCCCAGGTAAACGCCTGGTCCCTCTTAGAGGGACTATTAATGAGCTCCAGGGTTTCTTATGCTGAGATAAACTGTGTGAGGAGCAGACAGGGCCATCTCGCCACACCACCCACTGGCCACCTCTTCTTCCTCCCTGTCACACCACCCACGGGCCACCTCTTCCTCCCTGTGCTGTTTCATTGGCCACCACTAAAGAACCCAGCCAGCCCACCCGGTGACGGAAGCTATTTTTGAAATGATTACACAGTTCGAACCTGGGCCCACTTAAAGGCAGAAATGCTGGACGGGAAAGGATAAAACATGAACTTGACTCCTTTCTCCTCTGCTGGAGATGCCCCAGGCAGGGGCTTGAAAGAAGAGAGAACAGTGCACATCGGGTTTTCCCTCAGAGCGCCACTGCGAGGGCTGAAGTTCTAATTCTGAACAGTGTCTAGTGTGCCTGCCCCTCCCCCCTCTTCCCGCCTGCTGGATGCTGCTCTCGGGATCTGGGACCCTGAGCATCATGGGAGTGGGAAGAAAGAGAAAAGGTAGGGAACAGAGGAGGAGACAGGACGACAGGATCTGAGGCTCAGATCTTGGGACTGGGTGGGGACAACCCCACTTGCACTCCTGAGGTGCCAAGCTATTGCATGTAGTTTGATGCACATGGATGGACACAGGTGGGTGTGGATGAAGTTGAGATGGGTCATCCTGTGCTCTGAGCCATGTCTGCTCTCTGCCAGTGTCACTTGCAGACGCGGGGAAGTCAAGTCACCGTGTGACTTGGAAGCAGCTTCCCCCTGTCCTCCCCAGGCACGCTGTCTCCTAAAGTGTGAACTCACAGCACCCCTCAAAAGTGGCGGGTGGGCTGCAGAGGTAGCTCTGCTGGCAAAGTGGGGGCTGAATCAGAGCCCAGAACCCAAGCAAAGAGAGGTCCCTGCAAGACGGCACGTGATCTTAATCCCAGCACTGGGTCTGGGAAAACAAGACAGCAGCTCCCTGGCCAGTCTCACCATGCCTGTGATCCATGGCAATGAAACACTCTGTCTCAGAAAGGCAAAAAAAAAAAAAAAAAAAAAAAAAAAAAAAAAAACCTCACCAACCAAAGAAACACACAAAAAAACAGGGTGGACAGCATCCTTGGAGCTAGAGAGATGACACAGTAGTTAGGAATTCATCACACACACACACACACACACACACACACACACACAATGAAAACAAGTCTTAAAAATCAAATACAAGATTTCAAGAAATGATACCCGGGGTTGGCCTCTGGCCTCCACATGCATTTGCATACACCGACACACACATTCTCTCTCTCTCTCTCTCTCTCTCTCTCTCTCTCTCTCTCTCTCTCTCTCTCTCTCTCTCTCTCCTCTCTCCAAGCTTACAAGGAGCATTTCATTCCTTCCCCAGTAGGGAAAGAGAAAGCACCCTTTTCCCTGAGCAGATTTCCAGTCTTACAAGGAAGCATCCCTTCTTCCCAGCCAGCTTCATGACAAGTGTGTCAGAGATCAAGTGACAGTTTTTACAATGGCTTTAGGCAATGCCCAAACCAGGACAGCTAGGCGACCCGCATCAGCTCAGCTGTGGGATTAGAGCTAGGAACCCTTGGTCACTTCTCCTTTGTGTCCCTCTGGTGTGAGACTTTGTCACTCACAAGGCAGCCCCAGCCTCCAGGAGGATTAGGATTACTTTAGCAGCAGGGGGAGAGAAGAAGGAAGCAGGGTCTGTTTTTTTGATATTCGAAGGAAACTGCAGAGCCCAGGTCCTGAGGACAATCCTAGCCTTTCCTGGAAGAACACAACCTCCATGATCAGAGGTCCTTTACCTGAATCACTATCCCCTTGAAAAATGGCCCCTGCAGCAACAGCTGCCCCAGAGTTGAAGAGTCCACCACATGTCTACTGAGCCCCAAATTCTTGGGGAGCCTCCCAACAAAGCTTCTCTGTGTGTTCCTCTTTCCTTTGGGGGACCCCCTGTTTTCCATGAATACCCCCATGTGATGGGGAGCACCTTTACCTTGGAAACTCTTTTCCATTAGGGATCCTTACAACAGGGACCCATCTTTTCAATGAGAACTCCCTCTTTTCAAAGGGTACTTGCAAGCAGCACCCCCAAGGAGACAAGGTAAGAGGGTTATAACGTTGGAGGCAACATAATGGCCAACACCCCATTACTGGTGAGTTGAGTCCCCACAGCAGAGCCCACCAGCAAGGTATCTCCTGCCACCTGCTTCACAGAAAGAGGCGAGGAGAGCTCCTGGGACTGTGAGAAACTGGTCCCTCCATCTTTGCCTTCACCGTTGACTTTAACATGGGTTAAATAGCAAGGCTTCCTTTCTCCCCACTGTTCATCTTCCAGACTCATCCCAGAGCCTCAATACTGATCTGGTTCTGACCCAAGGACTCCCCTCAGCCAGTGACTCTTTTGAGCAAACTGGGTTCACACTTAGCACCAAGTAGATGTAATATCACCACCCTGCCCTCAAGGAGCGAACAAGGGATTCAGGAGGCAAAACCCAGAAAGCCATCTAGAAAAGACGAGGCTCTCTAGAATCTTGTGGCCCAGATAAGCCACAGGACTCAGGAAAAGAGTGATAAGAAATGGAATGTGTGGGCAGTCGCCAGCGGGGGAGGATGTGGGAGCCTGGATCCCTGAAGGAGAAGGAAGCGTGAAGGTTGACTGAGATATCAAGGGAGCACAGCCGGAGATATCAAGGGAGCACAGCCGGAGCGGCTCCTACGCCATGATGCAAACACCGAAGCCCACCCCTCAGCTCCTCTGTAAGTCTTTCAAGACTGATCACTGGCTATTGGGAAATAAACACACAGACCCAGCAGATACCCCAAACACAGACAGGCAGTGAAGATGTTAGAAGGCGTGGTTAAATCCAGCTTCTGCATCCAGTCCTAGGTACTAGGGAAGGAAGAGGCCCTAACATAAGGCCTAAACCTGGATCTGTCACTTTACTGTGTGAACCCATAGCAAACAAGTAATATATAATTCATCCTCTACTATGTTCCCAAGGCTAGACCATTCTTGGTACCCATCAGGTGTTCAAAAAGAATAAAAAAAGGTTGGGGCTGAAGAGATGGCTCAGCAGTTAAGAGCACTTGCTTTTCCAGAGGTCCTGAGTTCAATTCCTAGCAGCCACATGGTGGTCAGAGATGTAGAGAAGAATGAGTGGAGGAGGGGTTTGTGGATGGATGGATGGATGGATGGATGGATGGATGGATGGACGGATGGATGGATGGATGGGCGCATGGAAGAATGCATGGATTCATGGAGACATAAATGAATAATTATAATACTATCATAGTCTTCTTCTGTTAGGAATATAGAATGCCAAAATTTAAAAATCTTTAAACACTCATGTCTGTTAAGATTCAAAGCATTCTGCCTGGAAGTCTTTCAGCTTAGAGGCAAGGGTCCTAGTGAAGACTGTGAGTCACACAGTCCGGGACAGCCTTTCCAAGGCTGTGAGGCTTAGAGTCCATCTGCCCACCCCGCGACATGCAGTTCTCACCTATGTGAGGCAGAAGAGTTAGTTACATTTGTCTCTGGTGGGAATCAAGAGAGGCGACCCACAGAAACTGCGAAAAGCTGACTATGGCAAAGAACCCAGGTGTCGTCACACATGTGGTGTCTCTTTCTCCTTCCCCCGCTCCCTGCATCACCAGACAACTACACTGGTGCCACACCTCGCCCTCACAACCTCAGCCACACAGGTGCTCTCCTCCTCTGGGAGTGAGCAAGCCACCAGTGACACGGAAGACAGCTAAGTACAGTGAGCTCGCGCCAGGGTGATTAGGCTGAGGCTTAGGAAGCTGGATCACGGGAGAGCACCCAGCAGTTAATGTTTAAAATGCTATCTATATTTAATGCAATATGAATATTTAACTCACTTAATGCAATATTTAATTTGATCTCCAATGCAAATAAAAATAATAAACAGATCAGTTAACGATTTACACACAGGCTCTCCTGTTGTGTCGGGAAGCCTTTCTCTGTCGACAATTTTCGCCCTTTCTCTAAGCAGACATGCTAAAAAATGATCCAGCTGCTGCTTCTAAGTGGGTCAGAGAGCCCTGTGGGGAGTGGGCTCAGCCAGGAAGTGGCCACAGCTTTGATTTGAGACTTAATTAAATCATATTACACATTGGGCACTACGCTAAGACCTGGTGGGAAGAGAGAATGAACCCTTCTCTCACAGACCGCACAATCCAGTGGGAGATAGATATGCTTCTCTGACAGTTTAAAGGGGGATGGGAAGGAATCCTTTTCTCTAGCTACACTGAGCACTGACAGGGCCCCTGGCCTAGATGGTGCAGGAAGAGACACCATCAGAACCAAGATGACCTGGGAAATGGTAGGCAGAGGAACCCAGGCCCTGAAAAGAGCTTGCTCAAAGGCGCTTATGAACTAAGAACATCCCTGTGGTGCTTTGAATGGGACTATTATTTGAACACTTGGTATCTAATTGGTGGTGCGGTTTGGTGAGGTTGTGGAAATCTTAGGAAGCGAGGCCTTGCTGGAGGAAGGACGTCACTGGAAGCGGCTCCACTTCAGTTCAGTCCCAGTGTTTCCTGTGTGGATACAGACGTGATCGCTCAGCTTCCTGTTCCTGCCATCATACTTCCCCCCACCATTGTGGATTCTTCCTCTGGAACTGTAACCCAGAATAAAGTCTTTCTTCTACAAAGTACATCTGGTCACAATTCTGTATCCCAACAAAAAGGAACAAAACAAACACATTCTGTACCTCTCAAAACCACATGTTGGGCTCAATGGGGGTCTTTATGGGGGAAATGACACATGACTTCATCCATGAATAGAACTGACACCCTTGTAAGAGATGTCTGTGAGCAAACCAGAAAGTGTAGCCTCCTCAGGCATCAGCAAGCAACCTTGATTGTGGACCTGTCTGCCTTCAGTACAAGGAGAAATAGATCCTCATCATTTAAGCCACGCAAGATCACACCATCTCTTTATAGCAGCCCAATCTCACAACTGTGCTGGGCAGAAATTGGGCTGAAAAACACAAGAGGGTGGCAACCCCGGTGAGGCTCAGCATCCCAAGCCACTTGGCTGAGAGGGGCCATTACCACCGAGGCAGTAAGACTTGAGCTTAGGAGTAACGTGACTGGAAGTGTGTCACAGAAGGATTACTCTGGCAGGGCAACAGTTCCACCTCAGAGAGCTATTAAAGCAATCCTGAGATAAGAGGTGTCAAAGGAAACAGAGAGAAAATGGGCAGATTACACAACTAGAGAGAACATTGAATTGATGGGTCTTGGCACCTGGCTGAAGCAAGCCAGAATGGAAAATAAAACAAGGCCTGTGTGTGAGCTTTCTGTATGAACTACCAAGCAAGTGCGTTAAATAAATGTTAACGATCATCAGTGCTGTCACCAACATGGTAGTCAGTGACATGGTCTTGGTTTCCATTTTGGAGATAGCACGGAGTAAGTCTCTTACCTCCCATACCTTTTAAGTCTGTTCCTAAAAATTAATGGCACCCATGAGGAGCTCAAATTATGACGGTGGATAAGGTTGATGTCACCAGACTTCATCCTATGAGAGGCAAATAAACTAACACAATATTGCGATAAATACCCACTAGTAGGGAACCTATCCAATGAACTAGTTCCATCCCATACAATGGAATGTTTGCATTATAAGTCAATGCACTGGACTTATACCTAATGGCACAGAGGAGTAGGCTAACATATTATTAATCTCTTCGGAGTGCACACATAACAATCTCATTTTAAGCATGTTTAGGCTTTCGTTGAAGAATGAACTATACAACAGTGTTCACATTCATCTTCTATCTCTTCTTTCAGGTTTTAATTTGTTCCTTGGTTTTCCCAGGCCCATGCACTAATCAATGTGATTTTTAACATTATAAAAGTAACAAAAGTTAGGATATTTAACTTACTCCAAACAATATGTAACAAAATCTTTGGAAGCTTTAATTTCATGCTGTGAATTGTCCTTCTAAACATGAAGGGCACAGTCAAAGACTGACCATATTCTAAGACACAAGCCCTTTGCTTTGAAGAGTAAGACCAAAGTTCTCTGGCTAGTCATCCTTGACCCTATGCCTCTCCTCCCAACCCCCGTCATGGTCCTACCACCATTTTCTATTAATCCATTACAAGAATGGGCAAAAGCCACATAAATGAAAACTATTCTGCTGAAGATCAGAAGTATGGATCAAAATGAGGCCGAGGGTGATTCATCTTTTGTGGGAGATGGAGATCTGGATGAATCAAATGTTATAGAAATCTAAGAGAGGCAGGAGAACTATTGAAAATATGTCATCTTGGATCAGGATGAAAGAGAAACTCTTACATCTTCTCCCAGGCATGCTTCTTGCGGTGTAACCACATCCTGAATTACTTGATACCCTTCTGCTATAAGACCAGTGTACTGTACGGGTGATGTGGTGTCAGCTTGCCACACCTCGTATCACCCTGGAAGAGAGTCTCAATTGGGGAACTATCTAGATCAGAGTCAGCTTGTGAGTGTGTCTGTAGGGAATCGTCTTTGTGTTCGTTGGCCCAGTCCACTGTGGGCGGCACCATTCCCTAGTCTGAACTCTAAACTGTATTAAAAGCCCAGAAAGGTAGTAGAAAGCAAGCAGGCAGCATGGATGAATTGACTCTATCTCTGCTCGGAAGTGTGTGTGTGGTGGGGCTAGCTGCTTGAGATATTCCCTTGAATTCTCTTCAATTGTAGACTAACACCTGGGTTTGTGAGTCAAAAAAAAAAAAAAAAAAAAAAACCCTTTCCTTCACTTAGGCTGCTTTTGGTAAGATTATTTGTAACAGCAATAGAAATGAAACCAGGACATACTATGGGGGAGGAGGGGTATTGCTGTGGAGCATTCGGGAAGTGGGGTCTGGCTGGAGATAATGGGTCATTCAAGGCTCCACCAGCCCTAGTTTCTGCTCCATGCTGATTCCCGTTTCTCTATGATGTAAGGATGTCACATGCTCCTGGCATCGTGAACACCACGCCTTCCCACACGATGGACCGAAACCTCAGTAACCATGAGCCAAAGCAAATGCTTTCCCAAAGGCCTATTTGACGTAAAAGGTCAAATAATGGAGATAGACAGACCGGCTGAGTTGGCGCTGGGAGGGAACTGGATCTGTGGTAACAGCATGAACTTGGACAAGGAACTTGTAAGAGCAAGAGTTTTGGAGATGGGGAAATGGGAAGATGGGGGGGGGTTGACCTTGAACTTCCGAAAAGAGAAGACTGGCCAGAGCTGGAAGAAGGGATAGGAGCCAGGGAGTTGGGTGTCAGGCATGCGGTATGTTGTGCGTGTGTCGTGGCATGCATGTGCCATGGAGGGCAGACCCCAATCATGAGAGGAACAAACCCATGATGTCTGGTACGAGAAGCAGAACAGACAAAGAGCTGAAGCCGGGTGAACGGTGTCCTCCTAGCCAGAACCGGGCCTTTCCTTCGTTGAGTCTTGGAACGTCTTATATATTTCTAGTTAATCTCCATAAAAAAATAAGCCATTCCCTCCCACCTTCAAATTCTCAAATAATCTATCACTTAGTAGGTCCCCAATAACATCTGCCCCACGTGAGCCCACTGAAACAAGGGAGGCAGAAAACGCTAATTAGCTTCAATCTAGACTAATTGCTTTTTAAACTTCTCCTATGAGCCTGACTTGTAATGGCTTCGAAGAATCGATGTTTCATTATTTTTGTCATTGCAGAGACTGACCCTGTCGATGGGTCGTTAGCAATCAGCTCCTAGTGAGGTCCCCTCCTTCTCTCCTCCCCTCTGTCCCTCCTCCCTCCCCTTGTCCCCCCTTCCATCCTTCCTTCCTTCTTCCTTCCCATCCTCTTCTCATTGGCATCAAAATATCATCACCCTACAGAGAAAATAAAGCTGAGCCTCAAAAATGCAGAGCCTGGGAGAGCAGGGGCTAGGGTGTGGTCAGGAGTGAGGAGAGCAGGGGCTAGGGTGGGGTCAGGAGTGAGGAGAGCAGGGGCTAGGGTGGGGTCAGGAGTGAGGAGGCTGCGCTGAGCACCCCCTACATACCAGGCCATGAGCCCACCGTGCCATGTGACCTTATTAATCATTACGATAACGCTGAAAAGCCTGGGCTGTCATCTGCCCATTTTTCATATGGGGGTACTGAGGTTCAGAGAGACTTAACCTTGAGCTCACCACGTTAAACAGGGAAGCTACAAAATTGTACAGGTCTCACAAGCCAGGCCCCCATGTGCATCTGGTAAGGGCCTCCTGCTTGGAATTTCGGGGCCTGAAACAAATCTCAAAAGGATTCCTGAAGCATCTCCTACCCAAAAGGTGTTTGTGGCAGAGGGGTTACATAGCCAGTCTGTGTCTGACTTTAGGAAATGATCCCTTCTTTACTCCTTGACTCTGACCCTCCTAGGAGCTGGTTACAGAAACCCAAGCAAAACAGCCACTGAAAAGAGCAAAGAAGTGGGAAAATGGCCTTCTGGGGCCAGAGATAACCAGCCTGCCTGCCCGAGGGACCGGGGTCTGAACACAAAGGCCCTTCTAAGGGGCTGAGTACACTAGCTGTGTTCTCTCCCATCTGTGACAAGGTCAGAGACATCAACAAGCAACAGGCCAATGGCAGATCCATTTGCAGAAGTCTCCCCAGAACCCCTTGGGAAGCACCCAGGGCTCGCAGGCAGCACAGGATTTGACTCTGCATTACCCTACTATGCCCTTTTGTGAGCATGGGCACGGAGGGGCCTAGAATGTTCCACTGCAAGACCCCCTGTCATCACTCCTTTCCCCTCAAGCCTTTCTAAACATTTTATTCCCGTTCTCCTGTGACCCAAGTGTTCGTCACATGCAGAGCTTATACTGACGTGATGTTGGAGCCTGGCAAACAGTGAGCGTTCAGCAAATGTTAGCCCCAGTGATCCTTATGTTTACATGGCTAATTGCAAGTACAGGGCTCGGTGGAGATGTAGGTGGAGGACGGGCGTGGACATCCAGGGTAGAGCTGTGAGTTCGGTGCTTCCTGGCCACTGTTAATTAGATGGTGTGAAGAATGAGGGAGTCTGGGCCTGAATCCTGATGGTGTCTTAGATTGCACGCAGGTTACCTCTTTATAACATCTGAGGAACCTATGATGTTTTAGGGTCTGATGCAAAATCTGGGTGACTATGAAATCAGTGAAATGGATGGACATGTAGAAACTAAGATTTCTGCTCCTACAAAAGAGAAGTGTGATTCAGAGAAGGAAAAACAGCAACCAACCTGAGCTAGACTGCACACATGGGGGCAGGCAGAAGGGGAGATGCACCCAAGACAGCTGTGCCAGCATCCTTAGGGAAAGAAGGTCAGAACGGCACATGCAAAGGCCCTGTGGTAGGAACAAGAGAGGCCAGGTGTAGAAGTAGGGGCTCTGCAGTGGGGAGAGGAGGAGGAGAAATCCCAAACAGAAACCAGATGTGTATGGACTCACCTGCCTTGAGAGATAAATGTCTTGGGTACTCTGTCTGCTCTCCCCTCTGACTTATCTGGGATGCTGAGAGCCAGGTTGGGTATGTTCACCGAACTCTGCTGAGTTTATCAAATGTGTCCCCATATCCTTTGTCATTCACAGAGCACGCTCTGCACAGACCTCTAGCCTAAGCTCCACCAGGAGGAACCAAGAACCAGACCAGGCTTCTGCAGGGCACTTGGGTGGTACAATTCCATGGGGCTTCACCCACACTCCTGCCAGGACCAGAGCGGGACACGGGAACTGGGGTGTTCATGGATTGAAATCAATATTGCTTCTTGGGTGATTTTCCTGGGAATGCAACTATACACAAACCACATAAACCAGTTCTCCCCAAACTTTTTATTAGACTTCAGTGAATCGCCCTGGATTGTGAAGATGTGTCTGCCCCACACATGACATCTCCTCCCCCTGACCTCATTAAGACGTAGGTGAGTTTGAGCATCAGAGTGGCAGAGAAGGTACCAACAGCCTCGGTGTGGTCAGTGAAGGCAGAGCCATGATGTCGGGTCCTCCTGTCAGTCCTTCTGCCCAAAGAAATACAAGCAGAACTCAGAATATCCTCAAATAAGCAGTGGTCCTGCAACCCAGAGGTGACCCTCCTGTCTGAAGAACAGGAGGTCAATGGGCATCCGGCCCCTGGCTTGGGAACTGGCCTTCACTCACCCCCTGGTAATCCTGGCGCCTCATCTGACTCTACCAGCCGATTGGACGAAGAGTGAGCCCTGGCCCAGGAGCCCCAAGGCATTTGGCCGTCAGCAGACAATCAGTCACTCTGCACACAAAGAGTCTTTGACTTAGGCCATGGCACTGAAGAATCAGGGAGCAAACAGGGACCTCTTTTAATACTGTGCCCATAAAAGGCCAAGTCTAGGAAAGGCAGAGGGGCAAGAGAGGAAGATACTGTGAAGAGAGGCAAGTGAGAGGCTATAAAACAGAGAAGGTCACAGAGAAAGGGCTTATGGTCACACAGCTGGTAAGTGGCAGAACCATGACTCGAACCTGGTGGATGGTAATGGGCATTAAGGGTTTTAAGTCAATTCTTACCCAATCAAGACCCACTTGGAGATAACACAATCAGACCATGTCCGTAGAATATACTCGTGGGGAAAGAAGAAAGATGCCAGGCTGTGCTCTTGCCAAGAGGGTGCAGGACAAGGTTGCTTCTGAGAGAAAGGCCAGGCAGGAGGTATATGCAAGGTGGCAGCATCCTCTCTGTGAGGGTGGGCAGCTTGCTGGGTTTGGCCTGAGCCTTAGTTGGGTGGTTCAGTTTCCTGCAAAGTGTGCTGGTGAGACCATACTCCCTCCACCACCAACTCCCAAGAGGAAAGACTCTGTGGCTACTGTGAGGTTAGGAACCCAGGACTCAGAGGAGGTGGAAACAACCTCAGAGGGAAAAGCTACTGCCGGATGGAGCTGGATGTGAGCCCAGGTCTGACCACACCCAGGAGTGCGGCTCATGTGGTTCACAAGGCTGCCCTCCACATGCAGCCAGGAGCAGAGGACAGACTGGTCACAAGGTGTCTCCAGGCCCAAACAGAGTGGCGAAGGAGTAGGGCCATCCCGGTTCTGAAAGACTGATAAGAACCAAGAGCCAGGAAAGAAACCCTTCCTGGGGGCATTTCTGTGAGTATGTGCATGTGTGTGAGGGCATGTGTGTGCATGCTGTGTGGTGAATGCATATGTGTGCAAGTGAACAAATATGTGCATGTGTGTGGTATTCGCATGCATGTGGAATGTGTATGTATGTGTGTGCATGTGTGTGTGTGCATGTATGGCTTAAGTATGTATATGCATGTATGTGTGTGTGGTTTTACATGCATGTGAGATGTGTATTATGTGTGTTCATGTGTGTGTGTGCATGTATGGTATAAGTATGCGTGTGTATGTGTGTCTGTGAGTGTGTGGGAATGCTCACTTATATGTAGTTCACGTGTGGAGATCAGACGTGAACCTCAGCGCCTTCCTCGGTTGGTCTCAACCTTATCTTTTTCTGAGGGGTCTCTTTAGACTTTCATTCCCCTGCCACACTGGACTGGGAAGCCCCTGAGATCCACCTGATTCCTTCCCTGCCCTCCCAGCACTAGGGCTACGGGCACAGATTATGCCTGGCTTTTAGCATGAGTGCTGGTGATTTAAACTCAGTTCTTCATGTTTCCATAGCAAGCACTTTGTCCAGGGACCTCTCGCCAGCCCTCTCAGGAGCACTTCTGATTCCAGCGGCTTCTAGATTTTTCCACCAGGGTTCCCACATTACACACACACACACACACACACACACACACACACACACACACACACATGCATAGAGGAGACATATGTGTACAAGCCAGCCCCAGATCATTGCTCCTTCTACGTGACAAACAGAAGTCAGCTCCCTGACACCCATCTCCCTCTGATGTAGTCTGTCAGTGAGAAACAATTTTTCCAGGGCAAAACCTGGCTCCTGCATCCCTGGGCATCGTCGATGAATGTGGTCCAACACTGACATCTCCAAGCGGGCCCCACCCAGAGTAAGAATTCCCTTTCAAATCCTCCACATCCATCTCAAAAATCAATGTGACTGTCAGTCTTTTACTTGTTAACACAATAAAAATTCTTCAAACTACATCTCCTTTTCACTCTGTGAACTCCTACTCAAAGCCAGCCTGAAGGGAAAAAAAAAGAGAGGAAAAAGAGCTGTCCTGAGGAAACGTGTTCGGTTTTGTGATAACAGAATTTCTATTGAGTGGAAGCAATTTCACACGCAGGGCCTCGCAACGTGCTCCTCTTCAAATAGTCTGTGCTTCCCTAGCAGCGAACAAATGAGTTAAACCGCTACCTCACACCGCCCTGCAAACATGCCCGCTGAGTAACAGGTCACGGCCCTCAAGGCCATCACCCACTGCCGCTGGCAGAGAAGGTGCTGTGGGAGTGGAGAGGCGCTGTCGGTGCCCAGGAGACTCTTCTCCACATCTGAGGAGAAAACACAGTTCGAGAGCGAGTGTGAAGCCATGCTGAGCATCGCCAGCCACCGGGCTCACCGCTGTTCAGCTTGAAGGGAGCCGTTGTTGGGCTTGGTTTTTAGCCCAGGCTGGCCTCGGGCTAAGAAGACCCATGCCTTAGTCTCCCCGCTACATGAGATGAGAAGCACACGCCACCACCAGAGTTAGATCACTGTGCTTGAGTGCTATGATTTATTCAAATGAATACCAGCCACCTGCCAGGTAACCCGCACAAGGGTCCTACCGATGGCCATAAACAAGATACTTGATCGCCAACATTGGGGACCTGATGGGTAAAATATACATGTAGCAGAGACAAATTTCAGGGTGTTCAGGCATTGATGGCATGGGTCGTGGAACCAGGACAGAGAGGAGGAGGAGAAAGCAGAGGAAAGGGACACTTCTATCAAATGCTAATCTTTGCCCCTCAAGGAGTCTCAAGACACAAGACAACTCTCTCTTCTGGAACATCACACGAGTCTGAGCCACCAAGCCTCTGTTTGGGGACCATTAGCAATGGCTTCCTAATGGTCTCCTGGAATCCATCCTGGTCCATGCCTGCTCCGCTCACCTCGAAGTGCAGATTGATCATGCTGCCTGCGTGTGGAATCCCACCAGAAGAGGGGCTGGGGCATGAGGAGGAGGAGAAAGAGAAAGAGAAGCAGGAAGGCGAGGAGGAAGAAAAAGAAGAGGAGAAATAGGAAGAAGGGAAGGAGGGGGAAGAGGAAGAGATGGAAGAGGAGAAGAAAGAGGAGGGGAGAGAAGAGAAGGAGGAAGAACTGAAGGAAAAGAATGATGAAGAAGAGGAGGGAAGAGGAGGAAGAGGAGAAAGAAAAGAATGGGGGAGAGGAAGAGGCGTGAGGAAAGAAAGGAGCTGACTTCCCCCTTCCCCTGCGTGCAGGCCCTTCCAAGAACGTGATCTTGAAGCGTCTTGAGTTTCGCCTTTCTCAGTTGCTACAGAACTGAGTAGAGAGCTGAAAGTCCCTGCTCACCTGTGAGAGAACAGCCCCATGCAGTTAGTTCACTCCGCTGCCCTTAGACTGTGCTGATGAGGCAAAGGCACTCCAGAGGGAGCCTCCGCCCCCCTCCTTGCCCCTCCCACTGCCCGCTCCTGTCCTTGGGTACTCAGTGCAGTCAGGCCACTGGCTCCAAGGGCGTTCAGCACGGGGCCCTGAGATATCCGAGGCTACAGGACACCTATCACCCTTTTCTCCGAGATGGCCCATCAAAGGGGTGAGTCTAGCTTCCAGACGGTGCTGCAGAGCCGTCTCCTGCCTGCACTGGAACATTATTCGGCCTGATCTGCCAGCAAGATGGGCTTTCCTCAGGATCTGATCATCCACAGCCGTCTTTCTGGCTATGCTGGCTGCTAGCGTGTGGTGGATGGAACTAAACTAAATGTGTGAGCCATGGACTGTCACAGCTCTGAGCCGCCAGACTGGAGTCTCGATGTGGCAGTGAAATCATGAGACACAAACCAGCACTCCCCGGCTCTGCCAGGCCAGCACGCTACACTTCCATCTGTCACCACTTAAAGGCGTGGATCAGCCAGCCAGCCGCAATTAATGGAACACAGAATGTTTTCCAGCTCTTATTTTGAAATAATTTCTGGTGGAGACTCTCTTGCTTCTGTGTCGGGGCAGACAGTGGTGGTTGGTCAGTCAGGCTCAGCTTGCTTGGAACAACTAATCCGCAGTTGGTGCTAAAAACCGATTTACTGGAATGGGCCGAGAGACCCCTCCGTGTTCTCTATTAATGTATAAAATGAAATCATTGATGAGCCGCTGAGGGGTGGGCCTGGTGCCGCTTTTCCCTCTGCCTAGTGAGCCCAAGATAGGAGGGTGCTTCTCTGAAAACTGGATGCCAGTAACATGCTAGAAACAAACAAACAAAAACAAAAACAAAAAAAAACTGGCAGCTAGAGTTAGCTAGATAGTCCTTAGCACGCGCACCAGTGTCTTATAACCACCTGTAACCAGTTCCCAGGGATCCCGTGCCCCCCTTTTCTGGCCTCCTCAAGCACCCACATATGTGGATATGTAGCTTGCATACAGAGACACACAAATAAAAATTTAATAAAATGAAATAAGCCTGAAGCTCTGCGAGCCAGTTTGTTACTCTTCTAAGTAGGGAGACGGTCACCTCCTCTTTAGTGTGTGTGGACGTGTATGTATGCGTGTGTCCGTGTACATGTGGAGGTCAGAGGTCAACATCCAGTGACTTGCCCCATCTCTATCAGCCTTATTAGTGCAGGAGGTCTCTCAGTGAACCTGACACTCGCTGATTTGGCTAGACTGTCTGGCAGGCAGCCCCAAGGACCCCCGGTGCCTGCAGCTCCCCTGCAGTAGGATTACAAGTTACCACACCAGCTTTTTCACAAGGTTCTAGGGACTGAACTCGGGTCCCGATGCTCATGGGGCAAGCACTTTAATGGCCGAGCCGCCATCAGCCTCTCCGTGTTTTACAAGTCGATGTTTCCCTTGAGTGGGAATCCTCAAGATGCAAGAATTAAACATATTGGAATGCTTCATGTGGGGCCTAACCCAGAATCATCATCATCATCATCATCATCATCATCATCATCATCATCATCATCATTATTATAGTGACTACCTTGTAAACTAGCAGACTGCAAGTCACATCAGGACTTCACAGCTAGTGCTATCATCTACTAAGGTACTCTAGGGGTCAGAGTAAGCCTGTCAAAGCAACAGTTTGATTTACATATGCCTCTCAAATGCCGTACGTCCCTTTTCGGAAGCTGCTGTAAGAAGCAGCCACGGATTCATGGAGACCAGAAGCCAAGGCCAAGGATTCGAAGGGCCATAGCTCCCTCCAAAGGCTCCACCGCTGGCCTGCCTCCTGCAGCTCCTGCTGTTCCTGGGCTCATAGCCACAGCCTCACTCCAGCCTCCCCCTCAGTCTTCCCGTGGCCCTCTTCTCTTCTTACCAGGAAACAAGAGCCCTAGTCAAGAGGACTTCCTCTTCAAGTTCTAAACCAACCTCCTCTCCC
Source organism: Apodemus agrarius (assembly GCA_964023405.1). Classification (NCBI taxonomy): domain Eukaryota; kingdom Metazoa; phylum Chordata; class Mammalia; order Rodentia; family Muridae; genus Apodemus; species Apodemus agrarius. The sequence continues at coordinate 8,958,629 of OZ030015.1, forward strand.
AAGAATCCATTTCCACATTACAGGGAACACCCACCACAGAAGGTGGGCTGGGCACTTCCTCCGCGGCCTGGTACCTAAGTGAGAAGAGTGCATGAACGTGTTTGGCTAGAAGACACCACACAGAAGCTTCTGAGTTGTCACGCAGCTGGAGAGGGCCTTTTGGTGAGGCCTTTTGCCATGCGTGTTCCTGTACGTGACCCCAGGAAACTTGCTCTTCCCTCAGCTAGACGTGGGTAGCCCCTTCTCTTTGGTCTGTTGCTAGCCTCCATCTGGGGTGAACAGATAGTTGCTCAGCTCCTCAGGAAGTAAAAATACTGGAAAACCTCCAGCCATACGATGACTGCTTAGGCATATGACCATCTTTGGACATAGAGAACACATCCTAAGGCCAAGAAAGGTGTCCTAACTCACTGCTGTGTCTACAGCATTAACCTAGAACCAGGGTCACGTAAGACAAGCCATTGAACAAAGGAGTCAATGACTAGATCCTCAGATCCATCCATGATGACCTGAGAGCACCCAGTTCAACTGCCACGTGACATTTATTATCCATACTACAAGCCCCATCCCCACTGCCTGGTTTCCTGTTCCTCTGAGCACATCTAGAAAAGTCCAATTGCAAGGTTATAGGTCAACTTGAGACACCATGACCTCGTAAACAGAACTTTTTTGCACATTTCATTTTCTTTTGGAAAATGAGCACCACAGGAAGTATATATATATATATATATATATATATATATATATATATATATATACATACATACATACATACGGAGAAGGCAGGAAACATAGGATAGGTCAAGTCAGGACCACAGCTTCTGGCCAGCTGTGACCTAGTAGACACGCCCAACCCAAAACCCACTGGCCATGCATGCTCCAGAACACCTATGAACGCAGTCTAATATAAAATCGTAAACTTAACTTAAAACATGACTGGCTTTGATGATCATTTTTTATGCCTTAATTATGTAGTTCTTAAGTACAAACTTTGCAGATAGCAATTTCATGTCCCAGGGTCAAAAGGTTGGATATGTCTGGGTCTCTAGACATATTTCAAGAGACTTTCACTCTGTCTGAGGTTCCAGTCTCTGCCCTTGAATTTGTCTCCACATCCTCTACCACCCAGCTCAGTTCGGGGACACACATCCCTGACTTCCTTGGAAAGCAAATGCCCTCAGCACAGGCATCCCTGGCTGGCCAGAAGTTCGCCTCCAGCGTGTGAGAACCTCCATGCTGTGAAGGGACAAGGTGGTAGCTCTCTACCCAGAAACACAGAGCGAGCTCAGCACTGGCCGCCACAGCCAAGATGATCCTGGACAAACAGAACCTCATCTTATCCTAAATCTCATCCAGCCAGGAAGCCGTGGGCTACAGTAATGTGGGTGAAATATTCCCAGGTAAGTTAATGATAACTTATAGCAAATGTCCTTCACAACACTAGCTCAGGTGGATGACCACGTGTGCTCTAAGACACAAGGATGGTTGAACTGGGCATGGTGGCACTTGCCTAGTCTCATACTGAAAATGAGGTAATGTCAGAGACAAGAGACTGGCATTTAACCCATCTTAATATTCAACTCTGCAGGAAAGAGATGTCAATGCAGAGAAAAGGCGACAGTGGCCTGCCTGCTGATTTGACACAAACCCTCCAATCTTGAGAAATCCCTGTCCTCTTCTCCCACAGGCTAGGACCTGCCCACTTCCCAGTTCCACGTTTTACTGGTTTAGCATGCTGGGAGCCTCAAACAGGACTATAAAGAACTGAAGCTATGGAAGTGTAGTGGCTGCGGGGACCCAAGTAGCTAATGAGTGATTTGGGGGCAGAAATGGCCCCTCTTCTGACCCTGGGCTCAGTCACATAGCGGACTGACTGTAATTTTCCAACCCAGAGTTCTGAGACAGACAGCCCTGCCATAATCTAGGGACAGGGGCACTCAGCTCTGCTTACAGGCAACTCTGCTGAACTCCGAGAGCACCTCAGACGAAAACGAACCAGATCAACTTGTTTCTTACATCTCAGCACTAAAGAATCTAAAGCTAGAGGGTTTGGGAATTTTGGTTTTTTGGGGGGGTTGTTGCTGTTTGTTTTGTTAGTAAAAGACCAGTCTGGGCTATAGAGCAAGACCACGTATCAAACGGAAAATGAGAAGAGGAGGAAGAGAAGAAGGAGGAAGAGAGGGAGGAGGACAAAAGGGAGGAGGAAATAAAGAAAGATAGGAAGAGGTGGAGGAAGAGAAAGTGAAGAAGGATAAGGAAAAAGAGGAAAGGTGGATGAAGAGGAGAAAGAAGAGGTAGAAGAAGAGGTGGAGGGGCAGAAACAGGAGAAGAAGGCAGAGGAAGAGGAAGAAGGAGAAGGAAGTGGAGGAAGAAAAGGAGGTGGAGGAGGAGGTGGAGGAGGAGGAGATAGGAGAGGAGGAGAAGGTGGAGGAGGAGGAGATAGAGGTAGAGGAGGAGGAGGAGGTGGAGGAGGAGGTAGAGGAGGAGGTGGAGGAGGAGGTGGAGGAGGAGGTGGAGGAGGAGGTGGAGGAGGAGGTGAAGGAGAAGGTGGAGGAGGAGATGGAGGAGGAGGAGGAAGAAGTAGAGGAGAAGGAGGAGGAGGTGGAGGAGGAGGAGGAGGTAGAGGAGGAGGTGGAGGAGAAGGTGGAAGAGGAGGAGGAGATGGAGGAGGAAGAGGTGGAGGAGGAGGGAGAGGTGGAGGAGGTGGAGGAGGAGGAAGAGGTGGAGGTGGAGGAGGTGGAGGAGGAAGTGGAGGAGGAGGTGGAGGACGAGGTGGAGGAGGAGGAGGTGGAGGAGGAGGAGGTGGAGGAGGAGGTGGAGGAGGAGGAGGAGGAGGTAGAGGAGGAGGAGGTAGAGGAGGAGGAGGTGGAGGAGGAGGAAGAGGAGGAGGAGGAGGAGGAGGAGGAGGAGGAGGAGGAGGAAGACAGAGAAGCAGCAGCAGCTGAGGCACGAGCAGCTCAGCTGTGAGAGCAGTGCCTGCCCCAGCCCAGAGCGCCAGGGTTCTAAATAATCTTATTAGAGGATACTCAGATGATGTAGTCAGACTTGCATCTAACATGACATTTGTTTTATGAGACTAAATCATTCCGAATATTTTATCATCTCCCCTTATTATTCAACCACTTTAAATTCTATTGAGAGTGACGGTTGAAGTAATATCTTCTGCTCTGGCTTTCACCCCACATGCTGTCCCAGCCTACCCGCTAGATAGAGCCACTGAAGGACATGCTTGGACGGCACAATGCCATATGCCGTTTCAGTCTCTCCTCTGCACCCCCTCCCTTTCCCTGCCCTCTTCTCCTCTTCCCTTCCCTCCCCTCCCATGAGACGATCCCACCATACACTGAGCCATTCAGGTCAAAAGACTTTGCTGTTGTCATGCAGGCTTGTGCCAGCATTTCGGAAGCTGAGGCGGGGGTGGGGTGGGGTGGGGTGGTGATCTTGAATTTCAGGTCACTGTGAGCTACATAGTGACACCTAGTCTCAAATAACAAAAACCTTCACAGATGCCCTGTTTGCCCCATTCTTCATGGCCAAGTCCCACCTAGGTGCTCCCAGAGAACTTAGCCACGGTTCCACCCAGTCCAGCCCAGCCCCCTCTCTCCCTCAGTACCTCAGCAGAAGTCTCTGTGCCTGTCTAGGTTCTCTTCATCCCTTTCTCCACAACCCACTTTCTGCCAAGATACCCAGATCATTTTTTAAGTACCAAATAACTGAGCCTGGAGATACCAGCATATTGTCCCAGCTACTTGGGAGACTGAGGCAAGGTGATCACAAGTTCAAGGTCAGCCTGTGAAAGTTAGTAAGACCCTAACTCTGTAGCAAAAACTTACATAGGTCTTACATCCAGCCCCTGATACTATGAGTTAATTGATTAAAAAACAAAATGGCAGATCCCATCACTCCACCTCTGCCTGAAGTCAGTCATCATTTCCTGTGAAGTCTTGTTCTACCATCACTGCTGTGGCTTCTGAAGGCATGTGGACCAGCCCTCGGCTACCCTTCTGAGGTCCTATCAGCTCACCGAGAATCCTCCTGATTCTCAGTGGTCACCGGGATCCAGACATGTCCTCCTATCCCTAGTTCCTGTAAGCCTGGAAATGCTACCTCCTCAGAGGAAGTCCCTGAGCACCTCTATGAAGCAAACTGGCCCTGTGCCTGTGGCTCTGCATGGGTCTGTTTCCTTGCCAAAGTTTAGTGCTGTGAACAGTGGCTATGAGCACCTGTCTGCTGCCTCTCTGTGCCTCCCTGCGTACACACTCACCACACTGTGGTCAGGCAGAAAAGTGGCCTATCGTACTCCTCAGCAACTGATCACACTGCTTCGCCCAACCACAAAGGAGACTCTTGACCCTGAACAGTAGCACAAGATGGCGCCCTGCACTGGACTGGTGAGACACATAGCTGTGTATGTTCTGGCCACGGGGAGAATGAGCTGAGGGAACCGTATGGGGTCTGTGGAGACTAGGGAGTGGAGGAGCTCCAGTTCCCACCAGAGGATGCAACTCGTTCATTTGCATTTTCCCAGGGCCAGTGGAGGAAGGGAACCCCATCAGGTCAATGGCTGACGTCCCAACAGACTGGCCAGCTAATGGGCACTTGGTAGGGGGGGCCTTTCCTGCTTGAAGTGTAGCTACTGAGCTCAGGATAACCTGGGTGGACTTCTGGGTTCTAAAGTCCCCAAGATACCCTTCAGAAGTTAGGTCTTACTGCATCTTTGTCCTCTCGTTCATACTCAGGGACTCTGATGAGTCACGGAATTAATGTGCAGAGTGAATGTGGTACCTGGGTACCTAGTGCTCAGCAAGCACGAAAACAGAAGGAATCTGCCCGGCTCACTCTGTTCCCATGGTGGAAACGGGCTACTGCCATTGCACTGAATGGGGGCTCCTCAGCCCAGGGCCCCCAGGTTTCCCATGGCTAAACTATACCTGCAATTGAGGTTTTTTTCATTACCTGACCACTTGTGTCTCTGACACCCCCATGTGGACTGGAAGGACAGTGGTGACAAAGAGAAAGGTCAGGAAGATACTTCCCACTACAAACACCCACGCATCACAGGTCATCCACACATCCTCTACACAGCAGCTGTTGGGTTCTTCCATTTATTTTGGGTCTGGAACATTACACCCCAAGGTGACCCTGTCAGCTGGAGACCTGCCCAGTCACCCACCTGTTAATACCAGAAGGAAAAAGGTACCACAAAAGAGGTTTTCCATGACCAAGGACTATACATGCAATGAGATTTTTTTCCAGCAGCCAATGAAAATCTATAGGCAAATGAAACATTCAACACCAACAGAAATGGCACAAGATTGTCTCCCACTCTGTAAATATGAAAGATGGCGGTAAGCATCGAAGAACATCACAAAGGAGGCATTGCTGCCACCCTCATCCTGGACCCAGGTGTCACAAACAACTTCTGCTATCACTGTCTAAGCACTCTCCTCCTCCTCCTTCTCCTCCTCCTCCTCCTCCTCCTCCTCCTCCTCCTCCTCCTCCTCCTCCTCCTCTTTCTCTTCTTTCTTTTCTTTTAATTACATGCCTATGAGTGGACTCATGTGCACCAGGCCATGTGTGTGGAGACCAGAGAACAACTGACAGGAACCCCGCTCTCCTCTTACCACGTGAGTCACCGTGATCAAACTCAGGTTGTCAGACTTGACAACACATGCCTCTACCCCCTGAGCCACCTCACCTGCCCTGCACACCTCCTTTTAACAGCTAGACCAGTAATACATCACTCTTACATACTATACTATTATTTACTACTATTAGACTGTATCATATTCTGGTTGGGGGAGCTGCAGGAGTCTCTGGTTTATATTACTGGTTTTGTTTTCTTTTACTTTATTGATTCTGGTTTTGGCTGGGGTGTTGTTGTTGTTGTTGTTGTTGTTTTGTAATCATTTTCTTTTTTGATATTGTTATCGTGGTGGTGGTGGTGGTGGTGGTGGTGGTGGTGGTGGTGGTGGTGCCTCACATGTAGCCTAGGCTAGCCAAGCTCTCTATGCTGCACAGGTGCTGGAATTTCATACATGCTTGGCCAACCGAGGTATGGGGCTTCAAAGGGTTTATGTGGGTATAGAATTGCTGCTCCCAATACTTTCTCATTCTGAGTGTAGAAAAGAAATGTTCTGAGGGTTCATTTTCTTCCAGAGAAGGCTTTCTAGTCATCTGGTCACCAAGAAAAGAGCCTGGAGAAGCACAGCCCATGTAAGCAGGAGTGTAAATTGCTCAGGAGAATGAAGAACTCTATTCACACACACACAAACACACAAACACACACACACACAGAGGCACATGCATACACACAAATGCACACAGCTGGGAGGATGGAAAGCTCTGTTCACATATATGCACACACAAATGCACACAGGCACATGCAAACACACACAGACACACACAAATAAATGCACAAACATGCACACCTCAATCGTTCTAAACCAAGGTCTCAGTGTCCCCTTCCTTCTGTCACTACCTTCCCTGGGGACAGACTTGGCCCTGTAAAAGCACATCCCTCTGAGGGGTGGGCTAGAGTCATGGGCAAAAGGAGCCTTAAAACACTCAAATCCCTGAGAAAGATTGGAGTCCAACTCCCAGGACAATGTTTGGGATGTCCAACAAGCCTTTGAAATGACCAGAAAGGAAAGGACTGATTAATGACATGTATCTCCTCAGAGCATGGGATAGCCTACACGCTGCAGAAAGCAAGTGACAGGGACCAGCAGGTGCCACACAGAGAGCAGGTACCACACAAATGTGCTCCTGCTACTACAGTCACAGGAAAAGAACGGATGCTTCCTGGTGTCAGTTCTGGGACCCACCTGCTGTCACTGACTCTCCCATCCCACAGGGATCAGACTCAAGGAGCTGGAAATGACGGTGTGGACTAGAGAAAGAGAGGTCCAGATCTCAGTGGGCCTGGCCTAGAGCCAGAAAGGTCTTACCAAAGAAATGGACACATGGTGTTTGTTGGGGCCTTGTTCATGGTGGCCTTGGAGAGGGGCTGACACAGACATAGCCTCATCTTACACACTCACACACACACACACACACACACACACACACACACACGTATACATGTGCTCATGATACATATATGAACATGCGCGCACACACTAGCAGCCCTTCCATTCACAGCAGACTCTGAGGAGAATCCCACTGGACCTGTCTTGGCCAAATCATTATGGTTCCTCTTCAGTGTTGAACTGACAGGATCTAGAATCGCCGAATGAAAAGGAGAAAGTCACCTGACTGAGCACGAGCATGCATCTGTCTGCGTCTGCTTCCTGACTCTGTGTGTGTGTGTGTTTGTGCATGTGTGCGCGACGTGATGAGGCACCAGAGCTCCCGCCACCATGCCTTCCCCGCTCTGATGGACTGCACCCTTGATCTGTGAGATGAAAAAGCTCATCCTGCCTTGAGTTGCTATTGTTGGTATGTTATGAGAACAGTAACTAACACACTCACTTTATCCCTTCATCATGGGTATGAAGAACAAGTTTAATAGGCCCCCACACCTTACCACAGCACTACATTGGAGGCATGAAGGCACCATTCTGACCTAAGAGCCCAGGACATAGACCACAACACCAGCCAAAATGAGAATGAAGGCCTAACCTGTTATAGTCTGTGGTTCTGGGAAAGTCCCCAAATGTACTAACCTTGCTTTTTGGCTTCTGTTTTTCCACTTTTTGCTAACTCTTCTTGCTAACTGAAGTGTGTCAACCAGGTTATGGTTTTGTGCCTAAAAAGTCAAGGCTCTTGCTACACAATTTGGTCAAGTTCCCTGTATGGCCTGCTGGACAGCAAATAAAGACTTTTATTGGCTTTCAGAGTTCATGTATTCTCTGAAGGAGTTGCTTTGCAACAAAGAACACCTGGGGAAGACCCATGACAGAGGACAGAGAGAGTCAGCAAGAGTACACAGGAAGTTCATGGACATTGCCTTGTCTGGAAGTCAATGACATTCTGTGGTCTAGAATAAATGCCATTTATTGAGTTTTTTAAATCCACCAAATACAAAGCTTTTCAAGGACAGCTATGGGGGGGGCACAAAAGATCATAATCATGACCATGTAGAATTATTGACCAGAGGACAGATAGAGTGCCAGGGCCTTCTTTGATTTCCATGTTACTCAACAGGGCTAAGAATAAGTCTAGAAGGCTGAAGGGATAGTTGAATGGTTCAGAGCACTGGCTGCTCTTCCAGAGGACCAGGGTTCAATTCCCAGCATCCACATGGCAGCTCACAACTGTCTGTAACTCAAGTTCCAATGGATCTGATTCCCTCATACACACATACACACAGGTCAATGCATATTAATTTTTAAATTAGTATATAAAACATGAAAAGTGTTGGTGTGTGGCTGCAACCCCAGCCCTCAGAAAGTTGGAGACTTGAGGGTCAAGAGGTCAAGGTCAAAGGCTGAGGCGATAGACGGCTTAGTGGTTAAGAGCAACGGCTGCTTTTCCAGAGGACCAGGGCTCAGTTCCCAGCCCCTAAATGTTAGCTCAGATCCTATGCCTTCTTCCGGCTTCTGTGGGTGCCAGGCACACGTGTGGCACACAGACATACATATAGGCAAAACACTCTTAAACAAAAAATAGTAATAAAACAAAATCCTTAAAATGTTCATGGCCACCCTCTGCTACACAGTGAATTTCTAGATTTGTGTGGGGTACATGAGACCTTGGCTAAAAAAAAAAAAAAAAAGAAGAAGAAGACAGATGAGAAAAGAGGAGTTTAAGACCCTTACAGTTTAAAAGAGGGCACAGAGAGACGGCTCAGCAGTTGTGAAGGACCTGAGTTCTGTTCCCGGCTCCCACACTGGCAGCTCACAACTCCAGCTCCGGGGATCTGAGCCCCGCTTCTGACACCCAGAGACACTGCACCTGTGTGCACACCCAAGCAAGCAAGCAAGCAAGCCTTGGTGCGCGCACACACACACACACACACACACACACACACACACACACACGAAGATATATCCCAAAGAAAAATTTAAAAATTTAAAAGAATATTCAAGTGTAAGAATATGCCAACAGGATAACATTAACTCTACAACTACTCAAAATCAGAGGAGGGGAAGGGCAGTTCATACTGCTAAGGTCCCTGCACTTCCCAAGAGAGTCTATAGACACTGTGGTTAAAACTGGCTCCCTGGATTAAAGGCATGTGACTTAGAGGTGCAGAAGTAAACTTAAAACAGAAGGCTCTGGTGGGGCTCACCGCAGAGCAAAGGGCTGGATGTCAGAGTACACAGGGACTTCTGCTTCCAGGGCCTTGATTCACCCTGCAGCAGCATGAGCGATCTTTCAACAAACTACACACATTTAAAACAAACCAAGCCAGGACCAGCAGGGCTCCTTCATGCGGTCTCTGCCTGGCTTCCTGGCTTCGGGTTACGGCTGACCGGGTGTGTTTGAGACATCTTGGTCATCATAGCCCCTGTGCCTAGCCCAGATCCAGACTGGGTTGGTGGGAAAGGGCCAGGAACAGTTAGCAAGCCCCCTTCAGGATCTGAGTTGCAGGGGAGGTTCTGATGCACATCCCAGGCTGAGAACCACAGGCTCTCTGCACATAGAAAGGCAGTAGTGGTATCTTCTTGATGAAGTCTCCTTAAGTATTCAGGGCTGCCCTTGAGCTCGTCATCCTCCTGCCTCAGCTTCCTGAGTGCTGAGATTATGGGTGTGCATCTTGGAGCCTTGTTCTACAGCTTCCTTTGTGTTTTCTGCCTCCCACAGTTTCTGTGCGCTGGCTTTGTCCTGACTCCAACTGAGCTGCTTCCCCTTTGGGATAGATGAGTGAGAACCAAGGGAAAGAAGTTAGCCTTTGCCCAATCATTCATTCATTCATCCACTCACTCACTCACTCATTCATTCATTCACTCACTCATTGACTCATGATACCAACAGCACACATCTATACAATGAAAGAAAAGATACAATATCAGCAACTGGGAAGGGGTAAAGAAAAACTACTTAAATAGAGTGCTATCTACGTCCTCCTCCTGTTCTTCCACCGCTCCATCCCTTCCCAGTGTCAGAGAGTGAGGAATCTGTCTCTGGTCTCTCTAGAGACATCCTCCAGACTGAATGTCTACCTCCCGGCAAGGGCAGGTCTCCTGGTCCCTAAACCATCATCAGCCACAACCAGGAAACCCATGTTCCCAGATCTTGGCAAGTAGCCTGACATTGTCACCATCAAGGTAGTCAGAGAGAAGCAGGAGCCCAGTGTGGAGCTTCCCCTGTGTGTACTGGGGCAGGGGAGTGGCCTCTGCTTAGGGTTAATCTGCAGTTCCACTGACTCCCCCCAGACACCGCCCTCCATACCCCTGAGAATCATGCTGGGAAGGACCACAGGGTGCAGTTACAGGCAGCTGAGGAAGGGGTCCCCCATCTCCCTGTGGCTCAGGGCGAACCGATACCTGTCCATCTTCGACCTGTGTGCCTCCTCTGGTAATAAGAAAAGCGATTTTATTATTTTCAAGTCTCTTCTTTCTTTCTTTTTCTTTCTTTCTTTCTTTCTTTCTTTCTTTCCTTCCTTCCTTCCTTCCTTCCTTTCTTTCTTTCTTTCCTTCCTTACTTCTTTCCTTCTTTCTTTCCTTTCCTTCTTTGCCACAAAGGCAGTGAGTGGGGGAAAAAAATCTCCCTGGTTACAAGCAGTCTTTACATTGTAGAATTACAGAAAATCAGAGTCCTTAACTTAATCCAACTCTAATAAAGAACAGTAGGCGCGGGATAACGTGATAACGAGGCACAATAAACACAGGTAGGAGTTACAGGGAAATTACATCGGGGCGACAGAGGCCGGCGTGGAGGGCTTCACGCCAGGGCCATTACGGTGACTAATCCAGTTATCGGCGGTGACAGCTCTTGGAGAGACCGCCTGCCTGCCTTCTCCCGATCAGCCTCATTTTTACCCTAACCATGTTTTTATCTTTACAGGCCAATTTGATTCCACTCCACGCTTTCAGAATTGAGTTTTCCAGATCTGTGACACAAATCTTTCCAGTGGTTGTGATATCAAGGCACGGTTACATCCCTCTGGACCAGAAGTCCCATGCCCAACCCCATCCTGCCACGGGGCTCCCTTGACCCAAAGTCTTACATATATCATCCAAAAATAGGTGCCTTCAGCTCCAGCAGAAAACTAACAGGGGCCACAAGGTATTTCTTTCTGTCCCCACCAGGCCCACTAGACTGATTTTAGCTGTGGACAGGCACCTCCCACAAAGGCCCCAAGACGCTAATGCAGTGAAATCCACAGCCCTCCCAGAACGCGTGCTGCCCCCTAGAGGAAGCTCTGGGAATAAGCAACATCCTGCAGACTCAGGAATTACCTATGTCTCTAGGGTCCTTAATAGTCCCACCAGACTCGCAGTGGCTGAACAGTCATAAATAAGCAGAGAATTACTGTAACTACAACCTATGATTCCAAATGCCGCATGTTATTTTGGGCTTTTTCTTTTGAAACTGGGGTGGGGAGCGTACTTGGGGGTAATGATGGCTCATTACGTCCTTAAGAGACCTGAGTCTCTTCCAGAGGACTAAAGCTTAGATCAACCCCCACAGCAAACAGCTTACAGCTAGCTGCTGGTGACTCCATCCCCAAAGGGTCTGACAGCATCCTTGAATACCTGCATACTCGAGTCTGACCACACAACAGATGCATACACACAGAAGAAAACATAAAAAGAAAAAAATCTAGACAAGGTCTTATTGCATACTCCAGGCTGGACTCAAACTCATGGTGATTCATCCTGGTGTGGGCTACCTGATGTTAAGGCTCTGTTTTATATGCAAAGGGCCATTTTTTTTCTTGGATACTCTCTCTGTCTTTTGGTTAGTTTGGCTAAGGGTTTGTCTACCTTGCTGATTTTTTCTTTCTTTCTTTTTCTTTCTTTCTTATCAGTCTTTTTTTTATTTTCTATATTCCTTGTTTACATTCCAAAGGCTTTCCTCTTTCCAGTTCCCCCCATCAGCATATGTCCCATAAGTCCTCTCCCCCCACTCATTCCCCAATCACTGCCCCCCTCCATTTCTCTGTTCTGATACTCTCCTACAAAACTGGATTTAGCCTTTTCCGGACCAGGGTCCTCTCCATCCTTTTTCTTGGGAATCTTTTGCTTAGCTAATTGTGTCTTGAGTATTCAGAGCTTCTGGGCTCATTAATATCCACTTATCAGTGATTGCAAATCATGTGTATTCTTTTGTGATTGGGTTAACTCACTTAGGATGATATTTTCCAGATCCAACCATTTGCCTACAAATTGCATGAATTCATTATTTTAAATTGCTGAGTAGTATTCCATTGTATAAATATACCACATTTTCTGTATCCACTCCTCTGTTGAGGGACATCTGGGTATTTTCCAGCTTCCGGCTATTATAAATAAGGCTGCTATAAACATAGTGGAACATGTGTCTTTATTGCATGCAGGGGAATCCTCTGGGTATATGCCCAGCAGTGGTATGACAGGGTCCTCTGGAAGTGTCATGCCCAATTTTCTGAGGAACCGCCATACTGATTTCCAGAGTGGTTGTACCATCTTGCAATCCCATGTTCCTCTTTCTCGACATCCTCGCCAGCACCTGTTCTCTCTTGAGTTTTTAATCTTAGCCATTCTGACTGGTGTGAGGTGGAATCTCAGGGTTGTTTTGATTTGCATTTCCCTGATGACTAATTATGTTGAACATCTCTTAAGGTGCTTCTCAGCCATCCGAATTTCTTCTGGTGAAAATTCCTTGTTTAGCTCTGTACCCCATTTTTAATAGGGTTATTTGGTTCTTTGGGGTCTAACTTCTTGAGTTCTTCGTATATATTGGATATTAGCCCTCTGTCGGATGTGGGGTTGGTGAAGATTTTTTTCCCCAATTTGTTGGTTGCTGTTTTGTCCTTCTGACAGTGTCTTTTGCCTTACAGAAACTTTGTAATTTTAAGAGGTCCCATTTGTCAATTCTTGATCTTAGAGCAAAAGCTATTGGTGTTCTGTTCAGGAACTTTCCCCCTGTGCCTATGTCCTCCAGGGTCTTCCCCAGTTTCTTTTCTATTAGTTTCAGTGTGTCTGGTTTTAGGTAGAGGTTCTTGATCCACTTGGAGGAGATAAGAGTGGGTCAATTCGCATTCTTCTGCATGTTGACCTCCAGTTGAACCAGCACCATTTGTTGAAATGGCTATCTTTTTTCCACTGGATGGTTGTAGCTCCTTTATCAAAGATCAAGTGACCATAAGTCTGTGGGTTCATTTCTGGGTCTTCAATTCTATTCCATTGATCTACTTGCCTGTCGCTGTACCAATACCATGCAGTTTTTAACACAATTGCTCTGTAGTACTGATTGAGGTCAGGGATATTGATTCCCCCAGAAGTCCTTTTATTTTGAGAATAGTTTTAGCTATCCTGGGTTTTTTGTTACTCCAAATGAATTTGAGAATTGCTCATTCTAGATCTATGAAGAATTGATTTGGGATTTTGATGGGGATTGCATTGAATCTGTAGATTGCTTTTGGCAAGATGGCCATTTTTACTATATTGATCCTGCCAATCCAAGAGCAAGAAATATTTTTCCATTTCCTGAGGTTTTCTTCGATTTCTTTCTTCAAGGACTTGAAGTTCCTGTCATACAGATCTTTCAGTGGTTTGGTTAGAGACACGCCAAGATACTTTATATTGCTTGTGGCTATTGTGAAGGGTGTCATTTCCCTATCTTCTTTCTCAGCCTGCTTGTCCTTTGAGTATAGGAAGGCTACTGATTTGCTTGAGTTGATTTTATAACCAGCCACTTTGCTGAAGTTGTTTATCAGTTGTAGAAGTTCTCTGGTGGAGTTTTTTGGGTCATTTACGTATACTATCATATCATCTGCAAATAATGATAGTTTGACTTCTTCCTTTCCAATTTGTATCCCTTTGACTTCCTTATGTTGTCTAATTGCTCTCGCTAGAACTTCAAGTACTATATTGAAAAGATATGGAAAGAGAGGGCAGCCTTGTCTAGTCCCTGATTTTAGTGGGATTGCTTCAAGTTTCTCTCCATTTATTTTGATGTTGGCTACTGGTTTGCTGTATATTGCTTTTACTATGTTTAGGTATGGGCCTTGAATTCCTGTTCTTTCCAGGACTTTTAACATGAAAGGATGCTGAATTTTATCAAATGCTTTCTCTGCATCTAATGAGATGACCATGTGGTTTTTTTTTTCTTTTGTTTATGTAGTGGATTACATTGATAGATTTCCGTATATTGAACCATCCCTGCATCCCTGGGATGAAACCATGGTGAATGATTGTTTTAATGTGCTCTTGGATTCGGTTGGCAAGAATTTTATTTAGTATTTTTGCATCGATATTCATAAGGGAAATTGGCCTATAGTTCTCTTTCTTTGTTTTATCTTTGTGTGGTTTTGGCATCAGCGTAATTGTGGGTTCATAGAATGAGTTGGGCAGTGTCCCTTCTGTTTCTATTTTGTGGAATAGTTTGAAGAGTATTGGTGTTAGGTCTTCTTTGAAGGTCTGATAGAATTCTGCACTAAAACCATCTGGTCCTGTACTTTTTTTGTTGGGAGACTTTCTATAATGCCTTCTATTTCCCTAGGGGTTATGGGACTGTTTAGTTAATCTAATTGATCCTGATTTAATTTTGGTATTTGGTATCTGTCTAGGAAATTGTCCATTTCCTCCAGATTCTCCAGTTGTGTTGAGTATAGACTTTTGTAGTAGGATCTGATGATCTTTTGAATTTCCTCAGTCTCTGTTATTATATCCCCCTTTTCATTTCTAATTTTGTTAATTTGAATACTGTCTCTGTGCCCTTTGGTTAATCTAGCTAAGGGTTTATCTATCTTATTGATTTTCTCAAAGAACCAGCTCCTGGTTTTGTTGATTCTTTGTATGGTTCTCTTTGTTTCTATTTGATTGATTTCAGCCCTTAGTTTGATGATTTCCTGTCTTCTACTCCTCCTGGGTGAATTAGCTTCCTTTTGTTCCAGGGCTTTCAGGTGTGCTGTTAAGCTGCTAGTGTATGCTCCTATTTCTTTTTGGAGGCGCTCAGGCCTATGAGTTTTCCTCTTGGCACTGCTTTCATTGTGTCCCAAAGATTTGGGTAGGTTGTACCTTCATTTTCATTGAATTCTAAAAAGTCTGATTTCTTTCTTTATTTCTTCCTTGACCAAGTTATTGTTCAGTTTCCATGTGTATGTGGGCTTTCTGTTGTTTTTCTTGCTGTTGAAGACCACTTTTACTCCATAGTGATATGATATGAGGCAAGGGATTAGTTCAATCTTCTTGTATTTGTTGACATCTGTCTTGTGACCAATTATATGATAGATTTTGGAGAAGGTACTGTGCGGTGCTGAGAAAAAGGTATTTTCTTTTGCTTTGGGATGAAATGTTATATATATGTGTATATATATATATATATATATACATACATATATATATACACACGTATATATGTATGTGTATGTATATATATATATATATATAAATATATATATATATATATATATATATATATATATATATATCTCCAATTGATCCAAAGCTTCAATTAGTTTCACTGTGTCCCTGTTTAGTTTCTGGTTTCCTGGTCGGTCCATTGAGGATAGTGGAGTGTTGAAGTCACCCATAATTATTGTGTTAGGTGCACTGTGTGCTTTAAGCTCTAATAAAGTTTCTTTCACGAATGAGGGTGCCCTTGCATTTGGAGCATAGATGCTCAGTATTGAGAGTTCTTCTTGGTGGATTTTCCCTTTGACCAGCAAGTAGTGACCTTTCGTGTCTCTTTTGATGACTTTAGGTTGAAAGTCAATTTTATCCGTTATTAGAGTGGCTACTCCAGCTTGTTTCCTGAGACCATTTGCTTGTAAAATTGTCTTCCAGCCTTTTACTCTAAGATAGTGTTTGTCTTTGTCACTGAGATGTGTTTCCTGTATGCAGCAAATTGTAGGGTCCTGTTTCTGTATCCAGTCTGTTAGTCTATGTCTTTTTATTGGGGAATTGAGTCCATTGATGTTAAGAGATATTAAGGAATAGTAACTATTACTTCCTGACATTTTTGCAATTATTTTTTATATTTGAGTGGTTATCTTCTTTTGTGTTTGATGAGAGGAGGTTTCTATCTTGCTTCTTCTGGGGTATAGTGTCCCTCCTTGTGTTGGTGTTTTTTTCCCTATTATCCTTTGTAGGGCTGGGTTTGTGGAAAGATATCATGCAAATTTGGTTTTGTCATGGAATACCTTGGTTTCCCCATCTATGGTGATTGAGAGTTTTGCTGGATATAGTAGTTTTGGCTGAAATTTGTGTTCTCTTAGATTCTGCATGATATCTGCCCAGGATCTTCTAGCTTTCATGGTCTCTGATGAGAAGTCTGGTATAATTCTGATAGGTCTTCCTTTATATGTTACTTGGCCTTTTTCTCTTACTGCTTTTAATATTCTTTCTTTGTTTAGTACGATTGGGGTTTTGATTATTATGTAACAGGAGGTATTTCTGTTCTGGTCCAGTCTGTTTGGAGTTCTATAGGTTTCTTGTATATTCATGGGCATCTCTCTGTTGGGGAAGTTTTCTCCCATAATTTCGTGGAAGATATTTGCTGGCCCTTTAAGTTGTAAATCTTCCCTCTCATATATACCTATAATCCTTAGGTTTGGTCTTCTCATTGTGTCCTGGATTTCTTGGATGTTTTGGGTTACAAGCTTTTTGCATTTTGCATTATCTTTGATTGTTGAGTCCATGGTTCCTATGGTATCTTCGGCATCTGAGATTCTTTCTTCTATCTCTTGTATTCTATTGTTGATACTTGCATCTATGGCCCCTGATTTCTTCCCAAGGTTTTCTATCTCCAAAGTTGTCTCCCTTTGAGATTTCTTAGTTTTTTCTACTTGTTTTTAGATCCTGGATGGTTTTGCTCAGATCTTTTGCTTGCTTGTTTGTGATTTCATGTAATTCTTTAAGAGATTTTTGTGTTTCCTCTTCCTGACTACTACTTGTTGACCCACGTTCTCCTGTATTTCTTTAAGTGGTTTTTGTATTTCCCCCTTATTGACTTCTGCTTTTTGATCCATATTCTCCTGGATTTCTTTAAGTGATTTTTGTGTTTGCCTTGTAAGGGCTTCGAACTTTTGATCAATTTTCTCCTGTATTTCTTTAAGAGATGTATCCATGTGTTCTGCTATCAGCATCCTGACCAATGATTTTAGATCTGTATCTTGATCTTCTGGTGTGTTGGGGTATCCGGGGCTTTCTGCTGTCGGGGAACTGGGTTTGGATACTGCCATATTGCCTTGATTTCTGCTAGTAACATTCCTACATTTGCCTTTTGCCATTTGTTTATTTCTGGACTTAGTTGGTCTTGTTATTACTGGTTGGTGTTTAAAGCTCCTTTAGAGCCTGGCGTTTGGTGCTGCTGTCTCAGAGGGCGTCTGTGCTCCCGAGGCAGAGACCAGAAGGTTTCCACCACTGGGCTCCTCAGCTCTGCTGGACTGGATTCAAGTCTCCTCCCTACTTGCCTCTGCATACTTAACTGGCCTCCAGTGGTCTCCTCCTGGTTTGCCTGGTTAGTCTACCAGCTCCAAGATCGTGGCAGGGCTCTGTCTAACCACAGGATTCCCTGCAGGCCCGGGGCTTCCTGGCTGGGCTGCTGAAGCCCAGGCAGTGGCTCTCCCAGCCGGCAGGGCTCCGTCTGGTTGAGCTGTTCTCCCCAGGATAGTGTTGGACCACGGAGCTCTGTCTAACCACGCGGCTCCCTGTGGATCCAGAGCGCCCCCCCCCCGTTGGGCTGCAGGGTGCAGATCCCCGTCCTTGGGTCTCCGTCTATCTACGGGACCTCCTGCAGGTCATGGTATGACAATATACACTCCAAGACTTTTCTAGATGTTCCTGCAAAGGCAGGTTAGAATGAGTTAGTCCCCAGAGTTATGGGCTTTGAGTCAATCAGCCATTCCTCCATTCTGGGGGTGGGCCTTATCCTATCAAGTGAAGGACTAAAGAGGACAAAGATGGTAGAATTTTATAACAGACTACCATCAGACTTGTGCTGTGACTGGCTGCTTCCCACTGGGTTATTGGAGAGATATTTTGAATCATCAGCTTCCAGAATTCTGTGAGTCAAGACATACACACACACACACACACACACACACACACACACTAACACTCACACTCTCTCTCACACACACACAGAAACACACACTCAGACACTCACAGACACACACACACTCACACATACATTCTCACATACTTATACTCACACATACACTCACATACACACACACTCACACATACACTCACATACACAGACACCCACACACATATACTCTCACATGCTTACTCACACTCACATATATACTCACACACACAGTCACACTCACACACTCACACTCTCACACACATACTCACTCACACTCTCACACACATACTCACTCACACTCACACACACTCTCACACACACTCTCTCACACTCACACACACAGTCACACTCACACACTCTCACACACTCACACTCACGCACACACTCACTCACACTCATACTCACACTCATTCTCTCTCTCTCACTCATACATACACACACACACACACACACACACACACACTTACACTCACATATACTCAGTAACACATGAGGGGACTGGGCTTAAAAAGCCCCAATACAACACTGCTAACACCAATATTCCTTTGTGGGTGCAACAATTGGTGCCCCCCCCCACGCACCCCCTCCCCGCCACCAACAGGAACGGGAAGAGCAAAGGGTGCAGTGGCTGCAAGCTGGCTGACCAGACACCCCAAAGCAAGAGCCAAGAACCCTTGGGGATATCTAAGAATTTCTTGGGGTTCCAAGGAATCCTGGGACAGGAGTGAGACGCACCCCGATCTGGACTGGAACCTGTTTCCTTTACATTATCTATGGCTTCTGGCAACCGCAAGGCTTTGAGCTCTGCCTCTCATGTGTGAGACCAGGGTGTTGGCAACTCCTGGGGAGCTGTTTGCTACCACCTGGGCCAGGCCTTTAGAATCATTCTCCTGCTGTAGCCGGTGACCAGTCTCCCCTCAGAGGTCAATCAGGAGGCGCCCCATCACTCCTCCACTGAGCAGGAACAGGAACAAGCTCTGTTCCCTAGGGAGACCCCGTTTTAGAAGCGAACAGGCTGGTTAAGAGCCATCTCAGACCCAAGAACTGAACAGAGGTGACAGCTTCCTCCAGTGAGGGGTTCAGCCGTAAGAGTCAGGTTCGCACTGGGCTGGCAGTGAGCCAGGAGGGCATCTGGGGGCTCTGCCGAGCCCCGCCCAGTTCAGGCAGCTGACCGAGAACAGGTGCTTGGAGTACAGTTTATGTCTTCAGGACTCATAAGAGATGGTGCTTTTTAAAAATTGCTTATTCCTTCCCCCATGAAGGGTATTCAGCAATATCCCCACTTAAACACACTCTCAATCACACTGGAAATTTGAGAGATGCTGCCTGTACCATCCAAAGACCTGTTCCCTGCAAGTTCACTCTGACACAGTGGCATTGTACAATGGGCCCTCTGAGTCCAAATATGCCCTGACTGAACCAATTATAGCAGCCTCAGAGTCACCATGCTTTCATCCCTGAAGAACAGACTCCAGAGGCGGGGGAGGGAGGGAGGGAGGGAGGGGGCGCTGCTGGTGACTGCATGGTAGACAGGCTGGAGGAACAAGGAGGGCCCAGGACTTTGAGATGGAAGGGTCCCTTCTGTATCGAACTCCATCTTATCCACCATAGAGATTCCACTCCAGATCATGGACCCTGCCAGCCACCTTCTCCAGGGCACCTGCTGGTGCACACTGGGACCCAGGAGAAGCTGAAGACAGGAGACTTGGGGTTTGGGTTCTAGTGACACCAGATGGCTCTCCCCTGTAAGCTGTAGAGGGCTGGGATTCACTCACTGTCAGGTGAAATTGGCGTGTCAAATGGAGAATGAGACAGTGTGTACACCAGCCATACCCTCCTACCCACCAACAGGCCCCTACCCTCTCTCTCTCTCTCTCTCTCTCTCTCTCTCTCTCTCTCTCTCTCTGCCCTGACTATCCAAGCCTATTTTCTACACTGGAAGTGCTCATTCTCTCTCTGTCTCTCTGTCTCTGTCTCTGTCTCTGTCTCTCTCTCTCTCTCTCTCTCTCTCTCTCTCTCTCCTTGCTCTGTCTCTCTCTGTATCTGTGCTTCTGTCTCTCTCTGACTCTGTCTTCTCTGTGTGTGTGTCTCTCTCTGTCTGTCTTTGTCTCTCTCTGGGTTTCTTTGTCTCTCTCTCTCTCTCTCTGTGTGTCTCTCTGTCTCTCTCTGTCTCTCTGTCTCTCTCTGTCTCTCTGTCTCTGTCTCTCTGTCTCTGTCTCTCTGTCTCTGTCTCTCTGTCTCTGTCTCTCTGTCTCTCCATGTCTCTCTCTGTCTCTCTGTCTCTCCATGTCTCTGTCTCTCTGTCTCTCCGTGTCTCTCCCCTCTCTCTCTCTCTCTCTCTCTCTCTCTCTCTCTCTCTCAGTCCAATAGCTCACTACTCACAGAGGCCTGATTTGTACACAATCATCACTTCACTGTCTCTTCCTTTGGGGGTCATCAGTGTCCCCAGAGACTTGGGGACTATGCCAAGAGGTGCCCTCACACCCAGCAGGTCTGGCAACTGGAATGGTTAGTTGTTATCAATGTGTAGAATCTAGAATCACCAGGGAGATGGGCCTCTAGGTATGCCTGTTGGGGATTATCTTGATTGCATTAACTTAGGCAGGAGGACACCCCACCCTGAGTAGCATTATTCTCTGGCTGGGACCCCCGCCCTGCTCCCTGGCTGAGCGGCAGTGGGCACCCCTGCTTTCTGGCCATGTAAATGGCCTCCAGAGCCCCAAGCCCCCACTGCCTTGATTGCCCCTTCATGATGACCTGCACCCTCGAACTGTGAACCAAGCAAATCTCTCCATCCCTAAGATGCCTTTGCATTCTATCACAGCAATGGAAAAGTAGCTACGACAGAAACCCCGGATAACAATTAGCACTGCCTCTAAGAAGTTGTGAATGCCCCCAAGAGACTTGAGGACTGAAGAGAAGGGCTCTCACCTCTCGGCAGGTCTGTGGAGCCACAGTGGACATCACAGACACTGTGGGACCCCACTCACTTTCTCCTCCAGGGCCAGATGCAGGCTCTGACACAGTCACAGCAAAGAATATGCAACATAAAGTGACTTTGAGGACACCAGCCCTGCCTCGGAAAACCCTTCACACCCGGAGCAAAGGGAGAGAGTATTTCACTCAAAATCCTCCAAGGCAGTTGGCGTAACATGATCCGAGTTCAAGGACAGCACCGTCTCAAGGGTAGTGACTGTGGGCTGGGCCCATGCCACCTTCTAAGATCCTCCGTCTGCATTGCACTGTGACAACTCCTGCAACTATGGCAACTGCTCCAGAACTAGGCTTGTCTCTCCAGACCCTTGACCTCCCTGACCACCAACCCCAGGAATGGCGGCCAGAGAGCTGTTACCAATCACTCGACATTACTGAGCACTCACTGGTTACCCTAGCAACAGCCAACTGAGGACCAAATGGGGGGGGTGTCTATCTCTGTCCACCTCCTTCCTGTGAGAGCCATAAGAAGAGGCTCCCAGAGGCTGGAGAGGTAGCTCAGTGGTTAACACCACTGGCTGTTCTTGCAGAGGAGCTGAGTTCAGCTCCCAGCACCCTTGTCAGGCAGTTCACAACCACCTCTCACTGCGGTTCCAGGGCATCTGATGCCCTCTTCTAGCCTCTGCAGGCACCTGCATACACACGTGTACAAACTGACATTCACACACACACACACACACACACACACACACACACACAATTTAAGTTAAGATATTTTTTAAAACCAAGGGATACCCCAACTCCTTGCCACAAGATCCTGGCTTCTTCTCAGACCTCCCACCACTGTCTACAGAATTAATGTCTTCTAATAAATCTCTAATAAAAAGGACGATCAATGCCCATGAAACACTGGAACTCCAAACACAGAACCTTCTAGTGATGGCTTTTGACTCATACACAAGAGTTCACATTACACAGAGAAATCTGGCAGACACCAGTATTCAAGAAAGAGGCTAGCTGCGTTTGGCTCAGAAATACATGTGTGATTTCTTCATCCATTCATCCGAGTTTTGTCTGACACCATGGACAGGACAATGTGTAAGAGACTATGGTGTGCTGGGCTCCAGCCCTCACAGAAATGAGGTCCCCTCTGTGGAAGAACACAGGCTTAATCACTGCCGAGCATCCTTCAGTCGGGGGTCAACTGAGCAGATGGAAATAGTAGTGTTTCACAGTATCCTCTCATGGGAAGAGTCAGCTGGCCCGGCCTCCTAACTCATTCAATGCAGATCCTCGGACCCAAAGCTTCCCAGAACCACCATTAAATGAGATTCCACGCAGTCTGTATTTTTAGAACTTTCTCATTTCTTCTCACAGTCCCAATTTGACACAGAGAAGGGGGAGGGCTGTGTCTCTTCTTCAGATCCCAGAGCTGTAACCGCTGGAGCCTCACGGATCTGGTGGTGTAGGAAGACAGCCCAAGCGGGAGCCGGGAATGTCAGTGAAGTGTGCATGATCTGGTAGAAAGTGAAGCCAGCATGGTAATCCCAGAGCTCCTAGAAGATGCCAACATCCCGGGCATGGCTGGCCAGGTGAACACGGTGTGGCTATGAGCCACACTCTAGGGATTTCTCTTCCAAGTTTTAGTTCTATTCCTGGAAGCTGGCTTTATGAGGCTTGTCGCTTTGAAGCCAAGGGGACATGGCCTTACCTTCTAAGAGGCAGGTAACACAACGGAGTAGGTGGCGAACACCATACACGTCCCAGGGTCTCGCAGACTGATGTCGCCATATCACCCCTGGGCTCAACGATGGAGAACTTGGTGGAGACCCTCCACACCGCTGGATTGAGGTCCGAGTTTTCTTGCAGTTGTTGGCCACGGGTCCCTCCACCTTGGTTTCTGTCACTCCCGTTGTCATGAGGCAATCCCTCCTTATACCATGCGGGTCCCAGTAACCAAACTCAATTCTCCAGGATTGGTGACACTCTGTTTAAGAGATTCATCCACGTTGTGCTCCCGTTTTGAATCTCCTGTCCTTTCCCTTCTCCCACCAGGCAGCCAGAGCCCCCACGGCGTTCAGGGTTGCTGTGATCTGCTGTCCCCGATTCACACCCACAACAGAGTGGGGACAGAGGCAGAGGGGAGGGGAGGAAAGGAGTGAGTGGGGAAGGAGGTGAGATAAGGCGAGTAGGAAGCCATCCTGGTCCTGTGAAGCCAGAATCAACTGCTCCTTCCATCCCCCAGGTCACAGGCTAGGACCATATCACCATATCACCTGTCTGCAACAGCAGTCCTCTCTCTCTCTCTCTCTCTCTCTCTCTCTCTCTCTCTCTCTCTCTTCCTCCCCCTCCCCCTCCTCCTCCCCTCCCCCTCTCCCTGTCCCTCTCATTGTTTAGACAGGATCTGGATCTGTAGCCTTAACTGGCTTATAAATCACCATTTAGACAAGGCTGAGCTTGAACTCGGAAAGATCCACCTGCCTCAGCTTCCTGGGAGCTAGTAATTAAAAACATGATCTCTACCACGCCCAGCTTCTCTCCATTTTTTTAAAAAGATTTATTAATTCATGATTATGAGTACACTGTCGCTGTCTTCAGACACACCAGAAGAGGGCATCAGATTCCATTACGGATGGTTGTGAGCCACCATGTGGTTGCTGGGAATTGAACTCAGGACCTCTAGAAGAGCAGAACTCTGAACCGCTGAGCCATCTCTCCATTTTTAAGATCAGGGAAAAATATCTCCTGTAACCACTCCTGTCACCTGGCCTGGGGCAGTGGTTTGGTATTCCCTGATTTCACGCTGCCACCGTCACCCATGGGTTCTGATGCCTGGCCCACCACCTCCCCCGGGTATCTGGGACATACCTGCACCCTGGAGGAAATACCCAGCTTCTCCCTATCTACAAGCCTATCACTGTCCTCAATAGCGCCAGGATTAACAGTGGGGGTGGGGGGAGTTAGTTACTTGCTGGTCTCATGGATTTTCCTGCTCTGGGGCGGGATCCCACGGTCGTGAACACGCTCCGCAAGGGCTCAGACATTGAGCCAATCCGTGTTCCTCTTCCTGCATCTTAAATGGGCTTTGAGAAAAGTTTCGACGCCATGTGAGATCATGGAGCCTGTCCCAGGGCTCGTGCGCATGGCTCGAGACATAAGCAGTCTTAAACATGCAAACTTCCATGAGCCTATCCACACAGCATGCATTTATTAAGTGCCTCTGACTTCCCTGTAAATGGCAGCCCCCACTGGATCCTGAAAGGGTGTCTGGAATGAGTATCTTATGTGGTGTGGCCTTTTTCCTCCAGACACGACCCATGATTGCCTTTTGATATTTTAAAGTAGAGATTACCTTGATCTGGTAGGCATAGCAATGATTTAAGAGGACCAATCCAGAAGTAACTAGATCTGCCTACGGTAATAATAAAGGGGTTGTTAACGCTTTCCAAAGGGGAGGGAGGAAAGTCACTTCCCTGGGATTCCAGACACCACTCCCACCCACCGAGTGACAAGTGAATTAGGGAGATGCTGGACTGCATAGGAGACGGAGCTTAGCTGAGAGCGCAACTCCATGACACGGCTTCCAGCCGGTCATCAGCCATGGCTAGGTGGGACTCTACGACGATGCAGCTGTTTGGGGTCGCCCATGTTCTTTAATTTCATTTTTCCCCAAGCTGGACTTGTTGATGTGACTTGTTGATGAGCTGGTTGGTGTGACCTGTCGCTGGGACCCTATTTGAGGTGAGGGCAACTCCAAGCGACAGCACCCCTCTGTGCCCACTGCATGCGCCCCCTCCCCGTACCCACTGCATGCGCCCCGAGTTGTCCTTCTGTGGTCATTTTCTTCATCTCAGGCTAGAAGAACAGGGCATGTCATTCATGGACGTTTCTCCTGAAGCTTCGGGAGGTGGTGTAGGAGCGCCTCTCCCACCCATTCTCTGCTCTCACAGACTTCTCTCATCACCAGACGCATGCCTCCAACCCGTTGCTGGAAGAATTAACAACCTTGTCGATCAGTCCACTTTGGTCAGACTCGCTGAATTATCCACGCTGTCAGGCTAAGGCCTCCCTAAGCGGGGCTTCCCTGTGGGACAAGCTGCTTCTCCTTAAATCATGTTCGAATACATTGATTTCCTTCGACAGGAAGCAAAGGAACCCTGCCAGAAAGGAACACTAATCTTTTAATTCAGTAAGAATAAAATATGTGACTGATTAAATCTTAATTAACAGTTCACAAAAGGCTGCTTGATGTCAGCCAGCGTGCGCATCTTAATTAGTAGGTGGTACTGATGCTGTTTGCAAAATGAGAGAGGGGCTCTGTGCTTCCTGGCCGTGGGTGGCTAGCTACTTTCCTTTCCTTTGTTCTCCTGTAGTTTATTCTTCGCGCTGTCCACATCCTGTGTCTGTCCCTGGGTCGGATATGCAAGGGAGAAACTACCACGGCCAGGGTGTGTTCCAACCCTGTTCCCTGGATTTCCATCTGGAGAAGTGAAAAGAGTCTGTCAAGTGAGCCAGGCTGAGTTTTGTGGCTGTAACAAATAACGCCTTCCTGTTGCGATAACACCCAAGATTTATGTGCTGGGTGCTGCAGGTTCATCCTGGGCCAGCTCCAGTCCCAGGTTCTTGGTGTTCATGGTTGAACCCAGAGCTTTAGCGCAAACAGCCCCTTCAATATTGCAGCCGCTGGCCCACGCAATGAAGGAGAGTGAGAGGGAGCCAGTGCCACCTCTCATATTCCAGTGACCATCGGCATCAAAGGGCTGACATGACTGAGCGAGCAGAGAGCCCAGCACAACCGCTTAACCACCAAGGAAGAGACAGCACAGGCGTTTCCAGGATGCATTCAAACTCAGCCAGGATCAAGGCCTTCATTCCTCCCGACCCAGCTCGACTCCCTCTCCCAGAACACCGGCCTCTACAATCCACACATGGCCCTGGGTCTCAGCCTCAACGGTAGCAGAATAACTCGCTCCCACGAGCCACTATCTTCGCCATATCTACAACTTAACATCTTTAAAACAGAGAGAAAGAGAGAGATTCACTTTCATTTACATAGATACATTCTCTTTTAGAAGAAAAAATTTATTGGTATTATAAATAGAAAATCAATATCATCTCAAGCAGACACAAACACAATGAAAAACAACTGGAGATATTAAATTCGGATGAAGTGTCATCACTGCTGGCCACAGCTTTAAGCCTGAGGACTCGGCTCCACAGTGCCAGCTGCTGAGAACACGCCTGGCCCTGGGAGAGGAGTGTTGCACACTCAGGTTTGAATGCCACTTCCATTATGATGAAACAGTGTCTGAAATATCTCCCTCTGGTCCACTCGTCCGTAAATGAGAAGGCCGGATGGGAGGGACCCAGCTTCTGAGGTTGTCGTGAGAACCACGATACATAACCCAGAGGGTGGGACGCTCACGGGTACAAGCTTCAAGACGTCTCCACCGACAGGCTGGGGGTGTGGCTTTGTTGGAAGAGTGCCAGCCTAGGTTGAACGAGTTCCTGGATTGCGTCCCTAGTGTCAAAGAAACCGCACCTGTGATCCCTCCGTTCCGGAGGTTGAAGCAGGCGGAGCAGAAATTCAAGGTTGAGAACCAGAGGACACCATGCAAGCTTCCAAAGACAAGAGGCTACCCATAGCCCTACCCAGCTAGAATGCCGATAAACCACATCAATGACCCCCCCCCAGGGCACGATAACCCTAAGGGCACCGTAGTGGCAGACATTCAATCTCTCCAACTGGACTCGCTCAACAAGATGGAAACCATACCTGACGCTGGAAACCTAGCTAACTACTCAGTTCTAGTGACGTCACAGTCACTGGAGGAGAATCTATAACCACTAACTTACTACACCAGCACAATCCCTAACAACAGTCTAGACAGTTGTTCTTATACCCACAGGTAAGAAGAGTCTTCACTTTCTTTTATCAAGAAGACTTCCTTTGCAACAGATGAAGACCACTATAAAAAATTACAACCAATCAAAATTCAGAGTTGTGGAGCCTAGTCCCAGAAGGCAGTCTATACAAACATGCCTGCAGCTGGGGCTCGGAGAACGCCATGGACGGAGAGGCAGGAAGACTACAGAAGCCAAACGATCAGAGTTTGCCGTGTGGTGGTGTCCCCTGGGAATGTCAGACATGACACCCATAAAGTCTCACCAAGACAACTGCCCAATGTGAGCCGAACAAAGACGAAACCGAAGGACACGCCAGAGTGGCCCGGGAGATGTCCTCGACCCCACACGGAGAACTGCAGACAACTGGGTAGGGCTGGGAGTGGGAAGGGGGGCTCTCCACACCTGGCTTCTCAGAGCCAGTCATCCTTCAGACAAGGAGCAGTGTATGGACTGAACAGTGATGTTTAGGAAGGAACACACACGTACACACACACACACACACACACAGAGAGAGAGAGAGAGAGAGAGAGAGAGAGAGAGAGGATGAACCTTGAATTTGAAGGAGAGCAGGGAGGGTTATATGGAAGCATTTGGAGGAAGAACTATTATAATATAAAAATGTTTTAAGTATAAAAAATTCAAAATCATCCTTGACTATGTAATGTGCTCAAGGCTAGCCTGGACTACGTAAGATCCTGTCTCAACAAAACAAAACAAAACAAAACAAAATAAAACACAACAACAACCAAAAAAAAAAAAACAGAAATGTCTCCACCAAGGTGGAAAACGATTTTGGACTATTATTTTTTGAATAAACCATAAAATTTTAGTCCTTACTAGAGCCTTAATCCCATAATCCACCAGGACTGGAAAAGCAGCGACAGACCTCTTTCTCTACCAACCTGACCCCAGGTACAAGAAAACCCTTTGTGCTTGGACCCACGGGGTCCTGTTGAATTTCAGTATCATGACCTTCCATACGTTTTAACATTGACTCAAATAGAACCATAGCAGGTAGCTATGGGCCCAGCCATCCACCCAGCTAGCTTCTCTGGCTCTCAGAAACGAGCCCGAGGCCTGGGAAATATCAGCCGTCAGCTTGTCCGGACCGGCCTCAGAGACCAACTGACCGGCTACCCATCTGTCCCCTGGCAGGGTCACACACCTGCACAGTGACCTTCGTCGCATTAGACGCAGGTGATAAGTTCCTGTTCTCGCCAAGCCCGCTCGCTGGGAGAAGGATTTGCCTTAAGAGAGGCTGAGGATGAAAACAGTGGTGCGTGGTGAAGTTTCCCACCACAATACCTACTTCTTTCTTTCTAGTTCCTTCATGTCTAGTGTCTGAGTTTCCCGACTCCTCAATGCAGGCTCATTCTTAGCAGTCTCGTGATAACCGAAAGAGGAGCTCGTGTCTGCTGGTTGGTTTTGGTCAACTAGATACAAACCTACAGGTATTGGGGGGAAAGGACTGGCCTACAGGCAAGTCTGTGAAGCGTTCCCCACCCCCTAATGATTGATGTGGGTGGGCTCATCTCACTGTGGGCGGGCTCATCTCACTGTGGGCGGGCTCATCTCACTGTGGGCGGGCTCATCTCACTGTGGGCGGTGCCAGCCCTTGAGCAGGTGGTCCTGGGCTAACAAGCCTCAGCGAGCAAGCCAGTAAGCGGCAATCCGCCATGGCCTCTGCATCAGCTCCTGCCTCCAGGTACCTGCCTCAAGTTCCTTCTCTGACTTCCCTTCAAGACCGGCTACTGGCCATAAGCTAAACTAAACCCACCCCCTCTGAGATGTTTTTGGTCATGATATTTACAACAGCAATAGAAACTTAACACACTATGCTTCTAAATAAAGCCCCTGTAGGGTAAATGTGTTCCTTCCAAGGAGTCAACTGACAATCTTCTGCATGAGTTTGTAGTCAATGGAGCGTTGACCCCGCCCATTTTCCTGGAGTGATGGCCGTCAGACCTCCTTGTGTCCTCCTGGGGCTCCCCTTCATCTCATTAGCAAATGAGGCACACTGATTAAAAAGACAGACAGACATCACCATTCTGGGGCTGACTTCATTCTGGACCACCACAACCTGGATTCCTTACTTTTCTCGATGTTATGATAAAACACCTGACGGAGATAGCTTGTGGGGACTGGAGTTTATTGTGACTGGTGGCTTGAGACGATTATTCTGTCTAGCCTGGCTGTTTCCTTTTTCCTTCTGGTTCAATCCAAGACCCCAGCACCCCTTTAGGATGATGTCACCCACCTTCAGAGTGGATCTTCCCTCAGTAGTTAAATAAGCCTCTCTAGAGACATAGGCACGCCCAGAGGAGTGTCTTCTAGATAATTCCAACCCCAGTCCAGTAGACAACACATCGCCCCGCTGGAGGACCCAGTAAGTAAGCTGGAATTGTGAGCTTTGGGGGGAGGGGTGTGGGGGTAGAAGGGGGACCTCAGAGAGGCCACTGACCCACCGCAGACCGGATGCCCAAGAAAGACCGTGCCATTCCCACTGACCATTTGCTTAGGCTCAGAGAGGAAGCGCATCCATGGAGCTGAACAAGTTTGTGGGTGGAGAAGGCGGAACGGGAAAGATCGAACTGCCTTGGCACTCAGACCGGAGGGCAGAGGAAGCTGAGGGCCCAGGGTGCTCTCTGGGCCACACTCCTGTCAGAACCCACGGCCCACCAAGCAGAGCAGCTACCATGTATGCCTCCTGTGTCACCTGGGCCTGCCGGCAAGCGTCCCATCATGACTGCGCCTGTGGACTGCTGCAGGCCCTCTCGGAAGGAGCGGATGCTGTGGGTCATGTGACCTTCGCCGACTGACTAGCCACTCCTCCCAGTCTTCCTGTTCAGTCCTGCCCTACCTGCCCCAGCCTCTCTGGAGGCCTTAGAATGCACAGGTTTATGGGTGTTAATGGAGGGGCTCTCTCTATCACCCATATGAGGTTAAGACTTTCCGGTCTGACATTTCTGGGGTCTCCCACACTTTTGTAGGCAACCCCTCATCCACGCTCTGGAAGTAAGCCCAATAGGCTGGTTGGTTCCCCAGGGTAAAATTTGATAGAATCATACTTTGTGTTATCGTTGGGGCCTTGTGAGGATGGGACGATGTTTATTTTTCCCCAAGGAAGGAATTCTGGAAATAGCCACAGACATCTTGTCACCCGTAGCTAGAACTATTGAGGCTGCCAACAGCCCCAATCAGAAACTGAGGGCTGGACTTCATGAGAACAGCCGGAGTGCAGCCGGCATGGTGCACATAGCCACAAGGGGGCGCTGCGCTTCAGTGTGTGCCTAAATGACTTGGTCCAGAGCCCCGCTGACCTTCCTCTTCCTGAGAAAGCCCCATTGCTTTCAACTAAAATCCTACTAGAGTCAAGGGCCTCTTCGGGAGACTCAAGCATCTGGCTGCAAGGTCCACTGGAGACTCCTGCTTTTTCCTCAGGAATGAATGCAGTCATTAGAGCCATTGGAGGACTTGTGGGTAGGAGGCAGGCCCGGGGCTTCGTGACAGCTGATTGCCCTCCTTGGGACTTGCTTTCTCCTCTGTCTGTGGAGATACTAATCCCAGCTCCTGTGAGGCCTGTTAGGAGCAATGACTGCAAATACGGGCCAAGTCCTTGGAGAATACCAGGCGAGGTAAAGACCCAACCACTCGCATGTACGATTACGTCTCAACGCCTCACTCGCCATTCAAAGCTCTTTCGGGAAAGTCCGACTGCCCATCCTAATAAAATCCTCTCCTACAGTACACCATCCTGCGTGTGCCTGGGAAGTGGGGATGCTGCACAGTGAATTCTGACCCTTGTGTCTAACAGCATACAACGGCAAACCCTGAAGCTCTCTCTCCGTGACCACGAGACCACAATGATGTCAGAATAGCGCGACAGTGTGCCACCAACCACAGCAGTAGCTGCCAACTAGCTTGGTGGCTCAGTGGGTAGGGTGTCTGTCACATACACATGAGGTCCCGAGTTCAGATCCCATAGCACCCGGGTAACAGCCAAGCCTGGTGGCACATGCCTGCAGTCCTAGCGCTGGGGGAGGGGCAGTAGGCGGAGCCCGAGCCCACTGGCCTGCTGGTCTAGCCAGATGGTGAACTCCGTGAGAGACTGTCTCAAGCAACGTGCAAAGTAAGAGAGAGACACAGTGCGAACCTCTGACTTCCACACACATGTGCCTGCCCCTACATGTATATGTGTACACAAACAGAAAAGGACACACCCACCAACACTGCACGCACAAACAAATTGCAAATACGTACTCTTCACTTTGCAGATTGGCCTCTGACTCCTCTATATGTGCATGCCAGGCGGCCTGCACGTGAGCGTGCACACACGCACCCTGCTCTCCCTCACACAATTATGCCTGCACACATGATGTACACACACTCATGACGATGATTTAAAGTATTTTAATTTTTCTATTTCTTTAAAGATTTATTTATTTATTATATATGAGTACACTGTAGCTGTCTTCAGACACTCCAGAAGAGGGCATCAGATCCCATTATAGACAGTTGTGAGCCACCATGTGGTTGCTGGGATTTGAACTCAGGACCTCTGGAAGAGCAGTCAGTGCTCTTAACTGCTGAGCCATCTCTCCAGCCCCTAAAGTATTTTTAACTTATGGCTTTCACTTTGCTGTAGCTTCCGCGTGTTTGCCTGTGGCTTACATATTTACAATCTCTCAGCGGAGCTGTGTGCCCTGTGCGCGCCAGGCGTTTGTTTTGTAACTGTGAGACGCCCCAGCTCTTGTTTCCGATGTTGGTTTCAGATGACGTCACTGGTGCGGCCCTTCTAATGCACCATCCCCCTGCTTCAGCTTCCTGGGCACCAGAAGTACAAGTGTGCATCACCACACCCAGCACAAGCAGGTATTTTTGAACAGACAGACATACAAACAGGACAGACTGTAACAGGTCTGGGGGAGAGGCCCCATCCTGACTCCGGAATTGGATTAACCCGGCTACAGCCAGAGGACAGAGCAGGCAGTGATTCTCCAAATGCCCCCATGCCCACCTCCTGCTGGGACAGCGAAGGCAGAGTAACCTTTCTTAGTGTCCACCTCCCCAACCTCCTGAGACTCCACATCAACACACCCCAACAGCTTCCTCCTGCTCAGCCCCAGAATGTAGTTCTGGAACAAAACCGCACAACCCAAGTCCAGCCTTGTCCCGCCCCCAAGCCAAGTCACCTTCCCAGGCTCTGTTGACAGTGACAGCTCAGGATGGAGGACTCGACCTGCTTCTCACACAGGGACAGGCTGTCATTTACCAACCATGGCAGTGAGGAAGCTGCTGGGACAAGGGGATGGGGTCTAGCCTGGGCACTGTGATGGAGTCTAGCCTGGGCACTGTGATGGGGTATAGCCTGGACACTGTGATGGAGTCTAGCCTGGACACTGTGATGGGGTATAGCCTAGGCACTGTGATGGAGTCTAGCCTGGACACTGTGATGGGGTATAGCCTGGGCACTGTGATGGGGTATAGCCTGGGCACTGTGATGGGGTATAACCTGGGCACTGTGATGGGGTATTACCTGGGCACTGTGATGGGGTACAGCCTGGGCACTGTGATGGAGTCTAGCCTGGACACTGTGATGGGGTATAGCCTGGGCACTGTGATGGGGTATAGCCTGGACACTGTGATGGGGTATAGCCTGGCCACTGTGATGGGGTATAGCCTGGACACTGTGATGGGGTACAGCCTGGGCACTGTGATGGAGTCTAGCCTGGACACTGTGATGGGGTATAGCCTGGGCACTGTGATGGAGTCTAGCCTGGGCACTGTGATGGGGTACAGCCTGGACACTGTGATGGGGTATAGCCTGGGCACTGTGATGGGGTATAGCCTGGCCACTGTGATAGGGTATAGCCTGGACACTGTGATGGGGTATAGCCTGGGCACTGTGATGGAGTCTAGCCTGGACACTGTGATGGGGTATAGCCTGGGCACTGTGATGGAGTCTAGCCTGGGCACTGTGATGGGGTATAGCCTGGACACTGTGATGGGGTATAGCCTGGACACTGTGATGGAGTCCAGCCTGGACACTGTGATGGGGTATAGCCTGGGCACTGTGATGGGGTATAGCCTGGACACTGTGATGGGGTATAGCCTGGGCACTGTGATGGAGTCTAGCCTGGACACTGTGATGGGGTATAGCCTGGGCACTGTGATGGGGTATAGCCTGGACACTGTGATGGGGTATAACCTGGACACTGTGATGGGGTATAGCCTGGGCACTGTGATGGGGTATAGCCTGGACACTGTGATGGGGTATAGCCTGGGCACTGTGATGGGATATAGCCTGGACACTGTGATGGGGTATAACCTGGGCACTGTGATGGGGTACAGCCTAGACACTGTGATGGGGTATAGCCTGGACACTGTGATGGGGTATAGCCTGGGCACTGTGATGGGGTATAACCTGGGCACTATGATGGGGTATAGCCTGGGCACTGTGATGGGGTATAGCCTGGACACTATGATGGGGTATAGCCTGGCCACTGTGATGGAGTCTAGCCTGGACACTGTGATGGGGTATAGCCTGGCCACTGTGATAGGGTATAGCCTGGACACTGTGATGGGTTACAGCCTGGGCACTGTGATAGAGTCTAGCCTGGACACTGTGATGGGGTATAGCCTGGGCACTGTGATGGAGTCTAGCCTGGGCACTGTGATGGGGTACAGCCTGGACACTGTGATGGGGTATAGCCTGGGCACTGTGATGGGGTATAGCCTGGACACTGTGATGGGGTATAGCCTGGGCACTGTGATGGGGTATAGCCTGGACACTGTGATGGGGTATAGCCTGGGCACTATGATGGGGTATAGCCTGGGCACTGTGATGGAGTCTAGCCTGGACACTGTGATGGGGTATAGCCTAGGCACTGTGATGGAGTCTA